>WAAF01009860.1:30611-69029 GCA_013400475.1 Tricholaema leucomelas | reverse complement strand
ACCCCAGCCTGTATCTCTGCATGGGGTTGTTGTGGCCAAAGTGCAGCACCCTGCTCTTGGAGCCACTGAACGCCATCCCATTGGACTCTGCCCATCTGTCCAGGCGGTCAAGGTCCCGCTGCAGAGCCCTTCTGCCCTCCAACCCAGCCACATCAGCCCCCAGCTTGGTGTCATCTGCAAACTTGCTGACTATGAGTCTTCTGCTTTCATTTTAGGCTTTTATAGTCTAGTTTCAACCTCTGCTAGGTTGAAACAAAACTTGGACATATAGCTACTAAAATTCCCTCCTTTTTTGGTAAGAGGTACCACAGTGCATGGGCCTGCACGCAACCCACTTATAAGACCTGCAGGCTTCCAGTGAGTTTTCAAGCTAAGCTACCTGGGCTGTCCAGGATTCACTTCAGTACTCTCAGTGAAGCTTTCCAGTAACTGGTCAATTCTGCTGTTAGGACATAGGCTACACCACTTAAATGGTGATGGTTTTCAACTTGCCACCTATATCCAGAGGGCCAAATATATTGCTTCACAAGGGAGGACACAGAGCAATTCATTGTAGTGCAGCTCTAAGAGCCAAGAGATGTGGTCTCTGAAGCTGTCATGAAATGTGAGTGGCAGTGAGAATATAGTCACACAAAAAGCTTTGCAGGCTGTCTAGTCCCACTTAAGCAAGGCTAAAATCAGAACTCCATTTTGTGGACCACCTGAATTAGCTCTGCAGGGACTGAGGGAGGGCAAATTGCTCCCTGATGATGTCACTGCAGTCCTGGTGATTCCAAGCTAGCAATAGATGAGATGTTAGTCTGGGGAATGTTCTTCAGGAGATCAGCCTAGGTCTTCTTGTAAATTGAAAAGTCAAGACAGACTTCTTATTTCTAGACAAAGTGCTAGAAGGAAGTAAGATGTAAAGAGGAAAGAAGAGAAAGATCTGTTTTGAGAGAGAGAGAACATGTGTTTGTGAGGTCTTCTTCACTCATAACTTTCACTTCAAAGTCCCAGAGTTTTAAAGGCATCTCGCAAATCATCTACTTCGTACAGTGGCTGCAGGACAAAATATGAATGAGAGGTCTGTTGTCAAGTAAGCAGGGACCTATGAAGATGGGAAAGGAGGAAAGAATGGAGGGAGATGGGATGAGAGGTGGAAGAAGGGGGAGAAAATCAGGAGATACAAAGAAAGTTGGGTGAAAAATTAATGAGGGACATGGAAGGTGAAGACACAAAAATGAATGAAATGGCAGTTGGCAGAGAAGGGTTAGCAAGAGCAGAAAGGAACTAAAGTGAGGAATAAGCTCAGGGGAAGAGGCACTGAAAGAGAAAGCTCTCACCAGAAGGATCCGTCGAAGTTTCCTGGACAGATGGACAGAGTTTTCATGCAGTCCTTCCCAGGCTTTGAATGTTTTTTCCCTGTTCTCCACAAATGTGTTCCAGCAGTAGAAGTAGTCTGTGCAAGGCACAAGGGAGTTAAGAGTGCTCAAGACAGTCTCTTCTAGGATCATGAAACCATCACATCCTGCTATCATCTTCTCTGTTCCTTGTCCCTGCTTCTACCACCCTCCTGGGTCTTCCTAACCCCTGATAGATTTCTGCCACCTCTTTCTTCCATGCACATCTCACCTTTGAAGGTCATGATGGCAATCTGAGCGCCTGCCCTGTGCAGGCGCCTCAGCCCCTCTGGCTCTGCCTTGCGGTCCTCACAGAAGTAGAGGCGAGCAGTGAAGATGCGCAGGGTCAGGTTGGGATAGGTGCGCAGGAAGTCAGCCACGTGCCGGGCGCAGTCATAGCAAGGGCTCCAGGAGGTGAACCAGGTGATACGGTAGCAACGACCCGGGTCCAAGTTCCAGGCCGAGATGTAGCGCAGGAAGAGCACCTCCACATGACAACCCATCTTTGTGAAAGAAGAAAAGGAGCAATGAGGGACAGAGTGTTAAAAGGGGTGAGGAGGGAGATATGAACTGGATGGTGCATGAAAGAGGAGAAATAAGGTGGAGGGTATGTCCTAGGGTAAGAGGGAGAAGGCACAGAGGTAAGTGGAAGATGGGATGGGATGCATTGATGCATGGGGACATCCAAGAGGAATAGGTGGGAGCCAAGTGGAAAAGGAGGCAAATGTAAAGCAGCAGAGAGTATGGATGTCTTCTTGGTAACATACTTAGGGGTAGCATAAAGTAGAGGTTTACCTGGGAACTGCATCTCTCAAATAATACATTCTACTGCAGTGTCCATGCTTGTGGATGTATCTGTTAGTTGCCTGCATTGTTGCTGCGGCCCTCCTTTCCCTGCTGCTGCATGCGCCTTAGTATGCATAAAAGAAGAGGATGCCAAAGTGTTCCCTGTACCTTATTGCGCAGATATCCAAAGTCCAGGGAGCAGGAGGTGGCACTGTCACGGCGCTTTACAACATAGCAGAGATAGGTTTCACGACGGCCTTTGGCCCAGCGCATGTTCTTGAAGTTGTAGAGGAAGAGTTTCCTTTTCATCAGGAGGCTGCAGGAGAAGGTAAGAGAGAACTGACATTGACTCCACCCTGGAGCCACCAGTTGGCCATGTCTCTGTTGAGAGCTCAGCACCAAAAATATTCTCCTTATGTCCAGGCATCTCACTACGAGAAGAGCAGCAGTAATTTGCATGCAATAAAGGAAGAAGGTGTGACTGTGGGGATAAAGCAGGTGACTTTGTGAGTGGGAACAGCAAGTGAATTAGTAATTATCAGTCAAGCAGCAGCTATAGCTGGGTAGAGTGTGAAAACATCTGCAAATATCCAAAAGATGGACACCAATGAGGGAGAAGGATGAAGGTGTCTGAGAAGACATGGGGAAGTGACAAGGTCTGGAGTTTGGTCATCGTAAAACATTATTTTTCCTGCATGAAAGCCTGAAAACCCACTGGGGCAAGGAATGGATCAAATTGGAGTCTCTTTAGAGAACGCTGGAAGGAGATTCTTTCCAGCATTGCCCAAAAGAAAAGCACAGTTGAAAGCGTGCAGGTCTAATGGCTTGGGTAAGGTGCTGGCAGGATATGCAGTGGGGTAGGAACACTGACACATCACCAAACATAAGCACCATTCCCACATTAAACAAATATTGAGACTTGTGGGGGAGGTGCTGCCCCCATGCCCAGGGAGGAGGAGCACAGGGAGGATAAAGTAGCACAAGCCATATCTAGCAGTCTTGCTGCCGCACAGGCAGCTGAGAACAGCTGTGTTCACTGAGGTGAGATACTCATCACGCCCCCAGCAATGCAAACCAGAAACGACAGCGTTAAAAATAACCATGTTCTTTGTCACCTTTTCCCTCTGATGCCCTGATGTTCAGTGGGGAGATGTGGGTAAGTTGAAGTGATATTGAGCTGGGTTTTCTGGGAATTCTCCAGTGAGTCTAGGAAAAGCTAATTTGGGTTTGGTAGGATTTTAAATCTGATATAAATCTGAGTCTAAGCAACACAAACAGCCATCATCTATTGGCCAGTGTCACCAGAAAGCCTGAGCACTGTGGAGCACTTAATCTCCAGCTGTCACTGGCATGCTCTGAACTCCTGCAGGAACTCCTGTCCATTGCGCACCCTCACACACAGCCACTGTATGACAGCCTTTTGTTATTGACTACATGGGCTTTACTCTCCTGTAGCATGCCACATTGCACCCCACACCTCTCCAAGGAGGCACATTCGTTCCACAGATAGGCAAGCCACCTTCTTCCTTCAATGTCACCCTCAGCCTGCAGTGCAAAAACACCTGTCCTGCTCATATACAAAGAACAAGCACACACATAGTTATGTCAGTCTTTATGGGGCCAGGCTATTCTCCGTGGTGCCCTGTGACAGGACAAGGGTCAATGGCACAAACTAGAACACAGGAAATTTCACCTGCCTGTGTGCCTGTGTTTCCCATATACCCACTGTGTGTTCCACATCATCAATTTCACTTTATTTCTCACACTTAGAACTGTTCCACATCCTACCACCTTAGACTGACCTGATTTCCCTGCCTTTGTCCCAACATTACAAGCACGTATGTATATTCCCTAATATCCACAAACACACACACATATATTGTCCCCCTCACAAAACTGTTAACCAGGGGTTAACCATATAAGCCAGGTGAAAAACAATGACAGTTATGTTGATGCTACATCAAAGCCCCCATGGAAAGATCATTTCAACACATTAGAAGCTTCAGGGAAAACAGATTTTCCCTATTTCTTTTTCTTTCTTTTTTTTTTTTTTTTTTTTTTTTCTGTGAGGTTTTGGGCAAACCTATTTGCTTTCAAAATGCTTCTGATTTTTCTCACTTCTTCCCATTTTGCTCTGTTTAATGGTTTTGTCCCTGTAAAGCTGCACAAGACCTCAAATAAGGGTGAAGAACAATAAACATCCCCCAAACTCAGAAGAACAAAACGATGATCACCTGAGGTATTCTTCAGTGTCAGAACAAAATGAAGACAATTTTGAAGCATAGAAGCCATACGTTCAGCTAGAAATTTTCATTAACATCAGTTCCTGTTTTCCCTTCTTTCTAGAGTTCACTGTCTCTAGGCTTTCTTTGCTAGGGAGGATTTCAGAATGTGTCTGGTATGAGAAAAAGAATGACCATGCAGATGTGGGGAGCAACTGAGCAAATGGTTAGTTATGAGCTGCTTGATACATGTGCAGCTCCAAGAGTTAGATCATAGCTCAAGGGAAAGCAGCAAAGACACAGGAGCTGTGGTTATACCTAAAAACTGAAGAAGGCTGAGCAGAGACCTTCTCCTCAAATAAAGATTAATGAAGCCAACCCTCGAAGGCCCCTGAGTATGTGAATGACATGTAGTTGTGGAGAGAGATTAGTGATAATTAGCTGGCAGAATAATTGCAGTGCAAGTACAGGAATCCAGTGCTGGAAGAGCCTGTTTACAAGCACAAGTGTGTGAGCTGCAGAACCGAGAGTAAGAAATCTCGTGCAAGAGAATGAACAGATTAATAAGGAAAGTGGGCAGGTGCTTAAGCAGCAGATAGCATCTAGAAGTTTATCTTTCTGTGATTTGTTAAATTTTGTTTCTAGAGAAGAAAGAATGCAAAGGAAAAGAAAACAGTCATGAGAAAGAAATGATGGAAAGAGAGTAGAGTACAAAGTGGTGGCCAGTCAAAGTGAAAGAATGACAGAGGCAATGATGCAAGGTCCAAGAGCAGGATTGGGCACAACATTAGATCACTGAGTCAGATGGGGAAAGGGGCACCAAACAGAGAGATGGTTAATTCTAAGGGAAAGATCTTCATTTCTTATATAAGCAAGAAACTGAAGGGACTCATTTTACCTGTCCATGACTGCCAGGGTGTCTCTCAGGTGATGGGATTGCAAGGAAGTTTTCTTGCAGGCTCTGTCTGTGCAGCCCTCTGACTTGATGTAGACTGATATGACTGTCCCCTGTGTTCCCTCCTCATTCACTCCTATCTATCCCCTGCTGGCTTTCATCAGGATGTGGCTGAGTGAGTTAGTGTGGTCTCTGGATCTGCAGGAGGTGAAGAGCAGAGTTGAAATGCAAAGGACCATCAGTTCTGAAAGATGCTCAGCACCCATTGGTCACCTCGCCTGCAGCACTCCCTGTTAGGTCCTCCCCATCAGGCAAAATCATTCTGAATTAATAGCAGTAACCTAACAAGGCAGGAAGCATTGTCTAGTGGTTAGAGGGGGCCTGGGAGCACATTCACCGCTAATGTGAATGTGGGCAAAACCACACTATCCCTCTGGGCCTCAGGTCACACAGCTGTGCAGTGAAGACAGTGACTCTGCCCTGCCCCACGGTGCAGGAACCTCTGTGCAGCACTCTGCAGCCACTCAGCTGAAAGGAGCTCAGGGAATATCCAGCTTCCCTCTTCTCTTCCTCTATGTCCTCCCTAAAAGGTCCAGCAGTTGCTTTGCAGCATGGCACAACACTGAAAGTGTGTGAAGAGTGAGAGTGATGCAGCTTTAGAGAGAATCTGGGCCTTGATGTGGAGCCTCTGGTCCTGCTTTGACACCTGAACATGACCATGGGTACCTGAAGCATGTCAATACACTAGGTAGTGGTGGTAAACCTGAACTGCAAAGCTGCATGTGGAAGACTAGTGAAGAATAACTCAGCTGTTTACCTCATGCCAGGGTAGTTCTTAACTTTTTCTCTGCTTGATTTATTTTCATCATTAATTTTACTGGCTTCCAGTGTGCTAGGGCTGTGTGTGAAACCGGTATATGCAAAAACATGAAAAGGAGATATGAGTCACCAGAGCAGAGCAGATGACTTGCTAGCCCAGCACACTGAGAGTGCTTGGTTTTGAGAGTGGCTTTTCCTTCAGGAAAAAGGGAAGTCCAGGGCTGTCCTGTCCTGCTCCTTAGGGAAATGTCTGGGTCAGGGCATGCACTCAACAAATTCACATTTTTGCAACTGTGTTGATCTCAGGAGCTGTGGCAACTGGCCTCTGAGAATCTGACTCCTGGTGTTTGACCAAAGCCTGCAATGATTGAAAATCCCTGTCCTATCTATCAGTGTCCAAGGGGACACTCCTACTAATGAAACACCTGTCCCCTTTTGCCCTTGCAGCACCTTGAGACCAAACTCCTAGGCCAGACCAAGAGTCGTTTTGTTACTCTTTCATACCAGTTTTTTATTTTACTAAAGCTTGTTGCACAGCATCCTTTTATAAACAAAGGTAAAAATAAAAGCAATGCACCCCAGGAGATCTGCTTCTTAGAGATCACAACTGTTTATGAGTCATCAGATAAATTAAGGTAGTTTCAGCTTTATTCTTGTTCTGGCTCCTGATATCCATAGCTAAAAGCTTGCTGAAAATTTTACATAACATTTTCTGCTCTGAAAGGAATCAAAAAATATTTTCATGGCCAGCCTGGTCTTCTCCATAAATTACATTTGTTTGTAACATAATGATTTTCTCAAAGGTTTAACATGTCAGGTCTCATAAAATGTTTAACTACTTCCTTTCTCTGGTTTTGCCTGCAAGTGGACTTAATTCCTCCATCAGCTCTTTTCCATAAATGATGAGAGCCTCTTTGGTCTCCACAGAGATAAAAAGGAAAGAACAAACAAATGATCAGACGAACCCTATTTACATCACTCTTTGGTGGGGCTCTCAAGTCTAAACACTGATGTAAGCTTTCTTATGTCCTTCATTCTGACCAGTAACTTTCCTCACGCCAGAGATGTGAATGCACAAAGTCAGTGGCAGCAATTCCCTGCCTCTAGCTCCAATCACCAGAGCAGAAATGCACTGGTGTGGACGTATTCTAATGCCTCATAGCAAGTCTAGGGAGACATTCAGCTCCTATGTAGTTCTGCCTAAAGCAGGAGCTCCAGTCTTTTGGCAAACCAAGATCTTGCTCATTAGCAAGATCTTTGCTCTAGTTAAAAAGAAAAAATAGTTTGGAAAACCATGGAAAGGTTGCTGATGTCTGATAAAATTGCCAGTCCAGCTTCCTCCCTGGCTGCAAATTGCCAAATATTTAAGGTACGGTGGGATCCTTTTGGCTATGAGGAAAGATACTGACCACTTTCTTCCTTTCTGCTCGGTGCACTTCTTTGGAGAAGGAACTGGTCATGGGAGAGGAAAAAAACAGTGCTGAAAATCACTCAGTCTCTGTTTCTGGTTAACATTTGGGTCAGTTACAGTTAAAGACTAGTAGGAAAGGCTAGGAAGGGTCCTGTGCTGCTGTGTTTGGACACCAATCGACCTTATGAGGATCACAGAAGAATGTTCTAGCATCCCTTCAGGTGTCTTATGCTTGGGGCTCTGTTCCCTGTCTTGAAGTGGGAACCACAAATAACACCAGGCTGAAGAGCAGTGTATGGGGGGCAGAGGACTATCTTGTTTACTGTTGTTACTAAAGATTCAGAAAGCAAACTGCCAAGAAATCAGAGAGCAAACTTGTTGTGAATAATTCAGAGTAATTATTGGGCCCCAAAGCAGAGGAAATGTTGCTTGTTTAGTCAACAGGAAGCTGTATGCTGGTGTGTGCTTATATATATATTTTTTTTTTTATTTTTTTTTCCATTCACACTTTGCTCAGAAATCACATTTTGAAACAAGCAGCAGCATCACCAGTTGGTTGGTTCTTATAGCCAACACCAGAAATGCTGACACCTGTTTCCCCTCAGTTCAAGAGAAAACCTCAAGCAGAAAAACTTTCTCTGTTAAACAAGTGCTGCTGCACCAAAGACACTAATCTGCAGAGATGTCGAGCAGGGGAACTTGAAGGCAAGTTCCTTGCAGCGAGACACAAGCAAAGAAATAAGCTGATGTGCTTATCAGGACCAGGGAAGTGATTATCCTCCTCTATTCAGCATTGGTGAGGCCACATCTTGAATACTGGTTTCACTTTTGGGCCCCTCACTACAAGAAAGATTCAGATGCTGGAGAGGGTCCACCAAAGGACAGCAAAGCTGGTGAAGGGTCTTGTGAGGAGTAGTTGAGAGCACTGGGGTTGTTTAGTCTGGAAAAAAGAAGGCTGACAGGAGAGTTTCTCTCTCCCTACAATTACCTCAAAGGAGGTTGGAGTGAGGTGGAGTTTGGTCTCTTCTCTGTAGTAGCAAGTGACAGGACAAGAGTAAATGGCCTCAAGTTACATCAGTGGAGGTTTGAGTTGGATATTAGAAGAAGCTTCTTCTTTGAAAGGGTTTCTCAAAGTCTGGAATAGGCTTCCCAGGGAGATGGTTGAATCTCCATCCCTGAAAGTGTTTAAAAGATGCAGAGATGTGGTGTTGAAGGACATGGTTTAGCACCAGTCTTTGTAGAATTAGGTAATGGTTGGACTCAAAGATCTTAAACATATTTCCAACTGAAATTATTCTGTGATTCTAAGTACAGATAAACTAATATGCTTATTTAATACAAGCATATATTAAAGCATTTGTTTCTTATAACCATGTTACACTATATTCATTCCATAAAGATTCATCATCCTATTTTGAATGATAGCCTCAACACAGAGACAATGCACCTTTGCCAGGCAGACTGCTCCCATTGCTCCAGTTCATAGTATGAAAACCAATTTGCTCTAAATGTAGAGGCAACATTCTGTGTAGGATGTAGGATGTAGCACTGTCTTTCATGGTGTGGAATATGCAGCATCATGGAGATAAATGAAAGCTGTCAGGACACGCATGCACTTCTGATGCAGTCATCTCTAGGGGAGGCTGTGATAGGGGCTTGCAAATGCCAATTTAAAGCTCTATGTGGTGAGTGTCATTGAAGCAAAGTTAGATTAAAGCAGAGTTCCAGGTGATGAAAGGGAAGTGGGAAGGAGAGAAGGTAGGAGTTTAGGATATGTGAGTGTGGGGGTTATGAAACCTTGGACCATTGTGCTGTGTACTGCTGCAGGACTGTAGATAGTGCCACTGATGGAGAACTGCAGGTATCTTGTTGTAAAATGTGCAATGTTATTATGTATTTTACTAGTAATTTGGCTTCCCAGGCTTGCAGTGCAAAGCACGTAACCAGAGATTTGACTCAACAGTTTATTTTTGTTCTGCTGTATTTCTTGTTTTGGTTCTGGATGATGAGACAAATTGGAGTGAAACTATTGAACATTTTCAAGCACAATCCTGTGAGTGCCTCTCAGTCTTGCCTCACAGCTCTCTGCTTGCTCAACCTGGGACTTCATTAAGGAACTAATGAACCTTAATCCTGCCTCTGTGACCCTACAATCTTTCTCTCTCTGCCTATATCAATTCCCCCCAACTTTGTCTCTAGGCAAGCAGCAGTTCCATTTCAGTGTACTAGTGACTGACAGTTGTTGGGATCAGCAGCAGGAAGTGAGAAAGGGGCTGAGTTGTTTGAGGAGTTTGAGCCCTAGTGAATGAGTTCCTCGTCATGAATGTATGTAAAAAATGTCACCAACTTGCACTGAAGTCTACAAGTATCTTCTCTAGCTTGAGGCTGTAGCATGTATGGCAGCTTATCTCACTGACACAAATAAAAACAAAGTCTATGATCAAAGCAGAAGACATCTTCCTCATGCTGAGAGCTGAGAGTGGGCAAGAACCCACCAGACCTGCTTGCACCTTGCTGCCTCCCATGACAGTACAGGCAGCTCCACACTCCAGCATGCCCAGCTTCTTTGACTTGGCTTCTGACTCCACATTGCACAAAACTGGAGAACAACCTCTTCTTGCACAGGGAGCTGCAGGCTGTTGCAGTGCTGCTCTGTCCTCCTACACCTTGGCCCCTTGATCTGGACACCTGCTCAAAATCAGATCTTCCCCCCTTCTGATAATGGAAGTCGATGGCTCCATATCTCCACAACCATCACGGGGAGAAACTCAGTTTTACACCAGTTTTTCACAATGAGACTCATCTTCCAGCTGTGGTTATGGTTTCACAGACCAAAGCTGCCTGTTATTGGCTCTTGTTTGTGCAGTTGCTGCAGCTCATGCTACTCACTGCAAAAAGCTTGCACCTGGGGCCTCGGTGAGAAATTCTGATTTTAATTTCCCTGTCTTTGGCAAAGTCCTTTGCTGCAGAAGCTGGGAGAAGAATTAAAGTCTGCCCCAAACACCCTGATTCTCTTTCAGGGGGCCCAGCACTCTTGGCAATGTGGGTATTAGTGGGAGAGCCATCCTGAGGGCAACAAAGAGAGAAAGAAGAGAGAGAAAAGTGTTTCCAATTGCATGATGAGAACCTCCTTCTTTGCTGTGATATTTCTGCTTCCTTCCTTGTTTGCTTGGCTTTGCTGATTGTTAGTGTCAGTTATTTATTTCTACACATGCAACTGGTTAATTTCTCTTTGTCAAATCTGTACTCAACAAGGGGACACCATGGTCACTCATCTCTTCTATGAGTTTTGTGCAGGTACAGGTAGCCTAGAGCTGCACAGGCACATTTACTCTCAGGTGGCTCACTTGGTCCCATCCTGGACTGTACAACTGGTGACAAGCCCAAAAACTGCTCATGAGTTGGATTGGCAAAAATTTACTTTGAAGCAGTACCCCTGGGGATTCTCAGGGAACAGAAAAGGCAAAAGAACTTACATGAAGAGTTCAGATGCTTTTCCAAAGGTAGATCAAAGGGAAACTACAAAAGTACTAGCTGATTGACAGGGGAGCCAAGACACATGATGGTGCTGAGCTCAACAAGAGGTGATTAGAAAATTACTTTTGACCACACCACACCAGGCAGAATTTTTTTGAACCCTTCCTCTACAGGGAAAGACCAAGACAAAGGCTAAGACTAGGCTGTGGAAGAAAGCAGGTTTTATTTGTTAATCCATAACAGTGGCCAACTCAGCTTGATCCAGCTGGTCTGTGCTATCTGGGTACCGGACAAGAGGCAGTGAAGTGTAAGCATTTTCTGCTGGGTGTGTCTTCTAATACTGTCTGAATTTGGTGCTACAAGAGAACCGCCAGAGCAGTAAGCCCCTACATGCCTTCAGCATGGAAAGACGACCAATGCAAGAGGTAGGATGCTAATGTGTGAACCCAAAACTTTGAGCAAGACATCGTGTTGGTAGGTCATGTTGGCTGTCGTGTTTGAAGCAAGTGAGTTGGAGTAGATGATCTTCAGAGGTCCCTTTCAACCCTTACTACTCTGTGACTCTGTGTAACTGCTGCTGCACATGCTAGTGCTGCTCTAGACCCTAAAGTAATGGCTAAGAATCCAGAGAAGATGGCAAGAAGATCCAAATCCTCCAAGTCTCCAGCCTCCAGGGGATCTGATTATAAGAAAAATTACTATCGCCAAGAAGCACAGAAAAACTTTCTGTCACAACTATGGGAGGAAACTGAAGACTATGCAGCACAGAAAGACAACAGCTGCATCAGACTGGGGCTCAGGAGTACTTCTAGCTCCTTTAAATTCAGTAACAAGCCAAGAAGACAGCAAGGGCCAAGACCCACTTGAGTCTTGACTGGCACTGATGAGAAGCCCAGATTAGCTGTGGCTGTGAAGGAAATTCTACAGAAAGCCAATACATAGCAGCTGCCAAGGCCAATAAAGCAATGAAAAGCTTAGAGGGTATGAAAGCTGACAGACCAAAAAGCAAAGATACAGCTAAGAGCAAACCAGTGAAACCCAAAGCTACCAAACTCTAAGGCAGAGATACTGAAAGTGGTCTCAGGTTGAGAAGGTGGTGCACAAAAAGTACATGCTATATGTGCACAGAATATCCTGCTTCAGAGCACAGATCCTTTAATTGGACCACTGATTTCCATCCTGTTTTGCATTTTTAAAAATGCAGCTTCCCAAATGAAGCTGATTAATTATAATAGTTAAAATTCCTTGTTTTGCAATAGAACTCTGACTCTGTATGAATTAAATGTTTCTCCTTGCTATTTTCTTCAATAGTCTGCAGCAGTATTATAGGGAAGATGAAGACAGTCTGCTGAGAGGTGCACAGCAAAAAGAACAGAGGCAACAGGTGGAAGCTGCAACAAAGGAATTTCCCATTTGACATTGTGAGACTATTTTCCATCTAAAGTGTGGTGCAGCACTGGAACAGGCTGTGGATTCTCCATCCTTCTTTATTTTTTTTTTCAAAATTTATCTGGATAAAGCTCTGAGCAATCTGATTAGCTTTGAAGTTAGTTAAGCACTGCTTAACAGGCTGCCCAGAGAGCTTGTGGAGTATCTTTCTCTGGAGACTTTCAAAATCTGCCTGATGCGTTCCTGTGTGGCCTGCCCTAGGTGATACTGCTTTGGCAGAGGGTTGGACTTGATGATCTTTAGAGGTCCCTTCCAACCCCTAACATTCTGTGATTCTGTGAAGTTGGCTTGCTAACTTTCAGTGGGATTTTTTCTATGATCTTGACTGGTAAAGTATAATCATAATATCATTTCAGTTGAAAAATGCCTTTAAGATAATCAAGTCCAACTCTTATTTACGTCTACCAAGTCTAGTGCTAAACCATGCACCTTTCACGTAACTGCAGCTTTTAAACACCTCCAGGGATGGGGATTCAACCACCTCCCTGGGCAGCCTGTTCCAGTCTTCGAGAACCCTTTCAGGAAAGATGTTTCTCCTAAACCTCCACTGGTGCAACTTGAGGCCATTTAGTCTTGTTCTATCACTTTTTACTAGGAAGAAGAGACCAACTTCCACCTCACTCCAACCTCCTGTCAGGCAGACGTAGAAAGCGAGGAGATCTTCCTTCAGCCTCCTTTTCATCAGACTAAGTAACCTCAGTTCCCTCAGTTGCTCCTCACAAGACCTGTTCTCCAGATTCTTCACCAGCTTCTGTCTCGCTCCAGCACCTGAACATCTTTCTCATAGTGAGGGCCCCAAAACTGAACCCAAGACTCTAGACATGGCCTCAGCAGTGCTGAGTACAGGGGGACAGTCACTTCACCGGTACTGCTGATCATACTATTCTTGATATAGGTGAGGATGCTGTTTGCCTTCTTAGGAAAACTGCTGGCTCATATTCAGCTGACTCTTGATCAACATACCTCTAGGTCTTTCTCTTGCCAGGCAGCTTTCCAGTCACTCTTCCACAAGCCTGGAGCATTCATGGGATTGTTGTGACCCATTTGCAGGACTTGGCACCTGGCCTTGTTGAATCTTGTACAATTGTCTTTGGCCTATCAACTGCCAGGAAAATCTAGCACAGCTATCCATGTAAATTAAAAAAGATGCTGAAGATAATTTACTGTGTCTCTAGAAAAAAAAACAGAAAAAAACTTGCCAGGAAGTCCTGTGAATTATGAGTGAAGAGAGGGTGGCGACATGGGACTAGCAGAGAGCAAAGAGGTCAAAATGACAGAGAGATTTGGGCTGGCATCAAATGTGGAGGAACAACAGCTAGAGACAAATAAACTCAAACACATAAGAGTTGCCAAGAATAGCAGGAAATAAAATTTATTTTAATATTTCTGTGTGTATTACATGGAGTCTAGCATTAAAACACTGTTCTCTTGGAGGGGAGCATTTCTTCCTGTCCCTGCTGAAAGCAAGCAGCAGAAAGGCTTCTAACCATTCCCCAAACTGTATGAATGTCAAATTCCTATATACCATACAGTAGCTATGTTATACAGTTATATATCTATATCAACTTACATTCAGTTCTAAATACAGAGTGGAGATTGGTCTGGTCCAGTTTCCAAGAGCTCCCTCTAACATCTCGTCCTCACTTCCCCCACACAGGCAAATTCTGCATATGTCCCAGCACAGAAGTCAAGTGGCTGCCAGTGGCCCAAGTGGCTTTGAGATCAAGCTCCGAATGCCCTTCTCTCTACAGAAACCTGCATGCTTTCAGTACAGACAACTTCCTCCTCCACCCCTAGTCTCATGAGCCTCAAGTACTCAAAAGGAGTATCACCTTTTGCACAGTGGGGTGATACCCTGATGTACTGGATGAAATTCCAGCCACTGAACAATGTGGAATTCTTTATGCTGTACACTGGATTGATACAGAGATTTAGACTGGCCATCGACAGCCCTTATATGGAACAAATCTGTGTCTGCACAGGGTCTAACCTCCTATGAAGAGGATGCAACCAGCCTCTTGCTGCACACAGCAGAAATCCAAGTTTCAGGAAGAGGCTCTTACCATTACCTTTTTCTTTTTGCTTTGAGATGTCTGCCTTTGTGCAGCAATCTGTCCTCTGTATTGTGTGACTCTGGCTCTATACAGCAGACCAGTGCTCCTCAAGGCTGAATGACATCCAGTTCAGCATCAGAGTATGATGTGTGACAGGGGTGAAGCCCCACTCCAGAAAACTGGCTTTCTGTTATCTGGGAACAATGCTTAGGGACAGCCCTGCTGATCTGCTGCAGTGAGACAAACTGTTCATCTCTCTAGCATCCCACAGAATAATGCCACTATGAGTCACACTGAGCGATTAATACACTCCAGACAGCTCTTCCCCACTTACTCTACCCAACTGCACAGTGAAAATTGCCCATATACCTGCAAAGGTTCACCATATATCTGAAAGATAAAGTTTCAGACACTTTTATTGAGGCAGACTACAGACATCCAGTGCTAGCAGAATGATTTTCCCTGGGTTGGCCTGCCTTTTTAAGCATATATACCTGCAGACACAGTTACATGCCTACCATCTAACTACCAGCACCTGGCTCTATACAAGTCAGTGCAGCTAGAGAACGGGCAGAAAAAGACAGGGATCCCAGACAGCAATTCTTCTCCCACATCCCATTCCAGTTTGTGAGCAGGAGCTCCCAAGTCAGGAGACAGGAACTCAAGTGGAGATATTGAAAGTTGGCTTAGAAACTGGAGATTGCGGAGGTAGCCAGACCAAGACAAGTTACCAGGGCAAGCTAATTCATTGCAAGTTCCCATTACTGTGAGAACACACACATTCTTTGTGAGCTCTGTTGGGCTTAAGAGCAGAGGCAGCCATACTTGGAACTTGCGTGCAACAGGCATCAAAATTGCTTCAGTGGGGGAGAGGATTGGAGGCAGAGGAAGTGGCAGCACTCTGTTCCAATGTAATCTTCTTGAGAAAAATATAGTGCCATACTAAACCCAGAATTATTCTTTTTGGCAGCAGCTGCGGGTGAGGGAGGCAACGGGTCTGACACAACAAAAATTCCAGAGGTTTTATAAATGATCTGCTGCCATGCAAAGACAATGAGGTTTGCCTTGGGTTGAGGTGTCATCTCACTTCTCTGAGGCCAGCAGACACAGGAGGAGGCTATGCTATTGCACAGCAAACTCAGTGGCTCAGGAGGACCTGAGAGGCTCAGGCTAACTAGCCATATCTGAACTCATACTGATGCAATGCAAGAAACCTTGGCTTAGGACTCCTAGGGCATAAAAGTTTGCACTCTTCCACATGAGATGTGGCTCAGGGCATCTGTACCATTGAAGAGGACTTCACCATGTCTGTCTCTCTGCAGGGGCAAAGCAAAGAGAATATGCAGCACATTTATAAGGACCTCTGGGCAATAAGCAGCCTTGTAATATAGAGTTTGAGAGGAAAAGGGGAGCTCCCCACATCCTCAGCAACAGATGTACAAGATGATAACAGCCACCATGACAGACTAGCAGAGAGGGGACTCTGTGTACTGCAGCACCTGAAGAAGAGGATGTGGGGGAAGGCAGAGAAGCAAGGAAATGGTGGGTAAATCACAAATGAGAAGCACTTGTCTGGATTGCAGGTAGTGGATGATGATTTCTCTTCTCTCCCTTCCTTTTTCTCTCCTACTGTTAGTAGCTCACAGAGCATCAGGCTGTTTACGCTGCTGCTTCAGGAATTGTCTACAAGGGACATTAATGGGCTGCCCGGATCGGCGGAGACGTCGAGAAGGAAGGCCAGCCAGCTGACGGCAGATCTCATCTGAAGACAGAGCAGACATAGGTTGACATGTAACCAAAGCTCCCTTCGAATTCTTCACCACAAGAAAAGTTACAGGTATATCCTACACTGCATCTACAGAAACTGCTGGAACTACTGAATCCTCACACACATGAGGCAAGTGCATAAGTCCTTAGATTAATTCCCTTCTGGCTTTATTCATGTACAATACATATTAAAATCACTCATGTTTTGCTGCAACAAAGACTGCGTGAGGAATCTAAACTGAATTCTGTTCTTGTCCATGAATACTCAGAGTTACTCTTCAACCTCAGAGGAATGCAACTTTCAGTAAGGGTGTGTCTGGGGCTAGCAGAATGTGGTCAAATCGAGGAAGACAGAGCTCTCCTACTTCTGGGCGATACAGTATTTACCTCTCAGTGGTTTTCGTAGCATGCGTACTGATTGCAAGGCTGCAATGCATTAGAGGTCCCCCAAACCAAGTTGAAGGAAACTACTACATATGGATTTGGATTGGGTAATTTGGTAGCTTGGAAACTCTATCAGACACCTGCAGCTGTTCTTCTTGACTATATTGTGCTATCACTCACCTTGCATGACCTCATTCTCCTTGCAGACAATGCGAGAGCACACCTCTTTGTTTATTATGTACATGCGACGCACACTGAGGGGTCACCAGGAGCAGGCAAAGGACAGCAGCAAAAGGAACAGGGACCCAAAGAAACGAAAAAGGGATAAGGGCAATAAACATGTATAATCATTGATGAGGAGGCAAATCCTGCATTTTCAGTATTAGTTAGTCTAGGGAGGTGGTGGAGTCGCTGTCCCTGGAGGTATGAAAAAAACATACAAACATGGCATTCTGGGACATGGTTTAATGGCCATGGTGGTGATAGGTTGACAGCTAGACTCAATTACTTTAGAGATCTTTTCCAATCAAAACAATTCTACCATTCTGTGAAATACCCAAATACCTTAAATACAGGTTACAATATAGGGCAGCTTCATAGTGCTGCACAGGTAATAGTTACTATGCTGTTTTAATTAATCACTCTAAACTGATATTCTGAGGAGAAGATGCATCTTGCCAACTGTTTCCCCAAGGGAACCTCTAGCTTTCAAAGGAAACAACTCCCGAACAGGCCAAGAGTTTTTAGGACTTTCCTCAGGGACTGCTGGTTTCTTACCTTGGAACACAGAGGTAGCTGATACACTGCTTAACTGGTTTGTGAACAGAGTACAGGCGTGTGCAAGGGAACTTTTCTTCACGACAATCTGGGAACACACACAGAGAGCTGCAATACAGCATCACTCGGGCACACATACAGCTTCATCACTAGGGACTGTCCCCCAGGCTCCTAGGGAAGGCCCTAACCTCTATTTTTCATTTTCTCATATTATATGGAAATGGTTTAGAGAAGAAGAAAATAAGGCAGACACTTCTGATCCCCTTGCCTCACAAGACAACAGTAAGGAAAGCTGAGTGAAATGCAAGACAATTCCACTGGGGACTCTCAGTATGGGAGGCAGATGCTGGAAAGAGGACAGACATGAATGAGCAAAATGTCATTCATAGTCACATTTTTAAGATGTGTTTCTAACTGATCTGCAATCTCACACTTCCTTTGTTTTCTGGATAATGAACCCAGTAGCTAACTATGATGTTTCTTCTTGCATTTCCTTCTGAAAAGCCAGATCTTGGCCACTAACAATGAAAAAATATTGACTCAGCATATCTGGTCTGGATGAGGAGAGAGCAGTGGATAGTCTAACTTGACTTCAATAAGGCTTTCAATACTGCATCCCACAGCATTTTCACAGCCTAGCATAGGGAGTGTGGATTGGATGACTGGACAGCAAGGTGGATTGAGAACTGGCTGGAGGACAGAGCTCAGAGGGTTATGGTAATTGGGCAGCATCTACTTGGAGGCCCATGGTAGTGGTGTTCCTCAGGGTTCAGGACTGTTCAACATCCTCATCAACCATTTAGATGAATGGACAGAGTGTACTCTCAGCCAGTTTGCTGTTGATACAAAACTGGGAGGAATGTGTGACACTTCATCAGGCTGTGCTGTTCTGCAAGTCCATGAAATTCAATAAGGGCAAGTGTGGAGTCCTGCACCTGGGCAGAAATTACTCCTTGTATCATTCTGGGGGCTGATCTGCTTGAAAGCAGCTCTAGGGAAAAAGACCTGAGACACTTGGTGAACAACAGGCTCACCATGAGCCAACAATATGCCCTCACAGCCAAGATGACCAATGGCATCCTGGGATGCACTCAGAAGTGTAGCCAGCAAGTTGTGAGAGGTTGTCCTGTCCCTCTACGCTGCTCTGGTGAGGTCTTGAGTACCACATCTACTTCTTGGCTCACAGTTCAAGAAGGACAAAGATCTGCTGGAGAGAGATAGCAAAGAGCCACTAAGATGCCAAGGGGACTGGAGCATCTCTCTGACAAGGAGAGGCTGAGAGAGCTAAGGCTGTTTAGCCTTGAGAAGAGTGGACTGATGTGGTACCTCATGAATGCTTATCAGTATCTAAAGGGTGAGTGTAAGGAAGATGGAACCAGACTCTTCTCAGTGGTGTCCAGTGACAGGACAACGGACACAAACTGTAACACAGGAGGTTCCATGTAAACAGAAGGGAAAATTTCAGTTTGTGGGTGGCAGAGCACTGGAATAGGCTGCCCAGAGATGTTGTGGACTCTCTGTCTCTTAAGGGCAGGACATACTTGCCTGGATATGCTACTGTGTGATTGAGTCTTGGTTATTCTGCCCTAGCAGATTGGATTGGATGATCTTTAGAGGCCTTCCAACCACTACCATTCTGTGATTCTGTGATCTGCCAGCACCTGCCTGAGTAACACTGGGCTAATTTGGATCTGGGAGGAGGCACAAGCAGCAAACTTAAACATACCTGATGAAGGTGTTGCAGTTTCACTGTCAGACTGAACTGGAAGACAAGAGGGTAGCAAAGTTGGTGTGATTTACCGTGATTTCTTCCTACACATCACCTTACTCAAAACTAATATCTGGAAAGCTCTTTAAATAGCCCTCCATTGTAACTTCTAACATGGAAAAAAAGCCATTTTTACATTTTTACTGTCATGAAACCATAAGAGAAGGCACAAATCCAATACTAATCTAGTGGCACCTACCCAGCCAACAACATTAAAAATCTGCCAAGCATTACTATTGCCATTCAGACTTACACTGTAAGGGCATCTTGACTTAGATTCAAAAACCTGGGCAAATGTATTTAGCTGCTCTACTCCTGCATCTAGGCAAGAAGCAAAGGAACCTGTGACTGCCTCTTACTAAGGAACAGTGACTCCTGTAAGAAACAGCATCCCCAGAGCTTTGGGGTTTTTTAACTGTTCATGACAAGGGGTCAAAAAGAGGTTGTTTTGTGGTTCCCTCTGACAAGCAACTCACCTGTAACACAGTAAACCAGGACTGTTTTACCCAGTGACAATCTGGAAAGGAGTTTGGAGGACTGACTGCCAGGTACAAGTTATCAATAGTTATAGAGGATCTCTTTTGTTCACATGCCATCATGTCAGCCAGAAACACAAACAAAATACATGTGCATAGAGAGGGGTCTTTTTGGTGTTGGGATTACAGGCAGTTAGGAAAGGCAGGATTCCAAGTGTGCAAGGCACTGAGCATGGACAGAGTTGGGGGCATTTAAACTCACCAGGACTAAGAAGCACAGGTGGTGTGACAGCTGCATCTGGAAAAACAGAAGATTCTCTGAAAGATCTTAATTTGAGCTTTCAGTCTCTTTCCCCCTCCCACAGTTCTGCCACCAGGAATTTCATGGACCTTTTGCATATACAATATTGTGCCTTCACATTTTTTCCTCTAATAATGAGCAATGACAGTGGGTCAACTTCATACACAATACTCTAGGCAGCTGAGAAACAAAGCCACAGGGCAGAGGGGAGACCAGGAAACTGCTGTCCTGGGGAACAGGACTCCTTTCACAGATGAGCTCTCCTACACACAGTACACTTCCAGCAAGAACAAAGTGCTGCTGTCTCTGTTTTGTCTATTGGGCTTTCTGGATCAATGACAGAGAAATGCCTGCAAGGATACCGCAAAGAGCTATGAAGATGATTAGGGGACTAGAACATCTCTCTTATGAAAAAAGGATGAGGGACCTGGAGCTTTTTAGCCTAGAGAAGACTAAGGAGGGAATATTACCAGTGCTTATAAGTGCTCAAAGGGTGAGTGTCAGGAGGATGGACCCAGTCTATTTTTCAGTGGTGTCCACCAAAAGGACAAGAGGTAATGGGCATGAACTTGAACATAGGAAGTTCCATCTAAACATGAGGAGTAACTTCTTTGAGGGTAGTGGAGCACTGGAATGGGCTGCCCAGAGAGGTGGTAGAGACTCTGTCTCTCGGGGTCATTCAAAACCCACTTGGGCACTGTCCTGTGCAACCTGCTTTAGGTGAATCTGCTCTGTCAAGGGAGTTGGACTAGACGGTCTCTGAGATCCCTTTCAACACCTACCAGTGTGAACTGTATCATCAACCAAATGTGTCCTCCCTCTCCTTGCTCTACCTTGTCCTTTTCACCTCAGAGGAATGTGTTTGAGAGACTGTTCCAGCAGAGAGAAACCATTGCCAAGGCCAGCGGTGCTAAATTTGGAGCAGGACTCACAAAGTGAGTAGGCTCCTTCCTGAACCTCTGTCTCTCTCCTCCATCGTGAGGCCAGCAGAAGACAGGATTAGTCTGTCTTGTAAATGGCCTACAGCCATCAGCTCCTGTCCTTCCTCTGTGGCTATCTCCACAGCAAGGCTTGGCTTTCTCAGGAGGAACACAGAAATGCTCCAAATTCTCATCCTTCAAGCGTTCTCCATGTGCCCTGTCTATTGCATACATTTTGCTGCTCCCCAGGGACAAAGCTGCAAGCACAACAGGAATGACAGTATTTCCACCTTCTGATTCCACCACTCTTCAGATCTTGCTTTATTATTGTCTTTTTGGAGGGAGTTTTGCCATCTCTGTCAGAGGGCCCTGGTACACCACGTGAAACTAGTATTTCCTTGGAGAGCAGGCAATTAAGTTAATTCATCTCCATGCCCAGACCACAGAACAAACACGTCCCAGACAGGTATAAAAGCTGGAAAATTGAAAAGTTAGATGTTGAAAGTGAGGAAGGAGAGTTTCTGAGGTAATAGGTAATTTCTGAGTCTACGTAGGCAGAAGTAAAAGTGAAAAGAAGAAGCCTGAAGTTGTCAAGAGATAGGAGCTTACCAGAGGTGTTGATAGGAGAGTCGGAGCTAACTTCACCTGGAAAAGAGAGAATGTCCTTGAGAAGCATACTTTTTACTTTGCAATCCCTTATATAACTAGACATAGCTAACTGGAATTACCTTGGCTGCTGTGGTAAGCTCATGAAACAGTGGGATCCAACCCAGTAAATACATAAATAAATGCAATACTCCCATCCCACTTGTATACATCCCCTTTTTGAGTCACTGGTTTGAGAATGGATTTCTTAGTGTACATATTGTATCAATCTTTATTGAATTCTGGTTTTATATTCTGACTTCTCAGATATAGAATCATAGAATCAACCAGGTTGGAAGACACCTCCAAGACCATCCAGTCCAACCTATCACCCAGCCCTAGCCAGTCAACTAGACCATGGCACTAAGTGCCTCATCCAGTCTTTTCTTGAACAACTCCAGGGATGGTGACTCCACCACCTCCCTGGGCAGCCCATTCCAATGCCAATCACTCTCTCTGTGAAGAACTTCCTCCTAACATCCAGCCTATACTTCTCCCTGGCACAACTTGAGACTGTGTCACCTTGTTCTATTGCTAGTTGCCTGGGAGAAGAGACCAACCCCCACATGGCTACAACCTCCCTTCTGGTAGTTGTAGACAGCAATGAGGTCAGCCCTGAGCCTCCTCTTCTCCAGGCTAAACAACCCCAGCTCCCTCAGCCTCTCCTCATAGGGTTTGTGTTCCAGGCCCCTCACCAGCTTTGTCGCCCTTCTCTGGACACGTTCCAGCACCTCAACATCTCTCTTGAGTTGAGGAGCCCAGAACTGGACACAGTAGTCAAGGTGTGGCCTCACCAGTGTTGAGTACAGGGGCAGAATAACCTCCCTTGCCCTACTGGCCATACTTTTCCTGATACAGGCCAGGATGCCATTGGATCTCTTGGCTACCTGGGCACACTGCTGGCTCATCTTCATCCTACTATCTACCAGTACCTGCAGGTCCCTTTCTTCCCGGCTGCTCTCAGCCACTCTGTCCCCAGCCTGTAGCGCTGCTTGGGGTTGTTGTGGCCAAAGTGCAGAACCCTGCACTTGGCCTTGTTAAATCTCATCCCATTGAGATGAATCTAATCCATACTCAAGGTGTGGCCTGACCAGTGTTGAATAAAAGATTTTTTTGGGAGCAAGCTCCAGATCCAACTCCCATGCCCAAAAATCCGTTTAATATAAAGTCCTCTCATCGAGGACCACTTGATGATATGGCCACTGTGGGCATCTCAACAGGAAAGAAAGATGTCAGAAATGAATGTGTTTATGGCTCCTGCAGCAGAACAGACATCTGAGGCACCCACTACAGAGAAGGAGGGAGGCAACTCCAGAACCTAGCTTTGACTGCAGAAGTTCATTAGGAGATGAGTTTCCTTGAAAGGTATCTGATGGCAAAACTGGGGTAAGTGTGATGGAGGTATCAAGTGTGAAGGAAAAGGAAACTTGGTGTTTGTGTTTTGGATTGGTTTCTGAACAATTTTCTGGCAAGCCCCAGAAGGTATTACACATGACAAGACCACAGATGGGAAATGTCTGATGCCTTAGCCAGAGGTTTCAGTTTGGAGAAAAGGCAGGGCCTTTGGGGTTCCTCTGAAAAAGGTCCAGAGAGCTAAAGCAACTCAATCCTCACCATCAGGGCCAGTATGAAGACCAGTCAATATCCTTTCTCAGTGGCCTCACTTGATAAAGCATCATGCTACTTGTGCACCCTTTTTCCTGGGATTTTCTGGAGCAGCAGCAGTTTCACGAGCATCTCATGGCTCGAGAATTGTCAGTTCTTGTGGCTCTTCCACAGCCCTTCACTGTGAACATAACTACATGTGCTTTGGCTTAACTGTTCAGGACCCCAATGCTTGTGAATTATTTGTAAAGAGCACACAAAACTTAGCAGGTTGTCTCAGAGGGCTTGTTTCTTCCTCATTGAAAGGCAAGCTTACAAGGTCAGAGGCAAGGAAACAAATAAAAGTATTTGTAATTAAACAGGCTGCAACTACACAGGGTAACATGAACAATTCCTAGCACATAGTATGCCTCTAATACTTACCAGCTGCACTTTCCATTTCTTGCCCATGGACCAGCCATGGAAGCCAGTCTGCAAGAGAAGAATGGAGACTGAAGAAGGAACAAAAAGAGGGACTTGTATAGTCTGCAGGCTTTGTGATATTGTTGTGAGGTGCTTATCTGTCCAGAAAACAGCACTGCCCTCTGCTGAGCAAGGAAATGTTCTCCTCTATGCTTCAGGCTCCACTGTTGGCAAGGTTTTTCTTTAAAGACCTGTGGATACAGTGGGTCCTGATCCTACCTCTGATGCTTCCACCAGCATTAAAGGCTAAGCACAGACACAAGATAGTGAATACCTGCAGAGCTGCTACCAGATTTTGTATTCCTGAGACCTCATTTGATGCATTTTGTAAACAAATGCTGCCTCCATGCTCTGGAGGATGGTCAAAATCCCTACTGCCATTTTATTAATGAGGGCACTGAGTCATGGAAATTATTTGCTTGAGATCACAAACTAAGCCATTGGTGAAGTAAGATACAGATTGCAAGTCTTGCAGCTCTTTAGGCAAATAATTATCTGGTCCATCATTCTGCTTGGGCATTTAAAGCCACTTCCTCTCACCCTATAACCTGTTACTAGGGAGACTAGAACAACACCACGACACCCATCACATTACAATCTCCTTCCAGGTAGTTGTAGAGAGCAAGAAAGTTGCCCCTTAGTCTCCTCTTCTCCCAACTAAACAACCCCAGTTCTTTCAGCAGCTCCCCACAAGACCTGTTCTCCACACACATCAACAGCTTTGTTGCCCTTCTCTGGACCTGCTCCAGGACTTCAACATCTTTCTTCTAGTGAGGGTCCCAAAGCTGAACCCAGTTCTCAAGCCTTACATGTGCTGAGTACAGGTTTGGCTGTGTACGCTGCATAGAAAAGGAGAAACTGAAACTGAGCTAGTCTGGTAATTTGTCCAAAATTAAAGAGTGAGAGAGCTGCTTCTTAAAGCAGTCATGAAATGGAAAATATTTCCTGCTAGACACAGAGGAGGGAAATGTCTGAGTAACTGGGGTGGGATGAAGGAAAGAGTTGGCAGGAAAAGTCCAGTCATCTGAGGAACTGCAGGGATGTGCACAAGAACAGTCCCAAAATCAATACACCCTGCTGTATCTTATGAACTCATCCTTTAGCATTCTGTTCTTAATGGGAGGACTGCAAGGGTAAAACTATCAGGTCTGGCATTTTTGTCTTCATTCTTCCTCATTCCAAGAGCAGTTACTTGCAGGCTGCAGGGGGACTCTTTGGACCCCCTCTACAATCCTGCTCTGCAGTGTTACAGGAGTCACTGGACCTGCTACTCCCTCCCCTACCCAGTTACCAGCAGGGGCTCAGTTGCAGGCAACTGACCCCACCAGAACCAGACACCTATAATAACTTAATACAGCCCCAACTTTCCCTGTTCTGGCTAATCTCTTAGTGGTAACAAGTAGAGGAGAAAAGCGACATTGAACAGTTTCTCACATGTTTCTCATATGAAGCAAAAAACTCTTGCAGATGCCAGGATACCAGATTTGAAACAGGAGCCGTAGAAAAAAAGCAGGGAGGCTCTCCTCATTTTTTCTAACATTGAAAAGTCAAGCCTTAGTAGTTTGTTTGTTTTGGTTTGTTTTTTTTTTTTTTTTCCCTCTTTAGGTCAGAACTAGAAAACTGGTCCAATTCTAAAACAATAAGACACAAGTGAAATGAAACCTCTGCATATGAGTAGACAAAAGAGCTGCCTTTTTAACCTGATTTTCAATCCTGTCAGTTTATGTTTGCTGTGATACCCAATTCATATGCCTAATAAACAACTGGACTTTACTGACCAAGATGCAATAAATTACTCCTTAAAAATAAATCTTAATTCACTGAATCTGTAGCAGTGAGGGACCAGCTGGTCATTGTTGTAATTATCCAAGTTAAAACAAAACAAAGCAAAACCTCAGAAATGCTGAAATAAAATACATTAAAAGTAAGAATTATCTCTCACAGGTCTCCTTCATGCAGCACAAAAACTGCAGCCTTTTGTTTTTCTGTCTCTAACTTTGTAGCTTATCTCTCAGATGCCTCACTTCCATGCTTAATTTACTGTGCACCTTTCAGGCAAAAAGTGCCACTGGAAGCAGAATCAGGCTTCTGCTGGAGGGAAGGACCAAGAAGACTTAGATTGGAATAACCTGATTTGAATGTGATAGGTGCACTTATCTATTTCCTACGTACAATTTTTCCTGGGAGAAGTTTTTGTATTCAGTGGATTTAATCTTATTTTGCTGTCTGTTCTGAGTCTTCTGATTATAATGTCTGATGTTGCTCTTGGGTTTTTCTTAGTTTTTTGGTTGTGGGTTTTTTTTTAACCAACTTTTATCCCACTTGAATTTTTGGCAAAGTGACTCCAAGCAAAGAAAGACTTGGAGAAACAAAACAGGACAACAACAAAAGCAGAGTGGTTTGAACCATGAAGATTAGATTTCTGAAAACAGCTACCAAAAAACCCCTACAAAACCCCTTGGCACTTGAGTGGCCCAGAGTGAGGCCATTACAGCAGGAATCCCTAGTGACAGCAAATGTTTCATAGCTATGACAGAACAGGTTTTGTGGCGCACTGGGAAATGCTCGGCAGATCATGCAAATAAAGGTGGTACAGCTGTCTATAGTAAGCACAAGGCACATCTAACCTTCTTTCTTAGCTGTGCACCTGGCTGTTTTGCTTACCCAAACGTTCCTGCAGTGAAGGCTTTGAACCTCTCTATCTGTGGACCTCAGGACTTACTGGAGAGTGGACACACAGGAACAAGTCTCCATTTCCTATTTTCTTCTCCACAACCCCCTATCTGCCTTACCTTTCCTATTTGGTCCTTTCCCACTACTATCATGTCTCTGTCCTTTGATCATTGCACATTAGCCTGAGTAAGAAACTTCACTGGGCCAGAGTAAAGAAATCTTCCCCGTGGGGTAAGGACTCACCAGCTGGGAACAAAGAGATTGCTAAGAGACACAACAGTACACAGGCTCCAGAGATCTTCATCCCTGTGGGGTGGAGGAGAGAGTCAGAGGAAAGCTAAGGCAGGAACAAGGATATTCTCCTCTGCAGCACAAAAACTCTTTGCTTGCTATCTCTGTTTCCCTCTCATGACCACTTAGCTCTCCCAGCCTCCCTCCCACCTGTCTCCCTCTTAATCTAGCCTTTTTTTCCAGGTGTTTCTGAAACATTTTGGACAGAACCTATAACTCCATCTGCTTTTTCTCTTTCCACCTCCTTTCTCCAGTGTCCACCTCATCCAGGTGGTTAAGCTCCCTCCCCGCCGTGCACACCCCATCCCCCACCCCATGCATGCAAAGAAGTTTTTCCTTGTTACCTCCCTCCTCTTCTACTTTTAAATTGAGGAGCACTGAGCAAATAGATACAGTTCTCATCACTTACTGCAGCCCTTGGTCTCCACTCCCGTCAGCAGCAGACGCTCTGTCTTTCCCTTCAGTGGTCCCCCCTGCTTTGGCTATTGTGTAAATCACAAGCAGCCACACCCAGAACACGTTCTACTTTTGGTTGTCCTCAAAATATCATTTTGGGGAGAGGAAAAAAAAACACAAAAAAAAAAAAAAACCCACAAAAAAAAAACAGAAAGAAAAATTAGAAGCCAGAGAGATGGTGGGATGTGGTGTCATCATTCATCTGGAATGAGGGGGGGGAGCAAGAAGCAGCAGTCCACACCCTCATTCCACAGTTTATTATCCTCCAAAGGGAGCCAGCCCAGCACCAAGGACGGATTCTTACATCTGTTATACATCCACGTCCCGTTTTCTTTTGTCTTCCTACACAGACCCTCTTCTCACACTGCTATATCCAGCTCTGTTTCCTCAAAGAGCTGCTGACTCTTTCCACCCCAGTCCTCTCCTCTCACTGTTACCCTGCCTGTCTCTTGCACATAGACGCTCTACAGAGCCCACATCCCTGTTTGACTAAACAGCATTGTTGGCTTGCCTGGGTGCTGGGAAGGAGTCTTGCCTTCTCCACTGGTTCTGCCCCAGTTCTTCCCCAGATCACCATGGTCCAGCACAGGACCCACCCTGTGCATCCTATGAGCCATGCTTCTCCAGCTGTCTGTCTGGTGAGGGTAAAGGCCCCAAGCCTTCCAGTCTGCTTCAGTAGCTGGGTGTGGGCAGTGGGAATAGGCAGTTATGGAAGACTGGGGTAGAGGAAACATTGCTGTTGCACAGGCCATGGGCAAGCAGTCAAGTGGCTGGCAGTGACAGTGATGACGTCAACCCACTGTCCTGTCCCAAGGTGGGGGGCTGGTGACTGTCCCAGAGGGATGAAGATGGCAACTGGGCTCGCCCTGAGGACCAGGCTCATGTTTGGGGTGGGCACTGAACAGGCATCAGGGCACAGGGTCTATTCTGCAACACTGCTGGCATTCTGGGCAGTCTGAGAAAGGTGGGGAATAGGGAAAACGTGTTGGGGTGGGGAAGTTAAAAAGTAGGAAAATGGGCAAAACACAAACTGAGATAAGAAGAGGAAGAATAAGAGCTGAGCCTCACTGCCATCCTTCAAATTCCCTTGTGCCTTTGAACACACTGTGAGTGAGGAAGGGGCAAGCCCATAGGCCCCACTGGAACAGCATCTCTCTCCTAACCACTCCTCCAACAGTCCCAGGATCCTCCTAGGGAGGCATTGGTTGGATGGTGCCTCTTTGTCATGGGTTGAGTTGAATCTGATGATGATACTCAATATCATGTTGCCATCATGCCAAATTAAAAATGAAAGTGCTGGCTAGGTCTTCAAGTTTAGAATGCAGTAAGAGAGGCTTCCTGTTCCAGTAGCTGCTTCTGCTTTGTTTTTGGGATGTTGGTCTTGTCCACTGGGCAGGGTTGGGGGAGATTCACTGCCTTCTGATGCTGCTTCTTAATTTTGCTGTGCTTTTCTGCAAATAGACTAAGGTAATTGTGCATTGGATAACTTTCAGTAAAACTCTTTATCTCAACCCAGAGGGGGGGGGGGTTTGTGCTACTTTCCCTCCTGTCTCTGTGGAGGTAGAGGGACTCGTGAAAGCAGGCTGTATTGACCCAGCACATTTCTGTATGAGCTTCAAGGCACAAGCAGTCCTGAATCCAAGAAGAAAACCATGAAAAGACCCAAGCTCCCTTCCTAATGCAGCAAT
Organism: Tricholaema leucomelas; assembly: GCA_013400475.1. Lineage (NCBI taxonomy): Eukaryota > Metazoa > Chordata > Aves > Piciformes > Lybiidae > Tricholaema lacrymosa > Tricholaema leucomelas. The sequence goes on along the minus strand of WAAF01009860.1, from coordinate 40,324 downwards.
GAAAGATTTCTTGCTGGAGAAAGATGTGTCCTCTAAGGCTTATCCTGGTAGCTAGGTAACCCTTGTTTGTTCTCAACAAATTGTAGGCTAGGAATAAAATCCTCTAATATCTTTTACACAGTTACTAAGGAAATCTTCACTATGTCCTTGCTGCCAGAGATCCAGAAGACTGCTGCTCACATGTAACATAACCAAAGCTATTATTTCTTACTTAACACTGACTGGGCACTGGTTGTGGCAGTGCTCAAGAGAAAGGATACAACAACTGCTCCTTATTATCTGTGGTCTTCCCAAGACTCCCAGGGACTGGAAAGCGCTGGTGGTGGGCAGTACCAGAAGTGGAGTAGAAGGAATAGGGAAAGATAGGCAGTTCCCTGTTTACCAGGCAGCCCTCTGGACCCAAGCACCATCACTCTGTTTCACTGGAGAGACCACCATTCCCATTTCCAGACACCGGCTAAAACAGAGTCAACTGGAGATGCTCAGACCATGATTAAACAACAAAAATAAAGTGATGGGAATTACAACTGCACCCTAGTTTAAGGAATCGTCTCAGATCCTCAGCTTTTTCTGGAAGTCCACATAGCAGTATGTTTGGGCTGCAGCTTTGCACACAGCTTGGTTTGTTTTTAATTTCACTCCGTGCCTCGGTGTTCTCATTCAAACCTCTATTAGTGCTTAGCTGTGTAACTACAATATCCTGAAGGCTTTTTATGTTCTGAGCACATGGATTTAGAAACTTTCATTGATGCCAAATGTTTTCGATCTAGCAACTTGTAGATGTACCACCATCTTCCAAGGAGCACAGAGTTCACCTCTAGTCACAGAATCACAGACTGGTAGGGGATGGAAGGGACCCCTGGGGGTGATCTAGTCCAATCCTCCTGGTAAAGCAGGCTTGTCTGCAGCAGGTTGCACAGGAATGTGTCCAGGCTGGTTCTGAAAGTCTCCAGAGAAGGAGATACCACAATATCTCCAGGCATCCTGGTACAGTGCTCCAGCACCCTTAAAGGAAAGAAGTTTTTCCTTATGTTTAAATGAAACCTCTCGTGCTCTGGTTTGTGCCCAATGGGCCTTGTCCTATCACTGGGCACCACTGAAAAGAGCCCAGCTGCATCCTCCTAATCTCCACCCTTTAACCAGTGATAAGAATTTATAAGATCCCCTTTCAGTCTTCTCTTTCCTGGCCTAAATAGCCTTAAGTCTCTCAGTCTCTCCTCATAAGAGAGATGCTTCAGCCTTCTAACCATTTTTGTGGCCCTTTGTTGGACTCTCCAACTGGGCAGTTGTGTGCTGCTGGTGATGGAACTGCAGGTTTGGAAGCAGTTCAGTATTTTATGTACCAGACAAACTGCAGTGAAATAGTCATGCTAAGGGGCTTGGTTTAGCACCAAACTTGGTAGAGTTAGATAATGGTTGCACTCGATGACCTTAAAGGTCTTTTCCAAACTAAATGACTCTATGATTCTATGACTCTATAAGGAACTGGAGGTATCTCGCTGCTCTGTCTGTGGACACTGGAGGGAGCTGCAACACACTGGCACACGAAGTCTCATTTTTCCTACTGCAGTCCAAACACATTCTTCAAGATATGTGGCTCCTGTGTCTGCAGGCCCTAATCTGGTATGGAGGACCTCCTCAGCTTTTCTACTTGTGAGTCTACTGCATCCACAATTGTTTACATTTTTGGGATATAAAATAATGTTATTTTTTTCCCTACCCTTGCCCTGTGACATTGATAAAAGATGGTTGGACATTCCCAATGGCTGGGAGAGATGAATAATTAACTTCCTACTGCACCTGCCTTTCTCATACACATTGCTGTCTTTTGCTTTGCATGTAGCTGCAGCAAAGGGTATCCTGGGGACATCTACAGCAGATGATTCAAGGTGAAGCATTCTTCCCTCTAAGGTCAGGTAGTGGAGCCACAGTGCGGTCTGAAGAACTGTGCTGCAGTATAGATGTATAAAGGAATGTATGTATGTATAATATATATATGTAGTATAAATGAAACACTTCTGTACATATATTCCCTTAAGCTTTACTGACCTCAGTGCCTGTAGGTGTTTACCTACGATCAGAAGCAGTGACAGTGATTCAGCAAAAAGTTCTCTTCCTTCCAAGTTGGTACTGATTCCATTATGTTACCAGGGTAGCAAGGTATTGCAGATGAGACAAAATCAGCCTTCCTGGAAATTACGATCTTCTGGTGCATTTCATGCCAGAGATGACTGCATCTCAGGAAAGAGGCAAGTGATCCTGGAGCATCCTACATGTAAAGGTCTTGGAGAGGCATTTAAATGTGTGCTGATTTCTTTCTCTCTCTCTGTCTCCCTGCCCTTTGCATATCCTCAAGTTAACTGACTATTAAGTCGTATCTGAGTAATGACATGAATGAACTGGTCCAAGATGTATTCTGGCAGTAATGCAGCTCTACTGGTCATGTGAATTTGGGCTGAAATTAATTTTCTTGGGACCCACACTGCTGAATGGAATCAGTTAATTCCTGATGGCTAATAGGTGTTGCTGAGGTTGTCTCTGGGAAGGGACATGAGATGAAGTCCAGATCCATCTTCAGTCTTGGGAGGTTCACATTTGACTTTGTATCCAACTCACTTTAAAAGTGTTAACGCTGGAACATGATCTACCTCCTTCTGACTGATGGTCACGCTTTCTGTTGTCCTACCTACAAGAATCAGGAATTGTTCACCCCTTTATTTCCAAATCAACAAAGGGCAGGCAGACTTGCATTCACAAAATTCCCTAAGGGGGGAGAACTGAACACGAGAAGAGGCAGTCAGGGAACTCTGTGCTGTTTGGATGGTAATTTGGTCATGTGATTCTAGTTTCTCACAGCCAAGAAGGCTGTGGTAAGAATCTGTCAGCACCTTCCTTCTTCTTTCACTGTGCTTTGGAGTTTCCTTCTCTACTCTTTCAATAATTATTACTATCACAAACATTATTCCTTTCTGGTACTCTGTATTACAGTCTCAGGGTCAACTCTTCCAGGCTGTTTCACATGTCCCTCAATACTTTCTCCCAACAGCTGAGCTCAAATACAGTTTCTCTCAGGGCACTTTCCCCAAGACCACTCTCTTCAGAAGATAGGTAACATTTTAAGCTTAACAAATAAAATAAATCTCTCCCATAAGCCAAGTTATGTGTATCTGTATAGCCTCTGGAGTACATATAAACACTACCTTTAATTCAACATATGCAAGGTGAAACAGGGGAGACCTTTTCAGGCTGTACAGTGACTTGAAAGGAGGTTGGAGGCAGCTAGATATGGGGTCTTTTCTTCCTAGTAACAAGTGACAGGATGAGAGGAAATGGCATCAAGTTGCAAGAAGGGAGGTTTGGGATGGATTTTAGAAGAAACTTCTTGACTGAAAGGGTTCTCAAAGACTGGAACAGGCTGCCCAAGGAGGTGGTTGAATCCCCATCCCCAAGGATATTTCAAAGAGGCAAAGAAGTTGTGCTGAGGAACATGGTTTAGCACCAGACTTGGTAGAGCTTGATAGTGCTTGGACTTTATGATCTTAAAGGTCTTTTCCAAATTAAACAATTCTATGATTCTAATCATAGAATATGAATCCATACAAATAAGGGCTGCAGCCACAAATTAAATGCCAGTAAAGACACAATGGATTCTTCCTACCCTTCTTTCATCTCTTCTGGATCTCACAAACCCTGGAACAAAGCCAGCAGTATTACTCCTCCTGTAGCAGTGTGGTGATACAAGAGCAGTAACTAGAGCTGGCTGAACAAGTCACTGCTTGGAATCAGAGTAGTGTCTTATATCTCTGCAGAGTGGTTTGCCAGAGCTGGTCTGCTGGACACTGTCACAGCTGTGCTACCTGAACAACACAGTATCTCATTCGAGGTCAAGCCAGGTACCATTTTACTATTTTTTAGCAGTCCTGCAAGGTAAACCCGGTTTTAATAGTTTTGCCTACCTTCACAGTCCAAAACCAGGAGTGGTGTCCCCACCAGCACTTCCCCACAGCAGATCAACTTCAAAAATCACATGCCAGAGGGGCTACTCTGACGTTCAGTGCTGGAGTACTGAGATGTAAGCCTCTGAGCAATCCTCACACATCCTCATGAGTTCAGCAGCAGGGCAATGGAAAGTACTGGATATTACATGATGTGGTGAAAACAGCACTGCTTGCAGTGCTTAATAGGACACAGCATTTCAATTAAAAGTGGCATCAGAAGGAGGTTAAGTGTACAGGTGCATGCACAGAGACAATGTTTCATGTGCACAGACTGAGAGATACTGAGAGTGGGGACAGAAATAGCAATAAACCAAATACAAAATATAATTAAAAAAATATTAATTCTATTCAATTTTGTAAAAAAAAAAAACCAAAAACAGGATGCATGAGGTGAACGTCATGAAGTTCAATATAGGCAGGTGTAGAGTTCTTCACCTGGGGAGGAATGCACCAGTAGAGGTCGGGGTTGATCTGCTGGAAAGCAGCTCTGTGGAGAATGACATGGGTGCCCAGGTGAATCTACCATGAGCCAACAATGTGCCCTCATTGGCTGAGAAGGCCAGTGGTATTCTGGGATGCATTAAGTTGAGTGTGGTCAGCAGGTCAAATGAGGTTTTTCTCTTGCTCTAGACTGCCCTGGTAAGGCCACACATGGAGTAATGCATCCAGTTCTGAGCTACCCATTTCAAGAGAGACAGGGAATTACTGGAGAGAGTTCAAGAGAGGGCCATGAGGAGAATGAGGGGACTGGAGCAGCTCTCTTATGAAGAGAGACTAAGACACCTTGGGCATTTTAGCCTGGAGAAGACTGAGAGAGGATCTTTATCAACGCTGATCAAGAACTAAAGGATAGGAGTCAGGAGGATGGGGCTGAGCTCTTGTCAGTGGTGTCCAGTGATAGCAAAGAGCCTTGCTGAACTTCATGATGTTGGCTTGGGCCTACGTCTCAAGCCAGTCCAAGTCCCTTTGGATGGTATCTCTTCCCTCCAGCGTGTCACCCAGACCACACGGGTTGGTGTCATCCATAAACCTGCTGAGAGTGCACTCAGTCCCACTGTCTATGTTGCTGACAAGGATGTTAAATAGCACTATGTGATGGTTTGGGTATCCCCCGCCCCCCCACACTTTTAGAAATTACCCAGACTAGACTCAGTCGGCTCTGGAAATTTGAATGAAGCTTATATTTACAGCTGGCACAATTTACAAGCAGATATTTACAATATATACAGTTATATACAGAAATATATAAGGGAAAAAAAAAGGTAATACAAACACAATTCCCCTCCCAGAAACCTGAGTCCCCAGGAGGGGCTCTCAACCACCCCTCACCTTCCCCCTACCCCTCTCAACCTTACCCCAGTCCTAAGGAAGAATGGAGGTTCGGCCAAAAGGGTTAAAAGCAAGGTGAAGCAGCCAAGCAAAGGAGGGTGAGGTTAGAAAGCAAGATGGAGTCCAGCCAGCAGCCACGAGCTCCCCAGCAGGCAAAGTTCCCCAGCGAGGAGAAGAAGCAAATGCCCTAATCTTTGTTTTGCCTTTCTTCTTTTGTATACATCTCAGCAAGACTGTGAGCGAAGTAGACCTCACCATTGTTTTCATTTTACAGCCTATCATCTAGTTCTTCTCACCAAAACATGCTAGCTAGGCTCAAACTAGCACACACTAGTCTCAGTATCAGCATGCCACCTGTCACTGGTCTCCATTTGGACATTGAGCCATTGATTGCAACTCTTGGAGTGTGCCCATCCAGCCAATTCCTTATCCAGTGAGGGGTCCACCACTCAAGTCTACACTTTTCCAATTTGGTGACAAGGATGTCATACAGGACAGTATCAAAGGCTTTACACAAGGCCAGGTAGATGACACCAGTTGCTCTTCCCTTATCCACTGATAGTGTAACTCCATCATAGAAAGCCACCAAGTTCATCTGGCATAATTCGCCCTTGGTGAAGATATGTTGGTTACCACCAATCATCTCTTCTTCATTTTCCATATCCCTTAGAAAGGCCTTCAAGAAGATCTATTCCATGATGTTGCGAGGCACACAGGTGAGACTGAACAGTCTATAGCTTCTGTAGTCTTCCTTTTTCCCATTTTTGAAGATGGGGGTTAAGTTTCCCCTTTCCCAGTCAGCAGGGACCTCACTGGGTTGCTAGATGACTTTAAATATGGTGGACAGTGCCAGTTCACAGGATCACAGGATATTAGGGATTGGAAGGGACCCAAAGAGATCATTGAGTCCAAGACCCCTGCCAGAGCAGGACCATACCATCTAGCTCACGTCACAGAGGAAAGCATTCAGACAGGCCTTGAGAGTCCCCTGTCACGGAGGGGAGAAATTAATTGGTGCAAGAGGATATTCTACAAAAAGATAATTCATTAATTTTAATATTCTGAATTCTCGCTACCCCCAACCACTGAATTTTAATATTAATATTTGTTCTTACATGGTTATGGAAGACATTCTAGGAACAACATCAAACAGTAACTTATTAATAACTAGCAAACATTCAAACTACAAACATGGTCAATATGCTGCCTGGGGTCAATATGCCGTTTGCCTAGTAGATGGGCCCAAGCTCTTTCTGCTTATGGCAGAAGGCAATAGAGAATTACAGAGGCATTAAAGCATTTACTCACAAATTCTTATTAATTATCAATCACCCTCCGGGGCTATGTCACAGCCTGTACAAGTGTCCATTCTTCAGGTAACTCTGCCTGTGGACATCGAGGCTGGAATCCTCCTGGCTTCAGGGGAAAGGATGCAATCTCTGACCTTGTCTCCTGGCTTCTTCTGGCAGGACCTCAAGTGCAGGGGCAGGATGTCATGCAGTTTCAGCATGATGTCACACTGACCATACAGGCCAATCACATGCAGACAATCCAGGGTCTGCTCCTGGTAACTCGCGGCAGTGGAGCTTACCAGGCAATAATAAGGCAGTGGTCAGGGTGCACGGCTGCATGGGAGACTGAGCTCCGTAGATAAAGTCAGGCAATACAGGCTCCAGTCCTGGTAACTCACTGCAGTGGCGTCCAGGTGTGCACAGCTGGCTGGGAGCCCATGGGAGACTCTGTCTCCATAGAGAAAAGTAGACAGCACAGGAAAATAGCAGCAAAGCAAGCAATAAGGCATTAGAGAAAGCACTGCGGGTGAGCACTGTGGGTGAGCACTGCGGGTGAGCACGCAGGCCGGCAAACAGGCAGGCAGACATAAGCAAAAGCAAGCATAAGCAGGCATAAGCACTTTGTTTACCTGTGTACCTCCTATTTATCAGAGGTGGGCCAAGATTAATGGCCCCCTGGCCACCAGAATGACCAATCAGCTTGGCAATTAATCAAAGCATACCATAATAGGCAAAGGCCACAGGCCTTGCCCTTCCCAAATATGGGGATAGCATGGGCCTTGAAACCAGTGGGCCATAAGCTAGGCGCATGAGCTTATACAACCACCAGGGACCAGCTGGCAGGCCAGACTTTATGGCGCCAGGTCTGTTATGCCCCTTTTGTGTTAATTTATGTATTTACCTCTGGTGTGGGCAGAAAAAACATGTCCAGGCAGGGCAAAGCATGTTTAAGCCTATTTTGGGCCTCCACAACATCCCCAGAGGAGGAGACTTCACACCTGTTCCAGTGCTCTGTGACCCTTACAGTAAAGAAGTTCCCCCTTGTGTTGAGGTGGAACCTCCTGTGCTGCAACTTATATCCATTGATCCTTGTTCTATCACAGGGTGCAAGTGAGAAGAGCCTGTCCCCTCTCTCCTGACATCCAGCCCTTAGATATTTTGATATAAGATGTCTGTATGATGGGCTTAGGCTTCCTTAACTTTGGGAATTCCTCCAAGACAGATGATTCACCTTCCTCACTGGCCAACCTACAGGACATCAAACCTGTTCTGCAAGGGCACCTGGGGGGCTCTGGTAATAACTGAAGCAACACTCCCACCACTGCAGGTGGGAACTTGTTGCCACAGCCCGACGTTGAGGGGGTGAGGGGAGGGAGAGGTGGAAAAGGCAGGAGTTTGTTTACTGTCTTGACCACGGACTTGCCTCCACTCCCTCTTTTCCTTTAGGTTACTGGCCTCAGTCTGGCAGGGCGGGGCTACAGGGGGTAGTTGACCCTCAGTATCTTTTAATGAGTAATTGTGTCTCTCCATAAGGGCTGTAAGAGCCTGGCACCACCTGTCTATCTCATCTTCTGCTTCCCAGATGCTTCTAAGCCTGTGAACTTCATCTTTTAATCTTCCAACCTCATCCTCTAGCTGTGCTGCTCGTTTGAGCAGAAAATCTACCTGCTCACAGCATATACAACTCCCTGGTACTCCCAGCTCCCTCAGGACCTGTGGGTGGATCTCATCAGGCTCCATGGACTTGTACACCTTCAGGTTCTTCAGATGGTCTTGAACCTGATCTTCGCTTACAATGGACAGATATTCCTTTTCCCACTCTCCACCTGTGTTTTTAGAAGTTTGGGCAGTACAGATAGAGCCCTTGCCAGTGAACACTGAAGCAGAGTAGTCATTAGGCACCTCAGTCTTCTATCTGTGGAGACCAGGTCTCCATTCTCCTTTCGGAGAGGCCCCATATCTTCCCCAGCCACCTTTTTGTTCCTGATTTGCCTAAAGAAATTCTTATTCCCCTGTATGTTCCTAGTCAAGTTTAATTCTATCTGCATTTTTTATTTCCTAACCTGATCCCTGGTTCCTCAGACAACTTCTCTGTGGTCCTCCCATGTGGCCTGCTCTTGCTTCCATTGCTTATAGACTGCTCATTTTCACCTGAGTGAAGTCCAAGAGCATCTTGTTCAGCCATGACAGCCTTCTGGCACTCTTGCTGCCTTCTTGGGCTTGGAGGAGATGGCCCTTGAGTATCGACCAGCTTCCTTGGCCCCCTCTTCCCTCCAAGGCTTTATCCTATGACACTCTGCCAAGATACTTGAAAAGGATGAAGTCTGCTGTCTTGACATTCAGAATAGTGAGTTTGTTTTGGACTCTTTCATGCTTTGAGGATCTTAAACTCTATCAAGGCTGTGCTTGAGATTCAAATAACTCACCAGCCCCTCCTTGTTGGTGAGGACAAGACTGAGCACAGCACCTTTTCCTGTGGGTTCCTCGACCACCCAGAAGAAATAGTCATCCATGCGTTCCAAGAACCTCTTAGATCGCTGGTGCCCTGGTATGTTGTTCTTCCTACAAATATCCAGGTGGCTGAAATCTTGTGTGAAGACCAGGATTTGTGAACACAAAGCTGTACTTGTCCATTTATAGAGGCCCTCATCCACTTGGTCTTGGTCAGGTGTCGTGGAGGGCCCACAGGCCCAAAAACAGACTTGCATATGCCTTGCCCTGCCTGGACATGTTTTTCCTGCTTTTAGTCAGGGGTGAGCACATGGTCGGCACAATGGGCCTGGAGATGTGGAGTCTGGCCTGCCCAGGCTTTAGGTTGTGTAAGCCCCCACATGCTCAGCTCACGCTTGCCAGGTGCTAGGCCCATGTGAGCCTCATATTTGGAAAGTCCAGGCCTGTGGCTCCTTGCCTATTATGGCAAGGTTGGCTGACTGCAAGCCTGATTGGTTATTGGTGGCCAATGAGACCACTGATCTCGGCCCACAGTTAATAAATAGGTGTGCATTCACATGGCAGCGTTCCTTTTTCGCTTGCCGGTGCATGCACTCAAGCCTGCCTTTACGGAGCTCAGACTCCCCGTGCAGCCGTGCATCCC
>WAAF01009860.1:0-30583 GCA_013400475.1 Tricholaema leucomelas | reverse complement strand
CTCTTTAATTCCTGTTGTGCCTGCCACAGAGCAGAAGGTTTTCAGCCCACTCTGCTGGGCAAATAGTACATAGACCCCAAGCGGCAGTAGCCGCGGGGAAAACTCTCTCTGTGTAATAGTTATGCTAGTCATTGTAATATAGTTATTAGTAAGCCATTTGTGATTATACCCTTAATGTCTTCATAACCGTGTAAGAATAAATATTAATATTATAAGTTTAGTGGTTGGGGGTGGCGAGAGTTCAAAATATTGAAGCTTAATAAATATATATATTTTTATAAATATCCTCTCGCATTAATTAATTTCTCCCCTCCACGACATCAGGTGGCCTGTAGCAGACCCCCACTGTGATGTCACTTAAGGGAATTTTCAGTAAAACGTAAGAAAAAACTTCTTTACTCAATGGCGGTGCCATAGCGCTGGACCAGAGTGCCCAGAGAAGTTGCGGAGTCTTCATATCTGGAGGCATTCCAAACCCACCTAGACATGTTCCTGTTCGATTTACTCTAGATGACCCTACTGAGTGGGGAGGTTGAACTAGATGATCTCCAGTTTCCTTCCAACTCCATAAGCTTTCAAGTATAATCACAGAATCATCGCATCAACCAGGTTGGAAGAGACCTCCAAGATCCAACCTATCTTTTTTGGAACACCTCCAGGGATAGCAACTCCGCCACCTCCCAGGGCAGCCCATTCCAATGCCAACCACGCTCTCCGGGAAGAACTTCCTCCTAACATACAGCCTATACCTCCCCAGGCACAACTTGAGACTGTGTCTCCTTGTTCTGTTGCTGATTGCCTGGCAGAAGAGACCAATCCTCACCTGGCTACAACCTCCCTTCAGGTAGTTGTGGACAGCAATGAGGTCACCTCTAAGCCTCCTCTTCTCTAGGCTGCACACCCCCAGCTCCCTCAGGCTCTCCTCACAGGGCTGTGTTCCAGGCCTCTCACCAGCTTCGTTGCTCTACTCTGGACATGTTCCAGTATCTCAACATCTCTCTTGAACTGAGGAGCCCAGAACTGGACACAGCACTCAAGGTGTGGCCTGAGCAGTTCTGAGCACAGGGGCAGAATAACCTCCCTTGTTTTACTGGCCGCACTGTTTCCTGATACAAAGAAAGGGGGCAAAAATGATGATTTTAAAAGCAATTTGTTTTAAATTCTGTAGCATTTAGGAAAACATATGTTGTCAAGGCCTTCCAAAATATGGAGGTGTTAAAAGACCTTCTCAGAATCAGTACTGACAGCACTTAGCCTGCCTATGGAAGAATTTAAGGAAGGAGAACAGCAATTGCACTGAGTAGAAAATTTGGATATCATGCTATGTGTTAGCAAATTCATAGAAGTTTATATCATGGGGAAAATTAGGAAGCTAAGCTATCATCTAAATACTGGGTTACATTTTATTCTACAGTTAGCACAGAGGAATTTGGACAAAGAAAGATCCGGGGCATTACTGCAGATGCACTGATCTAGATGACTGTCTTTTCCATAGGCATAGCTGGTTTCAACCAGGTCACTTGCATTTTTTTCTGACTTTCCTCCTCTATAGCTGCTCTTCTGACTCCATGGTAGATGGAAAGCCAGAAAAGTGATCTTAATGAAGATCTGTCCTAATGTGATATGTCTGCATTTTAAGGGCCTGCACTGAGCTAGTGCACCTCAGCTTTAAAGAGATGAAATCAGCACCCAAACAATATTGGTAGCTGAAAATCCTAATTTCATGTTATTCTAGTAATTTCTTGTCTCTGTCCATCTGTGCACCTGCTTTGATATGTATCTATTTATGGAAAAAGACTTCAACTATCCACCCATTATTTCTTCATTTGTAATTGTTCTTCAAATTTAAAAAAGGCCAAAATTTCATTTATATGTAGCTGCATAGGAATATTTGCATTCAATTTACAGCACTCTGCATTTGTCTGTTAAAATGATTAGATGTGATGATCTTAAAGATATTTTTCAAATCTTTTTTCTGCAATTCCACCATTCTATGAAAATATCTAAATGTTATTTTGACCTATCAACCTATCTGCTTTTGCAAGGCTCTTTTGGCTATTTATTGTACCCTCCTGGAGATCTCTTGCTGTGCCTGCCGTCTTGATTTTTGAGTTAATTCTTGTGGCTTTTTTCTTTTCCCTCATTCTAATCTTTCTCTCCATTTCTATTTCTGTATTTCTTCCTCTATTTCTCTCCTCTTCTATACATTTATTTTCTTTCTCCTTTCCTTCCTCCTTTCATTTCTCTCCCTCTCTTTTGTTTCTTTCTCCCAGTTTCTCTCTGCACCAGCCTTTCTGTCTCTGGCTTTCTCTGTGTCACCCTGGTTTCCTCGCAGTCACCTTCAATGCAATGTTGGCAGAAACAATTTTCCCTTGGAAACAAAGAGACTAAATAGCAAACGAATAAACAAAAAAGGTGGAAGCAGAAAAGGTTTCCATTCCAGAAGAGCCTGTATACTATGAACCTTTCCCACTTCTTAGCAGAGGCGATAGCTGCCCTTTCTGTGAATTCACCCCCTGCTTGCCAGGGAGTCAGGCTTTCCCCTCCCCTGGCTTGAGAACCTCGGCTGGGAGTGATGGATTGCACTGCAGTGTGGGCTGAGAGCACTGCGGGGAGAGAGGAGGAGGGATGGGGAAGGGAAGGGAGGCCGGGAAGGAGGGACATCAGGACAGGAAGGATGTAGTGAGGCTGATGACAAGTGTTGGGGGTGGGTGTGTAGGAAATGAGGCGGGCATGGTTGGGGGTGTGGTTCTCCAAGGCTGCAAGGTTTCAAGCAGGCTAGCGACCTCAGCTCTGAGCACAAGACAGGCAGGGAAAATGGGAAAGCAATAGGAAAAGGGAAGAGAGAAAGTCAGAGCGAGAGAAAGTAAAACTTGTGTTGTACAGCAAGAGCAGAACACAACTCTTGCAGTCTGAATATCTTTGGAGCTATTATAGAGGAGGCAATGTTGAAGATACAGAAACACTCCCAAGGGCAAACAAGGCATACTACAAATCTTATTGAAGTGTGCTTTAACTGTATGACTGGAAGGAGGTACAACTGTACCGCTGGTGACGGTGAGCATGTGGCTAGCGTCTGGCTGCAGCAGTTTCATATCCTTGCGTCAACCAGTCCTTTTGCCCAAGCACTGTAAGGAATACAGATGACCTCCTCCTCGCTGCACCAATCGCAAGTGCTGAAACATCATTTGTCATTGTTGCCTTTCAGGCCTCTCCTCTTCCTTTTAATTTTTTTTTCTCCATCTGTTTCCTATTCCATGCCCAGATTTTTCTCCATTTCTTCATTCCTACACAGCTGCCACTCTCCACTTCTAACTTCTGTCAATCCATCTTCTAGAATCAACTACCATCCTCTCTTCATCTCCCTTCTCCCCTTTTGCAGGTCTCCTTCTGCCTATCCCTACCAGCCTTACTTCCTTGATGCCTAAAGGAAATGGCCAGGACCCAGGGCAGTGGGGAAAGTAGATTGGTGGTGCTCAGTGATGGGTGCATGGGGTGAGGGGCTGGGGTGGAGGATAGTTACTGGAGAGATGTGTGCTGGCAGCAATCAGCGTGGCTCCTCTCACTCCCCCCTCCCCAATCACACTGCACCAGTTGCAGTTCCCAGCTATGCTGACCTAGTTCTGGCCTGCCTGCAAGGTACCTCCACACACACACACACACACACCCCACCTCCACGCACCTGGACACAGACAGAGGAAAGGCAAAGAGCTCCTTGCACTTTACAGAGCCCTGTTTCTGTAATGGTATCAGACTCTGACAGAGGAGACATGAATTTGAGCTGCAGGCACTAGTCCCTTAATCACCTCCATGGGTTTGAAGCATGTGTAGGCAGGTGCTGGGTGTTTAACTAGTGCTGGCTAGTGGTGAGAGGGGGTATCAGTTAGATGAAGAGCTCATCCCCCGTGAATGAGAAGTCTTAAAAAAAAACATATTCCCTGCAACATAATTTCATCAGGTCTAGCCAGCAAATTGATGGACGCAGGGGAAAAATACCAAGGCGATTGTGAAACAAACAAACAAACTCGAGGAGATTTAACGTGCTCTTAAGTTCACAGGGCAGGTGTCTGTCAGTCATAATGCAACAATGTCTGCAAGATATGGCCACCCTGTGGTTACATGAGATCCTTCCCAACAGGCACTGAAATCCCAAGTCATCACTGCAACAGCATTCATCAAAAGATAATGGACAAAGAGACAGAAAATGGCATAAGAGGAAACAAAAGCAGGTAAAAAGAAAGGATACTTTCTCCAGATGGTAAAGGAAAAATGATGCAGAGTGAGAAGGGACCAGGCAGACAAAATGGGAGCAGGACATGTTTTCCTCCAAACTGTTTCCATCATAAACAGGTTTTTCCTTTTGTCCAACTCCTCCATACTGCTCCTGTTTCTCTGCAGCATAACTGCCACTTAGTTGGAGGAAACTCACTCACATCTTCAGGAACGGGAATGGCTAGTTCTATACTAGTCTTCGAAGCCCACCAGCTGCTATTCATCCATCCCTTTGTTTCTGTTAGTAACTCTGCCTGCCTTAGCTGATTTGTATCCCTCGGTTCTCAAGCTGTGCTCAGAATAAGGGCAACAGAAGCCTCTGACCTTCTCCCAAGTTTCTTATTCAATGAGATGCATACTCCTCCCTCTCATGTCTCTAAACGTTTGCTGGCTGGCTGGCAGGAAAAGCCCTGCAATGCCCCTTCCTTCTGGGAGCACGATGCCCTGAGCGTTTGCAGTCCCGATTTCACATGACTGGAAGAAGGCAGATCCTGCTCCTTCTGTTCCACCACCTGCACACGACTCCCTTCTTTTATCCCAGAATTCACATTCAAATAACGATTTTTCACCCTAGCATCCTGCTTACTTGCTCGTTTTCCACCACCCGGCAGAGGAGTCGGACGAGTGATACCCTCTCCTTGCCAGTACACTGTCTACTCCACGGCAACATCGCTTTTCGTTCCAGGCTGGGCTGCAGACCCTCCTGGAACCCACTGACACAGCAGAACCCCCTTCATTTTCCTCTCCCTCTGCCACGCACCGGGGCACTGTCCGGAGTCGGCACTGCGGTGGATGGGATGGCGCAGAGGGCACACCGGTTAGATGCTGACACCTGACTGTTTGCCGCTGGTTCCAACTGGCCGCTGCCGGTTCCAGCCGGACAGCTGCTGCAGGGCTGGAGCGCGACTGCCTCGCCGCGTCTTGCTCCCCACACCCCCCTACACAGGCAGGAATGCGCATGCGCAGCTCCGCCAGCCGTGTCCGCGTTGACAGTGGGGCGTCTGGGGAAACCTCTTTCGCGGGGGCCATGGAGCAGCGGGTATTCAAAAGAAATGATGGGGTCGACGTGCCGAAGCACGGAGCGCCGGGCAGGTTACGCATCTGAGGCGCCACTGTGGCGGCTCGGGCACCGTGGCCTGAAAAGAAGGGAACCGAAGGGTAGCTGATGTGGGACAGCCTTCGGGAGACAGGCCCAGAGCAGCTGGCAGATGGTATCAGAGACGGGCATGGAGCTAGGCAGGAATACTTCTGAGGTTGAGTCAGTGAAACCAGGAACTTACTGCAGGCCCCTTTAGAGCTGGGAGGCTTATGTGTTGGCAGTAATGTCTGTTTTCTGCTCTCTCTGGGTAGTTTATTCTCAGCAGAAATCAGCCTAACAGTCAAAACCAAAGAGAAACCAAGGTTGCATGAAACTCAAAAGGATTTTGCACCATTTGGCGTGGTCCTGATTTTGCATATTGTGAGATGTGAATGATATGGCCATTTACTGATTGAGACTATTCAGGAATTGTTTCCCTTCACCAAGTGAGTAGTGGCTGCACACACAAGCAAATCTGTACAAACAGACTGGACTTGCCCCTGGTTTTCCATCACAAGCTTTTCCACACCGAAACAGAAATATTATATGATTTTTTTTTTCCTTTAGGCAATCCTGCTCTAATGAGGGGTAAGGTGGACTCCATCTTCAGAAGTCCCTTCCAACCCTTACCAGTCTGGTTCTGAGATTCTAATGGGAATAACAGAGTAATTGCCTGCAGATTTTGTCTTCAGGACCAAGTCAGTACTGATTTGTTGTTTTTAGTGAACGTGGTGGCAAAAGATGTTTCACAGAATCAACCAGATTTTGCATACCTTAAGGCTTTGGGCCAGTCCTTATATTCTGTGTTTCAAAGGGCCTGGGAAAAATCTCATAAGAAACATGCCAGGAATGTTTAATGTTCAGAGGTGTCCACTCTTTACTGACAATTCTATTTCTTTCCTAGAGCGTGAAATGTGGTACTCTGAACCATTAACACAAGGGGCACTAGCCAATAGTGAACATTTTTTTCCTGAGAAAAAATCTACAAGGGGTAGGAGAGACCACACCTTCACTAGCTAATAATAATAATTAATAATAATAATAATAATAATAATAATAATAATAATAATAATAATAATAATAATAATAATAATAATATTCTTACCTAATTCTAGGGAAGTGCAAAATTAGTTTCATTTAAATATAAGGAACAGTTTATTTCGTGTGAGGGTGCTAGTGCACTGGATCAGGATGCCCAGAAAGATTGTGGAATCTCCTCTGCAGACTTTCAAATCCTGCCTGGATGTATTCCTGTGCAACCTGATGTAGATGAAAGTGCTCTATCAGGGGGGTTGGACTAGATAATCTCATGAGATCTCTTCCAATCCCTACCATTCTGTGATTCAGTGAAATAGAAACGTCGTGCTGAGCCATGTGGTGTGTTCTTAATTGTATGAGGCACTGAGCCTGTTTGGTCCACGGGCTGTGCTTCTGGCAGCTTTTCAGCTTCATCCTCTGGTTCTGGGACTAAGTCTTCCCCTGAGTGGAAGAGCAGAGAAATCATCAGCAAATGGGAGGGAAAAGCAAATGTTACAAGATTCAGAAGCAGGAAGAAGCAGGGGAGGAGTCACCAGATGGGCTGCAGTAGATAAAGGCCTTGAAAATTGCCCTGGGGTTGTTGCCAAGGGGAGATAGTGCCCCTCAATCTCCTCCAGGCAACCCCAGGTCTCTCAGCCTTTCCTTCTAGTGTAGATGTTCTAATTCCCTCATCATCTTAATGGGTGTCTGCTGCACTCTCTCCAGTAGATCTTTGTCCCTCTGGAATTGGGGAGCCCAGAACTAGATGCAGGATGCGTCATGAGGCCTTACCAGGCCAGAGTAGAGTGGAAGGACAACCTCCCTCGACCTGCTAGCCACACTTTTAATTCACCCCATGATGCCATGGGCTGCCTTGGCTATGAGGGCACATTGCTTGCTCCTGGTCAGCTGTTGTCCACCAGGTTTACCAGGTGCTTTTTGCCAGAGCTGCTCTCCAGCAGGTCAGCTTCCAAGCTGTACTGGTGTAGCAAGTTGGTTTTTCTCCTATGTACCCTACAACGTGGACATTTTCTTTCCTTTTAGAAACAGCAGATGTGAATCGATAAGAAATGTTACTCTGAAATATGTGTGTATGCTGGAATGATGCACAGTGACTGCATATATCTTCAGCAAAGCAATGATACTGTAGTAGTTTTCTGGTAGTAAAATTCCATATGTAAACACAGCTCTGCATATCACAAACTGAAATTACAAATTCTGGAAGTGTGAAGCTGATGCAGGTGGGAACTCCATGTAGGTGGGAACTCCATTCCCAAAGGCTTAGAATTTAGTAAACCTGACAATGAACTATTTTGTTACTGTCAAAATAACAAAATTACTGTCCAGCATTTCGGTGGTGTTTAGTTTATTTATGTCTTGGGACTTGCCTATGATTGCCTCTTACTCTCAAGAGGGACTTTCAGATGGCATTTCAGTGAGTGGCAGTATATTTTTCCTTATATTGTTGTAGAGTTGCCCAGATGGGAACCTGAAATCCAGAAGTGGTCTCTACTTTGCAGACATGAGAAGTCAGAAGTCTTAATGAACAGCTAAGCAGACAGGAGAGCATCAGATGATGTCTGACTAAATGAGGATTTGGTCACTGACAATCTGTAAGGTAGCCTTGCCTCTTATTTGTGACACAAATATTTCTAGAAGAGCTGTCAGAATTACGCTTGGGGTTTGGAGAGTAGGACTGAGATCAAAGAATCATATAATGAGCCAGGGTTGGAAGGGACCACAAGGATCATCTAGTTCCTACCCCCCTGCCATGGGTAGGGACACCCCACCCTAGAGCAGGCTGGCCAGAGCCTCATTCAGCTTGACCTTAAACACCTCCAGGGATGGGCCAGGCTCTCACCATTCTCATGCTGAAGAACTTCCTCCTCATGTCCAGTCTGAAACCGGAAACCTACCCATCTCCAGCTTTGCTCCATTCTCCCTTGTTCTGTCACTCCCTCATAGCCTAAAAAAGTCCCTCCTCAGCTTTTTTGTAGGCCCCCTTCAGATACTGAAAGGCCACAATAAGGTCACCTGGGAGCCTCCTGTGTTCCACACTGAACAGCCACAGCTCTTTCAGTCTGTCCCCAGATGTCTGCAGACCCAAATAAACATACATACTCATAAGTAAAGTCAGTCTTGGAAGTACTCAATGAACATAGAACCATAGAATGATATTGTTTTCATTAGAAATGACCTTCAAGATCATTCAGTCTCTCAGCACCACATCTCTGGCTCTTTTAAACACCTCCAGGGATGGGGATTCAACCACCTCCCTGAAGAGCTTATTCCAGTATTTCAGAGGCCTTTCAGGGAAGTTTTTTCTAATACCCAACCTAAAACTCCCCTGGAGTTTCCTATTGCCCTGTTACTTGTTACTAGGGAGAAGAGATCTCCACTCAGCCTCCTTTTGTCTGGGCTACTAAACAACACCAGTTCCTTTAGCTGCTCCTCACAAAACCCATTCTTAAGATCTTTCACCAGCTTCATTGCCCTTCTCTGGACATGCTTCAGCACCTCAATGGCTGTCTTGTAGGGAGGGCCCCAAAACTGAACGCAGTGCTCAAGGTGTGGCCACATTAGTGCTGAGTCCAGGGGAACAATGACTTCCCTGGTTCTGCTGGCTACACTATTCCTGATACAGGTTAGGATGCTGTTTGCCTTATGATGTTTGCATTATATATGTTTGTTATCAGCTGTAATTCTGTGGAAGGTGGATCATACAATACTACAGCATATCATTCTGCATCGTGAATTAATAAACACTGCAGAAGATTTTAGGGGATTCTGTTTTCTATTACGTTACTACTGTAGAAATCAGTCCCATCATGTCAAATATCGAGGAAAGTGTTTGGATGGCATGCATTTATCCTGCAGCTTTCTGAGCTTGTCTGAAGCAGTTCTGGATGTGTCATATGTAGATGTACTACACAAGAGAGGCAAGAGATATGTAAATTGTCTGTTGTTCAGGTGGGAGAGCTGGAACAGAACTGCAAGGTGCTCAAGAGGTGGAAGCAAGTGTGCAAGGCCAGCCTGGATAGGGCATTGCGCAACCTGGTCCAGTGGAAGGTGTCTCTGCCTGTGAATAAGGGGTTAGATCTAGATCTGTTTAAGGTTCCTTCCAACCCAAACTGTTCTATGATTCTGAGATTTATGCCACTGTGAGTGTTCAGCCATAGAAAGTGTGACCACATGGGTATGTCCCATATTTACAAAAGCAGGGAGTGTAATACAGGTTGTTGAGGAACAGATAGGTTGTTCAACTGAGGATCAAGCTGTGTGTGCTGTATTTAGAGGGCATGAAGACTGGAGGACGCACTCACACAGAACAACATGAAACATACCGATAATGTGTAGTAAATAAAAGGGGCATGGGACAGAGAAAACTGAGTAGGTGTGCCACAGAAACTGATAAATAAGTGGTGTTGGTGAATACATGAGATGTGCCATATTTATTGGTTGCCAAGAATTATTAGGGAAACTATGTCAGTAAGGAATGATGTAGGCCCAGCTATGCACGAGGGATGTCAGACACACAATGGTGTGTGGCAGGTGGTGTGTGGGTCTGGCATGGTATGTCACATACCAACAGCAGCAACGACAGTTGCCATAGCCCATGAGGGACAGGTTTCTGGCTACCTGTGCTGTAGCTGCTTATGGGTGGCAGTGAGACGGTTCTGGCACCTGTGAACAAACAGCGAGGTGTAGGTAGTGGGGTGCAGAACCTCAGAGAGCTCGGCATTGTGGTGGGGGACAGCCAGGCAGAGCCATGCTCTCTGATTTACGCCGTCTCTTCCTGGGCCCCGGGCCAAGGTCTGTCATGGCGGGGGAAAGGAGCTTGACCAAACTCGGGGCAGGGGCAGGGGCGAGCAGGAGGTCCTGCCCATTATAAGCCTGCGTATGATTAGTGATACTCAGCTCCGTAACGCTGGGGGCCCAACCAGGCCCTAGCAGTCGTTTGATTCGTCCCGTCCCGAACTCCCCCTTTCCTCCTGCAGCCGGGCGCCCCGCCTTGCACCCCCCTCCCCCAACCGGTGCCAGGGCCGCTTGGCCGTTCCCGCTGTCGCCGTTTAGTCAGGCGGCGGGAGCGAGCGCGGGAGGATACCGCGGAGCTGTGGCTGGAGCTTGATCCACAGGGGGCGGGGGTCTCGGAGCAGGGAACAGCCGCTTTTCTAGCTCCAGCCACGGGAGGAGGGACGCTGAGGAAGGGGAAAAAGGGGGTGGGCGAGTGGAGCGTCTGGTGGTGTTGCTCTCTCCGCTTTAGGACTGCGCCGCCGAACTACCGCCGCTGGCGGGGAGGAAGGGGCGAGTCTCCCTGGAACCTTCTTCTCCCTGCGACTTCCCTTCCAAAGGCCCAGTGCCGGAGCGCGGAGGGGGCGAAGTGGGCGAGCGCGCTGTGCCGGCGGGGTGCGCCCACCCTCGCGGGGCCCCACAGGCTTGGGCTTGGCGGTGCCCAGGGCTGGTGAGATGTCGGGCTAAGCGGCTGCGAGCCCGGGGGTGGGGTCTGCCGTGCCCGGGGGGTGTGTGGTGTATATGCGTGTGGGGGTGTGGGTGTTGAGACCGTCCCCTCAGCCGTTCCGCCCCGCTGTGCCCATGGTCGTTGTACATCCCTGGAGCGAGGAGCGGGGCCACAGCGCTCCGAGCTACCGGCACTTTCCCGCCGCGCCCGCAGGGGCCGGACAACCGAGACGCCCAGGTGGGTAGTAGCTGCGGCAGCTCGTTGTGCGCGGTAGGGTCGGGGAAGTGGTGGTGGAGTGGCCTCGGCGCCAGCTTCTGGCGGGCGAGTGGATGTGCTCTCGCCTCGCCCAGCCGTGCGGTGCTGCGTGTTGTGGGGGGCTGCTTCCCGCCTTGCACACACAGCAGGGTTTGCACGTCGCTGTCGTGTGTCCGAGCAGCTGCCGGAAGAGGGTGATGAGCAGCTCCTGGGCTCGTGGAAATCTGCGCTTGTTTGGGGGCCGTTTTTCATATGTTGTGTGTGCCTGCGGTTTGAGCCAGAGCATCTTTACAACTAGGTTTCATCCCCTCTTTTGTTTTTTTGACGTTTAAAGACCTAAATTTCACATGAGTGACTTAGCTGCTTAGGAGCTAACAGGGTCTTCGTTTTCGAAGTGTGCGGCTGTTAATCTTTTTATTAACTCGCACCATTTAAGGAAGCATCCTCTAAAACATGTTACTTCAGTTTTTTTTTTCTATCACCGTTTGTAAATGACTGTTTATTTTCTGTTGGAATGGGGTCTAATGTGTAGGAATCGATGTTTCTGACCTGAAATATACTTTTTTTCCCAGTCTTCTCATTTTGAATTCTCAATGTTGTCCTAGGAGACGGGTTTAAAGACACAAATAAATAGCAATAGTTTTCCTGGTTTTTGAAACTTCCTTTATACGTTCACGTGTAAATAAAGATTTATCTTTCCACATTGTATAGTAAAGGAACAACCTGCTTCATCTTCTGTGTTCTTTTTTTTTCTGGGTTTGTGCTGTAACATTTCTGTAAATTACAGAGTCGCGCATTTCCCCTAATCGTGTCCATACCATATTTTGGCATTGCTCCCTCTTACATGGTACCTCTTCCTCTATAGGGAGTTAGTTCCTCTGTTGGATATCTTCATGTGTTTTTTTAAAATATCTAATAAGAGTATTTATTTTTTTCTCTTCTCCTTCCCTAGGTGTTGCTGACTTCAGAGTCATTTAAGGGTTTATTTCTGAGGAAGCTGAAACACGAGGAGTGAGCCTGTTTTTTCACATAAAACGGCAGCTCTTCACCAGTACTCTTTTTCTCCCTTTTCCCATCCATCCTCCGCCTCAGTAAGAGGAGGACAATTGACAATTTGGGAATTATTTTAACAGTCATCTACTCCCCCTTTCCCCCCATAGCGCCTGTGGCATCTGTTGTACATTACCCTTTGTAGGATCAAAATAACATCATCATCATCCTTACCCTTCAGTAGTACCCTTCTCTCCCTTCGAGTGCAGTGCAGAAGAATTCATTGCCACTCTTTTTCTGGTTAATAAGAGAATCCTGAAAAAAGGGGTACCTGACAAGACACGTCATCTCATTCAGGGAGCCAGAACTGAAGCAGCGCTTGGCACGCTGAAGGAAACCCCATCTTTGGTGTTTTTTTTTCATTTCGTCTCCCACTCCCTCCTTCCTCACCCAAATTTCTGGTAAGTCTTTTCAGCTCATTCATTCATCACCCCTTCCCCCACTGCCGGCGCTGGGAGAGGCCATGCACAGAGAGAGCGTGGGGTGGGGGAAGGGAGGAGGGAAAAGCTGGCTCTGTACATAGGGGTCGGGGAGGAGGGTGGGTGGAGATTGTTGTGCCACATTGAGGGGGAACTTGGGCAGAGGTGGAAGAACCTCTGTTATCGGAAAAACGGCTGATGTGGGAGGAAATGCGTGTTTTATTTTCACGGGCATATATGCACACAAACTGAAGGAGGGTGAAAAAGATCTGCGTCTGTTGTAGGAAAAAAAATAAATGCGAAGACCCAAGTAGAAGCATAGCTGGTGCTGACCCGTATGGGGCTAGTGCTTTAGAGACAGAGGAGACTAGATTAATTCACTGGAGATCAAGAGCTAGGGTGTGTGAAGGAGGAATGTTACCACCTACTTGAAAGCATGTACACAGAGGAGGAAAGACTGGGGTGTGGATGTCTGCCTTTAGAGGCAGTTGTGCCTGGAAGTACTGCTGTTGGCATCTTTAACATCGCTTCGTGCAAAGGTGGGGACAAGCAGATGAAAGCTATCACGGGGACTGCATTTGCCCAGTCTGGGGTAGTACTAGGAATGAGTGGTAACGATTAATATATTCCTGCATGCTTTGACTGTTGCAGTATACAAATCGCACAGGCAAATGGAGGTGAATACTATGATACGCTTTGATTGGGGTTCACTTGATTGCAGTGACTTCAGTTCTACGATGCATGTGTGGAGGGCGGATAATAGTGCAGCAGCATTGGACAGATTGCACTGCAGCTGCTCATGATGTTATATAAAATGCAGAGTCTTCAATTAAAAAAAAAATGTGTAATGATTGCCTTACATGAGAGTCTTAGGAAAACTGATCTCTGGTAGGTAAGAGAGGAAATTTTCTTGAGGTTGTCCTTAAGCATGACCATAAAGCAGCAACATCAGGAATGAGTTGATTTATCTTGGATTTATTTTTGTAAAACCATTTTAACAAGTGGCTCAAGATGCCGTTTTTTATCTCTGTACTTACTGCTCTGCGTTATACTCACTGTGCATATGTATTTTCATCATGCTTTCTTTAGATATGGTCATCATTGTGGTGCTGTCTTTGCACAGAAAAAATGAGTTGTGCTTTATAGTTGAAGCTGCTGATAGCTGTTCTCAGGCCAGTCCTCCCTATGATAGAAAGTTGTATTTCTGGGATGTTTCAGGTGCTCCTCTCATTAAATTGTGACTGAGCCTTCCATGATGGTATATGATACCTCATATAATGGGTCATATACCAAATGATCCCTCCTTAGCTATTTAACCAGTGTGCCAGTTTAAATTTACTTCATAATTCATCTCTGCCTTGAGGTATCCTAAAAGAAAACTTACAGGGCATCTGCCAACTGTTCTTTGGTTTTCAATGTCTTGAGGTGTGGCCTCCTAAACAGCATTCTAGAAACTGCTATAGTGGTAGAGACACTATATTGTGTACACACTTGCTTTATGCAAGTGTGTACTCTGTTTCAAGCCTTAGCTAATTTATGATAAAAGGGAAAGCAAAATACCCTTTCCAGCTTGGATAACTTCCAGCTTGTTCTGGAAAGAAGTATGAAGGGATATGCGTTAATGATAACTGCAGAGGTGCAGTGTTAGTTGTAGTGAGGTGTGTGCTGGGAACTATGGTTTTCCTACTCTTCTGTTTCCCATGGCTGTCAGCCTTTTTGCTCGTTCCTTCTCAATTCCATGAGATTTTTATAACCGTTGCCTGAGCTGTGGGGATTAAATATGCCTAGAGATGTGCTAAAACTAGGATTAGGTTCTACCTGTCAATTAACAACTGAAATCCTTGGAGTTGTGTTAGCTGAGGAAGTGCTGTAACTGAGGCCAAGAGACTGAGCCAGGAGAGTTCTGGGAGGGGCTAATGGTAATAAGTGTTCCAATAATTGTTTCCCAGATTGCAGTTTTGTCAGTGGGAGTGTGCTACAACATAAGATCACAACTCGAGTGGTTGAAATGGCTACACCACATTGATTCCTAATGCTATGAAACAGCTGAGATTCCATTCACCCCACAGGGATGGAACAGCCTAGCCTTTCTGATTGATAAAGGCATTGAGTAGTTGCTTTCTGAATAGAAAGGATACAGAATGATATTTCTGCATGCTGCCTATCTTATATGTCACACATTTGTCAGTAATACCTAAAGGAATTAGTATCTCCTAATAATGGATTTCTTGTTTCAGCACAGGGGAAAATGCATCATAATGAAAAAGGAAAAGGCTAAGTTCATTTTGTCCTCCTTTTTGGGCGTGGAAGACAGGACAAGGAAATAAATGGAGATGTAGATGAATCTCTTATTTCCTTTCTTCAAGGGAAGGAAGATCACTTCTCTGGGTGATCCTCAGAGAAGATACTCAGATCTCTCTAGACAGTTGATCAGATTGCCTGCATTCCCTGCTATGTCAGTAAAACACAGTCATGTATGATGGAAAGCAGAAAACTTGTACGGTGAAAGCTTTTATTACAATCAGAATAGCTTGAGTTGGAAGGGGCTTTAAAGATATAGTTCCAACCTACCTGCCATGTACAGGGATAGCTTCCACTAGATAAGGTTGCTCAGAGCATCATCCAGCCTGGTCTTAAACTCTTTCAGTGATGAGAGGTCCACAGTTTCCTTGGGCAGCCCATTTCAGTGTCTCACCACCCTCATAGTAAAGAACTTCTTCCTAGTGTCCAATCTAAATCTACTCTGCTCTGATTTAAAACCATTGCCCCTTTTCCTATCACAACATGCCTTTATAAAAAGTCCCTCTCCAGCTTTCCTGTAGGTGCTCTTTAGGCACTGGAAAGCTGCTGTAAGGTCACAGAATCACAGAAAGTTTGGGGCTGGAAGTGACCTCAAAAGATGATCTAGTCAAACCCCCCTGCCAGAACCAGGATCACCTATACCAAATCACACAGGAATGCATCCAGGTTTGTCTTGAGTATCTCTAGAAAGGGAGACTCCACAGCCTCCATGGGTAGCCTATTCCAGTGTTCTGTCACGCTTGCTGTGAAAAAATTGTATTTACATGGAATTTCCTATGCCTCAACTTCTACCTATTGCCCCTTGTCCTGCCGTTGGGCATCACCAAGAAGAGCCTGTCAGTCACCCTTTACATAAACATTAATGAGGTCACTTCTCCAAGCTAAAGGTCTCCTGAGAGCATCCTCTTCTCCAGTGTGAACAACCCCGGCTCTCTCAGCCTGTCTTCATAGGAGAGGTGCTCCAACCCTATAATCATCTTTGTGGCCCTTCTCTCTACCTGATCCAGCAGGTAAATGTCCTTCTGTATTGAAGACTGCAGAGCTGGACATAGTACTTTAGGTGGGTTTTCACCAGAGCAGACAGGCAGAGTCACCTCTCTTCACCTGCTGGCCACACTTCTTGTGATGCAGCCCAGGATGTTTGCCTTCTGGGCTGCAAGTACGCACTGCTGGCTCAAGATCAGCTTTTCATCCAACAGTTTCCCAAGTCCACAGGTCCACTTGATCTCATCATCCCCTAGCCTCTGTATTGGTACTGAAGATTTTCCTACCCAGGTGCAGGACCTTGCACTTTGCCTTGTTGAACCTAAAGCTAAAGGTGTATTACAAATTCAGTGAATCCAGGAAGAAATATTGTTTATGATGAGGAGGGGAGGAATGCTTTGTGAGTGCCAGAATAAAGCCTAGATGAAGCAGTAGAGGGATGCCACAGCTCAAAGTTGAGGTGAGCATTCATAGAATCACAAAATTGTTTAGATTGGAAGTGACATATAAATTAGTCCAACTGCCCTGCAGTAAGCAGGGACATCTCCAACTAGGTTACTCAGAGCACCACTGCTAAGAATCTGTTCCATGCAGTGTCTTTCTGAAGCAGGTGAAGCAGTGTCTGCTTGACTGGCATGATGCACAGTTAGACTTTTATCAGAGAAAACATTGTTTTACTTTTTCCAGTCGTTTTTATGGAGTCAAGCTTTATGATTATTTTTTCCTTTAATTTTATAAATCTGTTAAATAGTTATTGAAAGATTGTGCTGACATGGACTGTAGTAGTCTTTAGGGAAACCTGCATTTTAACTGCTTGCCTTGAAGACAGTTAAATGACTGCTCTTCCCATTACACATGCTAAACTTACTTTGCAGTAGGTAGTCTCATAGATTTGGAAGTATTTCATGCGTACCAAATATCGTCTGTGTGCTTTACAGTTAAATGTTGAGTTGTTTTTCAGGGAGTAATTCTGAAAATCACTTCCATCCCTGGAAAGATGATGGAACAGCTGTTATCAGAAATAGTCAACATGGATTCACTAAGTGGAAGTCATGTCTCACTAGTCTGATGGCCTCCTATGAGTGTGTAACTGGGTGGATAGATGAGAAAGAAAGCAGTGGACTTTCAGCAAGGCTTTCAACACTGTCTCTTAAGGGAACCTTATAGACAGGCTTAAGGAGTATGGGTTAGATGGGCAATGGAGTGGACTGAAAACTATCTGAAGGACAGAGCTCAGAGGGTTGTTGTCAGTGACACAGATTCTAGTTGGAAGTCTGTAAGAATTGGTGTCTCCTAGGGGTCTGAACTGGATTCAGACCTGTTCGATACATTCAACAACCTGAATGGAGGAACAGTGTACTCTCAGCAAGTTTGCTGATGAGGCAAAACTAGGAGGGATGGCTGACATACCAGAAGGCTGTATTGCCATCCAGTGTGACCCGGATAGGTTGGAGAGTGAGACAGAGAGTAACCTTATGAAGTTCCAAACGGGCAGCTGTAGGGTTCTGTACCTAGAGAGGCATAATCCCATGTATCAGTACAAGTTGTGGAAGCTGCTGGAAGTACACGCTGCTGGAAGGCAGCTCTGTGAGTCCTGGTGGACAAGGGAATGATCATGCAATGTGCTCTTGTGACCAAAAAGGCAAATGGTATCCTGGCATGCATAAAGAAAAGTGTGATCAGCAGTTTAAGGGAGTTTTTGGTCTCCCTCTGCTTTGCCCTGGTGAGGCCTCATCTGAAGTACTGTGTCGAGTTCTGCCCTCTCCAATTCAAGGACAGGGAATGTCTTGAGAGGATACAGCAAAGGACTACCAAGATAATTGGGAAACTGGAACATCTCTGTCAAGAAGAAAGGCTGAGGGACTTGAAGCTTTTTAGCCTAGAGAAGGCTGAGGGAGGATTTCATCACTGCTTATCAGTACTTAAAGGATGGGTGTCAGGAGGATGGGAACAGTCTGTTTTCAGTGCTGCCCATTGATGTGACAAGATGCAATGGGTGCAGTCTAGAACATAGTTCCATCTAAATGTGAGTTAGAACTTGATTATGTTGAGAGTGATGGAGCAGTGAACAGCCTGAGTCTCTGAGTCATTCAAAGGCTGCCTGGATGCTGTACTGTGCAGTCTGCTTCAGGTGAACCTCCTCTGGCAGAGGAGTTGGACTAGATGCCCCCCAGAGGTCCCTTTCAATCCTTGTCATTCTCTGCTTCTGTCTTACCCATGCTCTTGTGCATCTGACTGCAAGGCAAGCTTTCCTCCTACATATTGTTTTTTGGAGAATGTCAGAGAGATTGTTAGCATGTATGGGCTAATGGGGTAAATCACAGGTTTTGTTGTTCTGTAAGACTTCTTACACAGTTAAAATAGAGATTATAAGCAGAGGCCGAAACTGTTAAGTAGATTCTCAGAAGCAGAATGTTAGTGTGAAAAAGATGTTTATCTACATGTAAAAAGAATGTGGTATTGGGTTGAAGGTCAAAGAACCATTAGCTGGGGTTGCTAGTTTCATAATCTTTACCTTCAGACTTGAGGTTGTTACCTGCCTGCCTCCAGATGAGATGTGAGCCTTTATATACATGTATGTGTATTTATCAAATTTAGGTCCTCTGGAAGAAAGGAGACATAGTATTAGGAGTGAGATGACTTTTTAAGGCATTTTAGTGTGATTGCTGGTTTAATGTGCTAATTGACATATCTGGATGGCTCTTCATGATGATGCTGTAGCTCCTTTCGAGAACAAAGGTTGGTCCTTTTCAAACTTCTGTAGATTTTCAAGAAAGAAAGTGTTGAAGGGAAAGTCAGAGATGTTGGCAAAGCCTGTGCAGATTCATGGGGGGATTGGAGATGGGGCCATGTAGAAAAGAGATTTTATAAAAATGGGTGCGATCCCTGTTAGTGAAGATATCAAGGGTTAGTAACAAGCACAATGGGGAGAAGGCTGCTGGAAGGAAAATAACTTGTTTGCACCAGTGTTAAGAACTAGTACTGAGGGGGGAAAAAACCCCAGCCAACTGGAAACCCATCCCCAAAAAAACCCAAATAGTCTGAAAATCTGTCATGACTTCTTCCTTTTTTTCCTCCTTTTTTGTTGTTGTTTCAATTATGATAAAATCTGCCTATTTTTTTCAGTTACTCAGTGTCATTTAGCAGTGTCTTAAGATCAGCCATGCCAGCCTAGTAGGTGGAGCTGCTTCTGAAGAGAGAGGAGATAGGTGGGGCTGTTTGATCTCCCCAGTCATTCATGCAAACAGCAGAAATAAAGAAAAATTTGACAAGAAGCCTTCTGAACTGTGCTGTAGCAGTGTTGCTTCTGAAAAATGGAACTTGTACCAGTTTTTAGGTGAGACTGTTGTCCTAGGAAGTTTCCTGTAAACTGCCACATAGAGAAAGCCATTGTTGAGAGGGCCAGAGCTGGGGCAGGATCTGACAGTTGTTATCTGTTTTAAGCCCAAGCTTCATCTTGCTCTTTTCACTTGCAGCTTCTTGTACCCATTTACATCTTCTTGTACCCATTTTCCTGCAGTGAGCAAATACTCCTTTTCTGCTTTACCTTCAGTGTCTTGACTGCTGTAAGGGCCTATGTGCATCTTACAGTTGCCTTTCTCTAGCTTCTCCTTTGTTTCAGTCTGTTGTTACTAAAAAAGTCCTTGACTTTATTATTGCTCATTTACCAAAGCAATGGAACAAACCTCACAGTCTATGGTTGTTAGTACCAGGAGTGAAAATGGACAGTTAAAATTTTATCTTCTTGTTAAGAAAAAGCTGTACTAGTAGAAAAAAAAGTTTTAATTAATAATAATAAAAATCATCTTGCTCTTATTGTTGTAGCAAAATAATCCTTTTGTCATAAGGCCTACTGCAGAAGCTAAAATGATGTGGAAGAAGTTGTATAGCTGTAGGTTTTTTACGTTTATGTTTGCTGACAGCTGGTCCTGTCACTAGGACTACCAGGCAAAACTCTTTCTATCACAGCTTCATTTTGTTTGAATTGCCTGCAAACTACAGTGGTGTAAAATATTTCTATCTCTTTATTTTAAAAAGAAAGTTTAAAATGTGTCATAGAAAACAGTTCTTCTTTTCCTCCAGAATGCTTTTTCCCTGCACCATGCTGCTTCTTAGGGTTTTTTTGAGTGTAAACGAATAGTCCTGTAATTCTTTAAGACTTCTAAAGTATTTTGGTATACAGTCAAAAAATCACAGAATCTCCACAGAATAGTGGTGGTTGGAGTGGACCTCTAGTTTGTGTCCCTTGTCCTGTCACTGGAGTTCCCCTGAGAAGAGCATGGATCCATCTTCCTGATAACTTGCCCTTTAGATATTGATAAGCATTAATAAGATTCTGCCTCTCAGTCTTTTCTTCTCCAGGCTTAAGAGCCCCAGGTCTCTCAGCCTTTCCTTGTAAGAGAGATGCTCCAGTCCCCTCAGCATTTTAGTGTCTCTCTGATGGACTCTCTCCAGTAGTTCCTTGTCCTTCGTGAAATGAAGAGACCAAAGCTGGACTCAGTATTCCACATGAAGCCTCACTGGAGAGTAGTACAGGAGGACATCCTCTGTTAGTCTGCTGGCCACACTTTGCTGAGTGCATCCCATGATGCCATTTGCCTTCTTGGCAATGTCAGCACATTTGTGGCTAGTGGTCATCCTGCTGTCCACCAGGACTCCTGCATCCTTGAAAAATAGTCCTAAGTTCCTCTGCCTTCAAAGCAAAAAGAGCAGTACCTTCACAGAATCAGAATGTCAGCGACTGGAAGGCACCTCTAGAGATCATGGAGTCCAACACTCCTGCCAAAGCAGGATAACATAGGATAGGCTGCATGGGAACACATCCAGGCAGGTTTTGAAAGTCACCAAAGAAGGAGATTCTACAACCTCTTTGGGCGGCCTGTTGCATTGCTCTGTCACCCTCACTATAAAGAAGTGTCTCCCTCTGTTGAGGTGGAACCTCCTGCATTGTAGTTTGCTACGGTAATTCGTAACACCATTGGAGTTCTTGATTTGAACTGTTTTTTTCCAGGTTTTATGCTGGATTCATGAGTGCTGCTTATGTTTAAAAGTGATTGCTTAAAAAAAAAAATAACATTGAAGGAAGAAAGGCCAGTACTGAGTTTCAAACTGAATTTGCTTCATCTTGCATGTATTAATGTTTGGTATTAACATTCTGTTCCATTGTTTTAGTGTGTTCTGGACAATTATAAATACGTGACACAGTATAGGCCTGAAAATATTCATATGAAGAGTGCTGTTCTAATGGATTTCTTCCTTTCTTCTGGACTGCTTTTTTAACATAAAGAATTCAGCACTCGTACTTTCCATGTATGGTGGGGAGGGATACATCGACTCTCCCCTTTGTGTTCTAGCAGTACATAGGAGAGATGCTGACTTATTTCCAACTGTAAGGAATTACCCCGATCATGATGTTGAAATTCTGGCCTTCAGAATGTTACCAGTATGAGAAATTATGTCAAATGTGTACTTCTTGTGGATTAAACTAACCAGAGGACCAAGACCTGATTTTCAGAATTTGCGTCCAGTTTTATGTAAATGGGTTTGTTTCTGTCATTACTTGCTTTGCATTATTTTCCCACTTGGAGGTTGAAAGTTGCACTCCATTGAAAAAGACTGACTTGTGCAGAGGGAGTAGGACTTGGTACAATGGGGAACATGGAGATAGAAGCCTGTGTACTCTAACGGAGTCTCATCTTCTCCACCATCTAGAAATTCCATTGTAAGGAAACCTTGAAGGTTGCAAGGGAAGTCCAAGATGTGCAGTTCAGTTGCTCCCAGGCTCTGGTTCCTAACAGACCGTCGCATCAGAGAAGATTACCCTCAGCAGGAGATCCTGAGAGCACTGAAGGCGAAGTGCTGTGAAGAGGAGCTAGATTTCCGGGCCTTGCTGATGGATGAAGTGGTGCTGACCATTGATGATGGAAATCTTGGTGAGAATGAGCTAAGGCTGGGAATGTGCTGAAGGGGTAGTTTGGAAAAAGATTGTAAAATGGAGTATCTGTACTTCTTAGTAATGAATTCCATCTGTGTCAGACTACCATACATCATCTAAATCATATTGATATATGTCATATCAGGTGGTTTAGCATTTATTATGATAATTGTTAATTTTGCTAATTTGTGTTGGAACTGATTTTTGTTTTACTCTGTAGAATGGAGAGAAGGATTGCTTTGTTTTTTTAATTGTGGGATTAGGACTATAGGATCTCTGAATTAAGAAGCTGCAGAGTTTGACTTTAGCATACATTCTTGAAGTTCATGGGTCACATTTTAGAGCTTTGGGGGACTTCTTTTTCCTGTTTCTGTTCCGACTTCAAGATAGCAAACACATTTGAAAGAAACTAAAAGAAACTTTGGATGGACAATGCAAATTTTCTTGAGGCTACAGGTACTAATGTGACACAATTGAAGCATGCTGCTGGGCAAATGTGTGATGACAAATATGCTTAAAAAAGTTGGAGCTGAAGAGCAAAGTTCATGCAGCTGAACAGCTTTGCCTATTACTACAACTTAGACTTGTAAACTAGAGTGTAAGAGTTCTTGTATTTTTTTTCCTGTGATGATTAAAAAGGAAATTCAAACATATTGGAAATGCTGTGTAAAAGGATTTTGTAGATAGTAAGCTTCTATTACAGGAAGAATATTAATACAAGTATCAAGCTGGGTAACACTTGTTATAATAATGCTGTTTTCAACTTCTGGTTTGGATTTCTTAAAGGAAGAAGGAGACTGCAGTATTGTTTTGAACCTTTACCTTTTCCATTTCTTTTTCCCATGCATGAGTCAGAAAAAAAGTAAATCACTGGAGATTCAGGGGAGAAGAAAAATGTTTGAAGGTGTTTAGAGACTAGTTCTTTGTGGGAAGAAAATTTAAAAGTATCCTTGCCCCTGAAGAACAGGCTGTCTATGATCTCATACCTTGCTCCTTATTAGGGAGTCTGTAAAGCAGGGGAATCTTACAACTCAGAATTTGTACCTTACTCTATCATGAATCATAGGACCATAGAACCATTTTGGTTGGAAAAGACCTTTAAGATCATTGAATTCAATCATTATCTAACTCTTCATGGTCTGATGCTAAACCATGTCCCTCAGCACCACATTTCTGCTTCTTTGAAACACTTTCAGAAATGGGGATTCAGCTACTTCCCTGGGGAAACTTTTACAGTGGTTGAAGTGAGGAATTTTCTTCCAGGGTCAAACCTGAACCTCCCAAGGTGCGACCTGAGGACATTTTCTCTTATCCTAACTTGTTTAGCCAACCTTACCCTATCTTCCCTGTCTTTCCATACTTTCAACTTTTCAATCTTCCAACTATCCTTATTCTTCCATGTTTATTTCCAATGCTCTCTAACACAGTATGAGAAAAAAAACCCAAGACCAAAGTTCACAGCTATGTTACTGCTTCAGACCAAATCAGAAACAAAATCAGATTTTGCAAGATTAAAGATTTACACTAAATAGTGACTGATACTTCAAACTGCAGATCCACACAGGAACCTCAAATGCCTAAACCAGCACACAGTTAAGAACTGATGACAGCATTATGCCATTTTATTCCTCACTTTGGGTGATCATTTAAAAATCGTAGAACCATCTTGGTTGGAAAAGACCTTTAAGAACATCAAGCCAACCCTTCTCTAACTCTACCAAGTCTGGTGCTAAACAGTGTCTTCACATACCTGTGTCTTTTAAACACCTTCAGGGATGGGGATTTAACCACCTCCCTGGACAATCTGTTCCCGTGTTTGAGAATCCTTTCAGGGAAGAAGTTTCTTCCAAGATCCAACCTAAACCTCCCATGATGCAACTTGAGGCCACTTCCTCTTGTTTTATCACTTGTTACTAGGGAGAAGAAACCAACTGCCACCTCACTACAGCCTCCTTTCTGGGAGTTGTAGAGAATCAGAAGGTCTCCCCTCAGCCTTCTTTTCTCCACACTAAAGAACCCCAGTTCCCTCAGCTGCTCCTCACAAGACTCATTCTCCAGATGTTTCACTAGCCCTTCTTTGCACCCTCTCTAGCACCAATGTGTCCCTCTTGGAGTGAGAATCTCAAAACTCAGCTCAGTACTCAAGGTGTGTGCTTGCCAGTGCTGAGTCTGGGGTACAGTCATTTCCTTGGTTCTGCTGAACAAACTGTTCCTCATGTGGGGCAGGATGATGTTTAAGATGCTGGTGGCTTTCTTGGCTACTTGAGCACATGCTGACTTTTGTTCAGACAGCTGTCAATGAACACTCACAGGTCTTCTTTCTCTGCTGGGCAGATTTCCAGACACTTTGTCCCAAGCCTGGAGTCTTCCATGGAGTTGGTTGTAAGCCAAGTGTAAAATCTGGCACTTGGTTTTGTTGAATTTATAGAGTCTGTTGATCCATCAATCTAACCTGTCCAGTTCCCTCTGTAATTCTCAGTCAAGCTTAAAACAAATGCATGGGAAAACATGGTTTCTATAATGCCTGTATTACTAAATTTTTAGTTCCTTCTAATTCTGAAGTGTCTGTGATTTTTATCAAAGACCTGAAATTCTGTAGGATGTTTTTAGGGCAACTTCTTTTCAAAAAGTTTGAACATCTTATTGCTGTGAGCACGTTGCCTTTTGGACAGTGTTCTGTGAAGGCAGCCATGCTGGGCTGTAGCTGCAGCTTCTGACATGTGTAACTAGTCTTTCAGCATTTCGGTATGGGTTTTATTTTCTTGTGTTAATTTCTTCTTTCCTGTATTTTGCTTGTTTATGAGGAACTAAATGTAGCAAGCATCAATTGTGGGGCTTTCTGCTGCCTTCCCTGTGACATCTAATGTTACATCTATTGCATGAAGATAAAAGATAAAGTGTGCAAACTGTAGAAGTAATGCTGAGGTATATGTAGTAGAAGAGTGAGAAAAATTGAGGAGATTACTAGAATGCAAAAAAGGAAATTAGTTTTATGTACAAAGTGTTCATTCAAAGCTGTGTAAATAAACTACATTTTGAAGAGGGTTGAGAGGAAAGTGTTGAAATATTGCAGGTAGAAAATTCCTTTAAATAATCTGGACCTGGTTAATTGTGATTATTTTGTATTGAGGGGAGGATATGGGGTTTTTCTTGTTCTTTCTCTTGGAGAGAAAGGCAAAAAATCTTCCCTCGTAATTTTTCAATTTTCATTTTTGTAGTCCTTATTCACATGTTTTGATACTGATTTCTTATGGGTGATACAAAGCAAAAGTTTTGTTTCATTTTCCCTTGTCTATATCCTCAGTTGACCTAAAAAAAGATGTTCTGAAACAAAATTCAAGAGGTTATGTGTTCTGTACCCTTTCTGTTATCTGCTCTTGTGTGACAGGTCTACATGGAGTAAAATTTTATACAACGTAGAGGAGTTGATCAAGAGAATGTATCTTCAGTAGATAATAACCTACTGTCGGTTTCAGTTCTGCCATTGTTTTTTGAAAACTTACCTTACATTATGATTGTAATACATGGTGTTGGAGGAAGCAATAGGTTTTCACATACGCTTGCAATTAGAATGTTTTTCTGTTCATCATAATCTAGACAATATTCTAAGTGCATTGTTAGAAGCACATTAACTTACAAAGTCAAGTAGGAAACTGGAGGATGTTTTATTTGTGTAGGCAATATACAAAGTGAAACTTTGTGGACTTAGTCTGCAGGAGCTTGTCTGTAGATTTCAGAGACCAAAAATTCAGTGTAGGACAATTATTTATCTTGAACATAGAGTGGAAAAGACGCTTCCAAAGTTAGGAAAATGGAGAAGAATGCTGGGATATGGACATGTTGATGCAGTTATCACTGAAGTCTAGAGAAAAAGATAGATGCAGAAAACTTCTATGATTCTGAGACTCCTACAAAATGTCACAAAATGATAATATTTGCCTTCTATCTGATGTAGCCAGAGGAACAGGTGGGGCTGTTGCAGCATTCACTGACAGCAGCAGCTCATGGCATTACTCAACTGTACAGCAGAACTGGGTTCCCAGACAAACTAACAGTGTAGCCACACCAGTTGATTCTTTTTCATCTTAAGTTGAAGCTTGGAATAGTCCATCATGTCAAGTGCATCTGCTAAGTCCCAGTGTTACTGACTACATGATGGAACTTGCATGGAACTTGCATGCAGCTTAAGATCAGTTTAGGTATTTCAGCACCTCATGAGTCCAGAGGTGATTGTAAATGCTAGTTAAGAGGTGGAGAATTGAAGATTTAAAGACCAGAAGGAAATTTTTTAAACTGATTTATGCTTCAACTGTTTTGGAAATAATTTTCAACAAAGAGTTTTTGAAAATAGCTATAGTTTATACCTTAAGTAAATGCCTGCTTACCCATACTTATATGTTTCTTTTCCATGGCACACTGGCAGAAGTACTCTGAAGAGTAGGGAAAAGCTGAGTTAGCATAAGTGGAGAAGTCCAGCTGTATGAAACAGTGTTATTTTTGCTTCTTGAGCTAAAATGAGTGAAATAGTTAAGGAAATAGATGTGGACAACCTTGGAAATAGACATGGGCAAGAATACATGTATGGAAAAAGGTGGAGGGTGATACTGCAGCTGTTCTGTCTTTAACTGTTCTTGTTAATATCTTTGTCAATGATCTGAAGGAGGGGATTGAGAGTATCCTTAGTAAGTCTGCAGATGGCACTACTTAAGAGGGAGTGTTGATTTGCTGGAGAGTAGGAAGGCAACTTGGATTGCAGCTAGCTGTGTGTAGGGTACAGGCTTGGAGCAGAGTGGCTGGAAGACATCAGAGAAATAGCTAGGGATGTTGATAAACAGCTGGGTGAACATGAGCCAGCAGTGTGTCCAGGTGGATGAGAAGGCCACTAGCATCCTGGCCTGCATTATGAATAGTGTGACCAGCAGGGCCAGCTAAGTAATCATCCTCCTGGAAACAGCACGGGCGAGGACACGCCTTGAGTACTGAGTTCAGTTTTGAGATCCTTACTCCAGGAAAGACATGATGGTGCTAGAGAGGGTCCAAAGAAGGGCAGCAAAGCTGGTGAAACATCTGGAGAACAGGTCTCATTGAGGAGTAGGTGAGGAAACTGGGGTAGTTTATTGTGGAGATAAGAAGCCTGAGGGGAAACCTTCCAGTTCGTATCGGTTGCCCCTCATCCTATCACTGGCCCCGCTGAAAAGAAACTGGCCCTTTCTTCTGGACACTCGCCCTTAAAGTATTTATAAAAACTGATCAGATACTCCCTCAGCCTTCTCTTCTGCAGTCTAAACAGCCCCAGATCTCTCAGCCTTTCCTCATAAGAGAGACATTCCATTTCCTTAATTAGCTAGATCCATGATAAGAGAAATTTTTATGTCTACAAAACAGTTGCTGTATGAAAGTATTAAAGCTTTCAAATATTTTTAAATCATCTTCTGTCACACGGTAAGGAAAGGTAGTTGCCTTTTCTTCCTGCTGACTGTTGCAGCAGTCTTGTGGTACTTTTTAGTACAGCAGTGCACCTTACTCTAAAAGCTTTTCTTGCTGTTTGTAGCAGTGGCTCTAGGAGTGATGGAGCAGAGGCAAGTAGCCTTGGCAAGGTGCCTTGTTGAGCACTGCAGAGTTGGCCTGTTTCCCGCTACTAACAACAGGCAGAGCAGCCATTGTCTCATCTGCAGAGTTGGGAAGTTGGTTTGTAACTCAGTAATTAGAGATGGAGAGCAAACTACATTGTATGCAAAGGACTGGAAGGTGGTTGGACATGGAGTGAATTTTGTGTTGTTGAAAGTACTGGTCTCAGAACTTGAATGCTTGAAACCATTTCTAATGTTCAATCACTCGTCAGGCTGATGTTGAGCGTTACTGATAGCAGTTATAGACTGTGTAGAGAAGATTCTGGAATGGTGTGTGTGTTTAGAGATTGATGACAATGTGACCACCCCAGTATTAGATCATAGAATTGTGTTGATTGGAAAAGACCTTTAAACTCATCGAATCCATTAGATACTTTAGACAAACACATATCTAGTATTAAAACCAGCAATTCAAATGTTTGCTCTATTAACATGAAACATATCAGGTAAGAGAACAAGAAGAAATTGCCTGAAATTGTGACAAGGGGGTTTAGATTGTAATTAGGAAAACTTTCTTTACAAAAGGAGTGGTCAGGTATTGGAATAGGTTGTCCAAGAAGGTGGTGGAGTCACTGTCCCCAGAAGAGTCAAAAAAAACCTGTGGATATAGCACTTCGGGACATGGTTTAATGACCATGGTGCTCTTAGGTTGACAGTTGGACTTGATAATATTAGAAGCATTTGTCAGCCTTAGTGATTCCATGATGTTTTAATAACAATGCATTTCAACAGCTGCCATATGTTGTAGGAAGAATTTGTTGTCAGTACTGTGACACCAAACACAGCTTTCTTACAATGCGTATAAGAGGAAAGGATTTTTATTCTGTGACTCTGTGTGTCCCTGAAGTTTTCTTCCTTGCTGTCTGGGATTTCTGTTCTTATGTGGATGACTGCCCCTGTTAACTCAAGCTGACGCTAAATATCAAAGGCTAACAGTGAATGTGATCTTCTCAAAATCATTCTGTTTCTTCAGGAAATGTCAGTATGTCATGTCAGTGATAGGTAAGTGCTCAGTCCAAATATACCTATGCAAAGTGGAGAGGTAGAGGTTTCTTTGTGGGAGTACTTTATTATGGTCATTTCAGAGGGCTGTGTTAAGGACTGAAGTTTTTAATTTACATGTGTTCTAGAGAAGTCAACCTGAATAACCTTATTTGCAGGGCCTGTAATCTTGAATATAAGTGCATGTCACCATAGCAGAAAACCTGTCAGAAAGCATTGCCAGGTTTTTAATTTTAAGAGTTCTCAAGAATGGTCATCTAGGGGAAACGTGATGGAAAAATACAGAAGTGAAAGAAGCGTTTTCCACACATGACAGTCAATAAATGAAAATTAGCCTAATGTTTCACAAGAAGGACTTTAGCTGGGAGCTTCTATGTCACTTTTCCAACAATCCCTGTTCCAGTGCTCTATCACCTGAGGAAGTTGTCCTGTCAGTTGTCTGACAGATCTGCAGAGTAGTGTACTAAACAGTAAGTGCTTCCTATTGCTGAAGCGTGTGTTCGAATACTGTGTCAGCCTTCCAAGGCAAGTAACAACATGACTACACAATCACTAGTGTGCTGCAGCACTTAAATTGGGAAGTCAAAGTGTGTGTTTTGGGGTGTGAGAGGTTAGGAGATACCAGAACTATCAGTATCGTTGAGTATTGATGTGAAAAATCTCATGTGGCCGACAGCTCTACTTGCTTTACTAGACTCATGACCAGAGAAGGACTCTATTGCTTGTTTCTTAATGAACGATAATGCTTTTGGTTTTCTCCACCTTTTTTCCAGTTATTAGCCCCTTGTGAATGATGGACAATTGATTGCTTGTCAGTGGCTGCGTATATGAGACTGGTACTGCTGAACCTTTGTTCAATGTTGAGATGGCTCTTCCATTGCACAGACCTGTATTTTCATAGAATCGTTGAATGGGTTGGAAGAGACCTTAGAAATCATCTAATCCAACCCCCTAGATGTGCACTGAGATACTTCCCACTAGACCAAGTTGCTCAAAGTCCCTTTAAACCTGGCCTTGAACATTTGAAGGGTTGAGGCATCCACAGCTTCTCTGGGCAGTCTGTTTTAATGTCCTCGCAGTAAAATGTCCCTGTTTTAATACCCTCGCAGTAAAAACTTTATTCCTTACAGCTAATCTAAATCTACCCTGTTTCAGCTTGAAACTTAATCCTTACAGGGGAGGTGCAGTAGTCCACTGATAATCTTCATGACTCTCCACTGGACCTACCTCTCTCACAAGAAAGATTTTTTGATCAGAATAACTGGGTAAAGTACAATACTAGAACTTTGTTTTCCTGACTGCTTAGTTTATGTGGTTAAAATAATGAAAAATATGGAAATTGCTGCAAACTTTCCAATTAGGAGGAAAGAATTCAAACAAAAAGGTGCAGACAACCAAAAAAAAAGTTTAGTTGATCCTAACTCACAGTAGTGCCAGCAGCTGTGAACAAGTCCCTTTTGTTGTTCTTACAAATTCAGCGTATAAAATGTGGTGAAATGCTCGTTTTGAGAGTAGCGTTTTCCTTTTATATCTGCCTTCTGCTGCATAAAAAGTCTGTAATGAAGAGGAGAACAAAAAAAAGTGTCACTATCATTTTTTTATTTCCTTGTATTGCACATAATTAACTACAATGTCTGTGATGACGTCCTTTCAGTGATTGTTCTTGAAATGGAAGAACGTACAGTATTTCTTACCTGTTTGAAGTGTGTTTTAGGATTGGAAGTGTGATAAGGAGTTTAAAAATACCTTTGTCTTTGTAAAAAGTTTAAACAAGCTTTGTTAAGGAGGATGTGTTGTGTGCCATGAGAACATGAGCAAAATACCTTATAACAAAGGTATTCTGCTGTATTGTCAGAGAAGCCCTGCTAGAATTACACTAGTTAACTGTTTATTTTAACTGATGAAAGAGTGTTCCTACTGTACTGCGCTGTACTTCCATACAGAACAAGTGCCGAACTGAGGACTGTCTTGCTGTATTTTTTAGTCATCTTGACAGAATCAGCAAAAAAAATGTGGGTTTTCTTACTGTTTTGTTTTATTTTGCTGAGAGGGCGTGCTTCTGTTTCTTTTCTTTGTTTCTTTCTTTTGGTGAAATTCTACCACGAGGAATTTATCTTCCAGATCACTGGAACATTTTTTATTAGAAGAGAGGAGTCATAGTTTGTATGGCAGAGACTAGTG
>WAAF01009854.1:0-24516 GCA_013400475.1 Tricholaema leucomelas | reverse complement strand
GAGATTTAGACTGGATGTTAGGAAAGGGTTCAATGCAGTGAGGGTGGTGAGACGCTGGCACAGGTTGCCCAGGGAGGTTGTGGCTGCTCCCTGCCTGGAAGTGTTCAAGGCCAGGTTGGATGAGGCTTTGAGCAACCTGCTTTAGTGGGAGGTGTCCCTGCCTATGGCAAAGGGTTGGAACTGGATGATCCTTGAGGACCCTTCCAACCTAAACCATTCTATGATTCTATGATCTGTTGCTACACAACACACCTGGAGGAGTTTTGCCTTCTGCTCCTAGACAACAAGAACACAAATGACTGGGTGCAAGAATCTCCTACAATGATGTTGATGGGGAGTTGGTGGCCTGGGTGGAATCAAAAAGTGAAGGAAAACTTAAAAGAAAAAGAAGAGCCTAGGCTTCAACTGTGTTGTGGTAGGCCTGATAGGCCCAAAATAGGCTTATCCATGTCCTGCCCTGCCTAGGCATGTTTTTCTGCTCCACCAGAGAGGCAAGCGCAGGAAACGGATGCAAAAGAAGCTGGAGTCACTGAGTCTGGCCTGCCCAGGGCCCTGTGGTGTAAGGTACTCACACTTAGCTTGTGCCTGCCTAGTGCAAGGCCTGTGCTTTTCCCACATTAGGGAAAAGAGAGCCTGTGGCTTTGCCTAATGTGGTGAGGTTTGGCTAACTGCCATCCTGATTGGCTATTCTGTGTCCAAAGGGCAACTGATCTCGGCCCACATTGATAAAAGGAGACAGGGAGGTGGACAACCTGCTTTTGCTTCACTGCTCTGCTTCCCTGCTCTTTGCCCTGCTCTCTCTGCTGTGCCCAGCCCTGCTGCTATTGCACACTGCCTTATTGCTTGCCTGGTCAACTCCACTGCTGCGAGTTACCAGGAGCAGACCCTGGATGCCTGCATGCGATCAGCCTGTGTGGCCAGTGTGACATTGTGATGAGACTGCACCACATCTGCCTCTGCACCTGAAGGTCCTGCCCAGAATCCCTGGACATATACACAGATGGTCCAGAAGAAGCCAGGAGACAAGGTCAGAGATTGTCTGTGTCCTGTCCCCAGAAGCCAGGAAGATTCAAGCCTCAACGTCCAACAAGACAGAGTCCCCTGAAAGCATCTGGGCACTGTCTGGACTGTGGCCAGCCCCTGTGAGTGGGTAATAATAATAATCTGTGAGTAAATGCTCAATGCCTCTTTGTAATTCTCTGCTGCCTTCTGCCATAGAGCAGAAAGAGCTTGGGCCCAGCTACTGGGCAAGTGGTGTATTGACTGCAAGCAGAGTTTGACCACAGGACCCTTCTCTTCCAGTTCAATTAATGTTTCTATACTTTGCTGGTTATTGCTACATCTGGATAATATCCACAGAATGTTTCCATCACCATGTAAGAACCCAAATATTACTAAAATTAGTGGTTGGGGGTGGTGAGAGTTCTGAGTATCAAAATTAATAAACAATATTTGTGGGAATGCAAAGTGAAGGATGTGAGAACAGAGTGAAGAAGAATAGTGGTGGAGTCACCATCCCTGGAGGTGTTCAGGATAAGACTGGATGAGGCACTTAGTGCCATGGTCTAGTTGATTGGATAGGGCTGGGTGCTAGGTTGGACTGGATGATCTTGGAGGTCTTTTCCAACCTAGTTGATTCTATTCTAACTAATAACAACAGATGGATGCTGACCTTGGTTCCCACCAGCTGCTGGCTAACTTATCTCAGAAGGGATAGATAACGGACACCTCGTTCATGAGGAAACAAGGCCTGGTTTATGCAGATGGAGTGGGTTGTCCTTGACTAATTATGCTAATGTGTGGGTGTGTGCTCCACTGGCTGAGTGCATTTATATTCGAGCTGTAACACAATAAAACTGTCTCTGGCATAATTCACATGGAATTGTCTGGAGTCCTGCATGGCAAGGCCTTGATCGCGTTGATCTGCAGGCCTTTGACCACGGTTCCCGCGGCAAGCAATCACAACAAGCAGCAAAGTCTGCAACAAACATTACCTTTGGAAAATATCATCTTGCAGCAATTAATTTCCCCTCCCCAACAAACTGCAGTGGATTTAGTACTTCAGGGAAGCTGGAGAGAGGTTGTTTTTTTTTCCTTTCAGAGAACCCAGATGCCAGAACATTTTCATTTCACAGTCAGAAAGCATCATCATCGAGCACGCTCTGCTTTTTCTGAGGAGCTAGAAGTTTGCAGAAGGAAGCAGC
This sequence comes from Tricholaema leucomelas, assembly GCA_013400475.1. Lineage (NCBI taxonomy): Eukaryota > Metazoa > Chordata > Aves > Piciformes > Lybiidae > Tricholaema lacrymosa > Tricholaema leucomelas. The sequence continues at coordinate 22,312 of WAAF01009854.1, read as the reverse complement.
TCTGGGAAGCATTACTTAGTAGCAAAGCAATTCTTTTTTTTTGTGCTGAGAAGCCATTTCTGGGAGTTTAAGCATAAAATGGCATAGAATAAAGTAGAATCAACCAGGTTGGAAGAGACCTCCAAGATCATCCAGTCCAACCTAGCACCCAGCCCCACCCAGTCAACCAGACCATGGCACTAAGTGCCTCATCCAGGCTTTTCCTGAACACCCCCAGGGACGGTGACTCCACCACCTCCCTGGGCAGCCCATTCCAATGCCAATCACTCTCTCTGTGAAGAACTTTCTCCTAACATCCAGCCTATACTTCCCCTGGCACAACTTGAGACTGTGTCCCCTTGTTCTGTTGCTGGTTGCCTGGCAGAAGAGACCAACCCCACCTGGCTACAGCCTCCCTTCAGGTAGTTGTAGACAGCAATGAGGTCACTCCTGAGCCTCCTCTTCTCCAGGCTGCACACCCCCAGCTCCCTCAGCCTCTCCTCATAGGGTTTGTGTTCCAGGCCCTTCCCCAGCCTTGCTGCCCTTCTCTGGACACCTTCCAGCACCTCAACATCTCTCTGGAATTGAGGAGCCAACACAGCATCTGTTCCTTTGGCAAACCAGTGCCTCGCATTTGTTTTGGGATGCCAACAGCTCTCAGTTACTAGGGATTATTCACATGCCAGGGAAAGATTGACATTCCTGAGAGATGCTGGGGAAATTTCCCTGAGTCTCAGCACATGCCTCTTTATTAAAAGCTTACACCAGAAATATGGCATCCACCATCCTCTTGTCCTGAAAAATATTTCCCTCATTCATCAGCGCATGGTTCAGATCAAAACCAGAAGGCAGGAACAATTCCAGTCAACGATCTGCAAGCAGTCCTTCCTCTGAAGGATACACATCCAGAAGTGATGAGTTGTTGATCACTTCAACAGCAAAAAAAAACAAACCAAAACCAACAACCAACAAGCAAACGAACCTTAAAGTACTTTGTAAAGTAACTGCTTGTTGGGAACAAGATCTAATTTGCAGCTCATCATCTGACTGTGTCAGCTCATCTGTTGCTGCTGATGGATGGCACTTCTTGAGACTGCAGTGCTGCTGTAACGATCCTGCTCCTGGCCAGGGGCCAAAGCCTGCACAGGCTGGAAATCCTCCTTCGAGCTTTGTGCACACATGGGTAAGATAACAGGGAGAAAGGCAATCACATCATAGGTAAAACCCAGCTGGCCCTGGGCTGTGATAAAATGTACACTAATTATGGGTGTTTCTGGAGCCCCCAGCACAAGAAGGACATGGAAGTGTTGGAGCCAGTCCAGAGGAGGCCACCAAGATGCTCAGAGGGCTGCAGCAGCTCTGCTATGAGGACAGGCTGAGAGACTTGGGGGTCTGCAGCCTAGAGAGGAGAATCATAGAAGCATAGAATCAACCAAGTTGGAAGAGACCTCCAAGATCATCCAGTGCAACCTAGCACCCAGCCCTAGACAATCAACCAGACCATGGCACTAAGTGCCTCATCCAGGCTTTTCTTGAACACCTCCAGGGACAGTGACTCCAGCACCTCCCTGGGCGGAAGGCTTTGAGGATACCTTGGACTGACCTTCCAGTATCTAAAGGGGGCTACAGGAAGGCTGAGGAGGGACTATTGGCAAGGTTTTGTAATGACAGGACAAGGGGGAATGGGATTAAACTGGCAGAGGGGAGATTCAAACTGGATGTTAGGAGGAAGTTCTTTGCAGTGAGGGTGGTGAGACACTGGAACAGGTTGCCCAGGGAGTTGGAACTGGCTGATCCTTGAGGTCCCTTCCAACCTAAACCATTCTATGATTCTTCACACAGATGCCCTCAAACCAAACACTTCCATCTTACCTCAATAAAAGCCTAGCTCCTCTGTACACAAGCTTCAGGCTGTCAGCTGCCAGCTGCCCACAAAGTTTTGCCTACAGCAAGGCTGGGCAGGCACAGAGTGATTTTGCCCAACCACCATTCCCTTGCCTGGTAGAACTGGCAAAGCAGCACTACTCTTCATAGGGAAACCTGGCAAAAAACCCAGCAGAGTGGAAAAACTCTGCTGAGCTTCAAAAAAGCCAGAACTCCAAGAAAAGCCAGAAGTCCAAGTGCAGGGTGTTGCACTTTGGCCACAACAACCCCACGCAGAGCTACAGGCTGGGGTCGGAGTGGCTGGAGAGCAGACAGACAGAGAGGGATCTGGGGGTGCTGATTGATACCCACCTGAACATGAGCCAGCAGTGTGCCCAGGTGGCCAAGAGAGCCAATGGCATCCTGGCCTGCATCAGGAATGGTGTGGTCAGCAGGAGCAGGGAGGTCATTCTGCCCCTGTACTCTGCACTGGTTAGACCACACCTTGAGTACTGTGTCCAGTTCTGGGCCCCCCAGTTTAAGAGGGACATTGAGATGCTTGAGAGTGTCCAGAGAAGGGCAACGAGGCTGGGGAGAGGCCTCGAGCACAGCCCTACGAGGAGAGGCTGAGGGAGCTGGGATTGTTTAGCCTGGAGAAGAGGAGGCTCAGGGCAGACCTTATTGCTGTCTACAACTACCTGAGGGGTGCTTGTAGCCAGGAGGAGGTTGCTCTCTTCTCTCAGGCAGCCAGCACCAGAACAAGAGGACACAGCCTCAAGCTGTGCCAGGGGAAATTTAGGCTTGAGGTGAGGAGAAAGTTCTTCACTGAGAGAGTCATTGGCTACTGGAATGGGCTGCCCAGGGAGGTGGTGGAGTCGCCGTCCCTGGAGCTGTTCAAGGCAGGATTGGACGTGGCACTTGGTGCCATGGTCTAGCCTTGAGCTCTGTGGTAAAGGGTTGGACTTGATGATCTGTGAGGTCTCTTCCAACCTTGGTAATACTGTGAGACTGTGGTAACTAGTGCGGGGCAGGCAAGGGAGACCCTCCATGAGCAAAGCATATGGCTGACCTCTTGCACACGGGGTCCCAGGAGGTCCTATCTCACATAACCCTACCCCAAGGATCTCTCTTCAACCATGACTTCACAGCTCTTTTTAAACCAGGTATTTGAATATTTCCATACAGATGAAGGTCTGCCTCTCTATCCTCTTAGGATAAGCCACTTCACTGATAACCTCCACCCATAAAATCTGTATTCTGGCTGCAGCAAGCTCCAAGGCATGAACAAAATCAAGGCAGCATGAGGGTACTTCTGCATTGCTTCAAGCTTGAGCCAAAAGCCTTTGTTTGCTGCTCTAAATGCTTGTACACACACACACACACCCGACCCCCACCCCCTAGCTTCCACTTACCCATGGAAACAGCTTATTTGATGACAAATGCAGTGCTTGTGTCCTGGTTCCCATACCCACTGCCCTGGCTGCTGCAGGACACCCCAGGCATCTACCAAGTGATCACAGCTCCCAGCTCAGCAAACTGAGCCAATTTGCACTGGCTGTGCTTCCATATGCTCATCTGTGCACTGCACCAGCTCAGCAGCTGCTCTGCAGCTGATTGAGATGTCTCTGCCTCCTGCAGAGGGAAAGAGAAACCCTACAAAGACACTCTTTTTGGTGAGTTAGCTCCCAGGCACACTCTGATGTCAGGCTCCAAGCTAATTCACTTCATCCACGATGTAAGCATAGAATCATAGAATCAACCAGGTTGGAAGAGACCTCCAAGCTCATCCAGTCCAACCTAGCACACAGACCTGTACAAGGAACTAGACCATGGCACAAAGTGCCTCATTCAGTCTTGAACACCCCCAGGGACAGCAACTCCATCACCTCCCTGGGCAACCCATTCCAATGCCAATCACTCTCTCTGCCAACAACTTCCTCCTAACATCCAGCCTAGACCTGCCCTGGCACAACTTGAGACTGTGTCCCCTTCTTCTGTTGCTGCTTGCCTGGCAGAAGAGCCCAACCCCACCTGGCTACAGCCTCCCTTCAGGGAGTTGTGGACAGCAATGAGCTCTGCCCTGAGGCTCCTCTTCTGCAGGCTGCACACCCCCAGATCCTTCAGCCTCTCCTCCTGAAAAAAGCAAAAGCCATCTTCCTCCTCATGCACACATGTAGCCATATTAAGTGTATCTTTCTACTGATAAGGAAGCTCCACTTGCACCTCTCACCCCCGGGATGCACTATTTGCTAGGTGACACCACTTATCAGGCCTGGCACACTCCCTCTTCCACTGGGTCAGGTGCAGGAGTCAGTGTTTATAGGCCTTCCTGAGCCTTGGATACCTTTAATATCTTTCTGTTGCTGTACAGAGATCCAAAGTGATTTCTAGTTTGGCAGGGAGCCAGCTGTAAGCACCACCTCTGCCTCAGCCTGCTCAACCCTGCTGAGGGCAGCACTGCCAAAATCCAGGGGCAGTGTAGAAGGTTGTATCTGCTGTCAAGTCCCTAGAGGTGCTCTCTGTGCCAATGACCACCTGCTGACTCTGCTTAGCAGTTGTTCACACCAAGGTGTGTCTGTACAGAGTGCCCCATTACAAGCAGTGCTATGGTATTTGCACACAGGCTTCATTTAGGCGCTTGCTCGAGTGCTGCAATACAGAGAGAAGCTGCAGGGCACTCTGAAGTGCCAGGTGCAAAGATGTCCCACTGCAAATCCTGTCCCAGAGTAACTCCAATTGCAGTTTGGGAAGCCTGAGATGCTATAAACCAAGGCTTACCCAGGGAGGTGGTGGAAGCCACATCTCTGGAGGTCTTTAAGTCCAGGCTGGACGAGGCTCTGAATGACCTGTCCTAGTGTGAAGTGTCCTTACCCATAGCAGGGAGGTTGGAGCTACATGATCCTTGATGTCCCTTCTAGCCCTGACAACTGTATGATTCTGTGATCACAGAAACATAGAATCAAGCAGGTTGGAAGAGACCTGCAAGCTCAGCCAGTCCAACCTAGCACCCAGCCCTAGCCAATCAACCAGACCATGGCACTGAGTGCCTCAGCCAGGCTTGGCTTGAACACCTCCAGGGACAGCAACTCCACCACCTCCCTGGGCAGCCCATTCCAATGTCAATCACTCTCTCTGCCAGGAACTTCCCCCTGACATCCAGCCTAGACCTGCCCTGGCACAACTTGAGACTGTGTCCCCTTGTTCTCTTGATGGTCATGGGGGAGAAGAGTCCAACCCCACCTGGCTACAGCCTCCCTTCAGGTAGCTGTAGACAGTAATGAGCTCTGCCCAGAGCCTTCTCCAGGCTGCACACCCCCAGCTCCCTCAGCCTCTCCTCACAGTGCTGTGCTCCAGGCCCCTCCCCAGCTTCATCACCCTTCTCTGGACACAACCACGTCTGAAGTTACAGCACCCTGATCTAGTTGAAGATGTCTCTGCTTACTGTAAGGTGTTGGACAAGATGACCTTTAAAGATCCCTCCCAATCCAATCCAATCTATAATTCTGTGTCTTGAAAGGTCTTAAAATACTGCCAAGCTTGGGCTGTTCATGATTATGCTGGAATCATTTACCCCTCAGACGAAGCTGTGTTACAGAGACAAGGGGGAAAAAATGTCCTATATAAGGTAGGAGTAGAATCTGTTGTGCATGAAACACAGATGTCTGCAAGGATTTTTCTGAGTAGAGGTTATTTAATTTAGTGAGATATGTTATACTCAAGTGTTTAAATTAGAAACCTGCTCTGAGCTGAGGATCTTTGATTAGACAAAGAGGAGAACAGTAATCACTTGGAGCACTGCACACAAGGGGCGAGCAGCTTCTCAGAATCCCTAATTTGTAACTTACTTATGCACTGCAAAGCCCACACACCTTAGTGGTTCAGATATGCCAAATGACTAAATGCTCCCTGTGTGAGCAGGCAGCCACTCACAGTCAGCTCATTTGTCTTTCAAAATAGCAACAGAGCAATCTTGTCCTCCCTGTGGATGGAGATCTCTCTCTAGGCAGAGGTGTCTCGAGATGGCTCCATTTCAATATGCATTTCTTGAGAGCCTGCTGTGGGCAAGTTCAAGCAGACAGCAAAGTTGTAAAGTTGCTTCTCAACAGGCAAACTGTGATTATTATTGTGTGCTGTGAAAGTACCAACACATCACTGTGCACAGAGACCATGGGAGAGCTACTTCTGGCAATGCAATAAGAGTTGCCTTTATGCTAGCAACAGACCTCTATTTACATAGGTTATGTGTGGGAAGACAGAGCCAATAATCTACATATTCAAATACATAGAATCATAGAATCAACCAGGTTGGAAGAGACCTCCAAGCTCAGCCAGTCCAACCTAGCACCCAGCCCTGTCCAATCACCTAGACCATAGCACCAAGTGCCCCATCCAGTCATTTCTTGAACACCTTCAGGGACTGTGATTCCACCACCTCCCCGGGCAGCCCAGTCCAGTACCAATCACTCTCTCTGGGAAGAACATCAGGACCAAGGTAACATCTCCCTGCTAGTCTCTAACCTCTTCCAAGATCAGTGACAGAGGACTCCCTGACTTGTCTTTGAATCTAGAAGTTTCTCTGGGTTGAATTGCAAAAGGAGGAGCTGGGAGCTTCCTTCCTCAAGCTTGGCACTGGGCAGTCCCAGCTGCTTGCTGCAGGCCATCCCTTGGAGCAGTGAGGTTGCACTTCTTGGGCAACCAGTGCAGGAAGATCACGGCATGCAGAAGGCTCAAAGATGTGATTTACTTTCCACACCTTCAGAACAAATCCTCTGATGGGGAAGAGAGTCACTATGACAGTGCACTGGTAAAAACCAGACTAGAATTAAAATTATCATTGGAGCAGAATAGTTCTGCACCAGTCACCTCCAGCCTGACACTGATACTTTGGTGGAGTAAATGCCATAGTCTAGTGGACTGGATAGGCCTGGTTGATAGGTTGGACTGGATGATCTTGGAGGTCTCTTCCAACATGGTTGATTCTATGATTCTCTAAGAGATGATCTGAGCCTTGGCTTTGTGCTATACTTGAACTAAAATGTACTGCAAAGCCTGTATTGCACTGAGCTAGAGACACCCCAAGCCACCCCAGTATTGCACTGAGCTAGAGACACCCCAAAGCACCCCAGTATTGCACTGAGCTAGAGACACCCCAAACCACCCCAGTATTGCAGTGAGCTAGAGACATCCCAAACCACCCCAGAGATCTCTTCAGGAATAAAAGACAGCTGCAGTGAGCCAGGGACCCACGCTGCAGTCCCAGGCTCTGCTGGCTGGTGGGACACGAATCTATTGTCTGCACTGGGATCAGAATCTCAGCAGCCAGCTCCCAACTCCCAAAGATTCCTGCACACAGCCCTGGAAAGCCACAAGCATCTCTTTTGCCTAGGCAGGCACAGACACTGCTGTTATCTTGATGGCAAATTTTAGCGGCATCAGCACACGCCATGCTCAGCAGCGCAGCTGAAGTCTGTTGTGTCTGAGACCAGCAGACAGATCTTTGCCTGCTGTCTTCACTGCACATTAACATACCTTACATTAATTCATCAAATTAAGAGCCCTGCAGTAAAGCAGAGACACCTGATGGGGAAAAAAAAAAAGCTTGTTAAATACCTCGTGCAAAGTTGTTTCGGATACTTCGACCAAGAGCATCCCCACCCTGCTTTGGAGCAGCAGCAGGCACACAACAGAAGCCCTGGAACAAAGGCTGGATGAGGCCAGTAAGGAAAGATTCCCATGGCACAACAATCTCAAGCAGCTAAGGAGGTAGGTTTGTATGTCCTGAAGCATAGGAAAGGAAGGCTTTCAGAGCAGTGGCTCTGGGAGAGGTGGTGGCACAGTAGTGTAGGGTATTTCTTCCGAATGGCAGGTGCCAGGGCAAATTTGCAGCTCACACCACTAACACAGGCAAGTGTCTGCAAGCAGAGCCCTGGGAGCTGAGGCTTGGCTCAGCTAAGACACATTGAGGTAATGCATGGTATTGTGCTTTCCATCACAGGCTCACAGGATGTTAGGGGTTGGAAGGGAACCAAGCAGATCAAGTCCAACCACCCTGCCAGAGCAGGACCACACAATCTAACACAGGTCACACAGGAACACATCCAGACAGGCCTTGAAAGGCACCAGAGAAGGAGACTCCACAACCTCTCTGGGGAGCCTGTGCCAGTGCTCTGAGACCCCTACAGTCAAGAAGTTCCCCCTTGTGTTGAGCTGGAACCTCCTGTGCTGCAGCTTCCGCCCATTGCTCCTTGTCCTGTCCCAGGCAGCAGGTGAGCAGAGCCTGTGTCATCGTGTGTGTGTGTGTGTGTGTGTGTGTGTGTCCCTGACCCCCAGCCCTCAGATATTAATAAACATTTAATAAACATTTATTAGATCCCCTCTCAGTCTTCTCTTCTCCAGACTAAGCAGCCCCAGGTCCCTCAGCCTCTCCTCACCAGACAGTGCTCCAGTCTCCTCATCATCCTTGTGGCCCTCTGCTGGACCCTCTGCAGCAGATCCCTGCCCTCTTCAACTGGGGAGCCCCAAACTGAAGGCAGTATTCAAGACCATTCATACATCTCAGGGTGCAACTCCACTTACCCCACGACAAGTACCATCCATCACCATTTTGCTTCCTAGAGCTCCACCAGCAGCATGGTAGTCCCAGGAAGGTCACTTACCAGAGACTCTCTGCTCACTCTTCCTCATCCCCTACCACAGGTGTAGGGGTTCAGCTGGCTGGGGCCAGGAGCTCGATTGCTCCTTGAGTCAGCCTACTCACCGTGGGGGGAGTATTTAGGTTTGTGCCCCTCCTTGAAACCAGGTTCACACAGAGCATCTCCACATCTTCTGTTATTGTAACCAACAAAGGCTCTTTGTGATTTTGGTCTTGTATTTCCAGACAGGCTCCCAAATCCCATCCTTCCGTAGATCCCCAAGGAACCATTAGCCAATGAATAATTGAGAGACCTGATTTTGGAGCAGTGTCTCAGAGCTCTCTTGAGTGCACACCACGTGGGACCCAGCATGTGGCTCCTGCTGGGTGTACCTGTGACAGGGAGCTGCTTGAGGAAGAGCTGATGGCTTCTCAGTGGTGATTACCTCTAGCAAGATGCAGTCACAATGCAGAAGTGTGTGACAAATGAAGCAGCAAACTAGCAACCCTCTGTTATCATCATGGTGCCCTTTCCTCTGCCAGCTCTTTGTAAACTAATGGGCTCAGTTAAAGTGGAGGAGGTGTGAGGGTGTGGGGGGGTTTGTTTGTTTCTTTTTTAATGTATCCTATGCTAGGAAACTCCCAAACCTTTGGGAAATATTTGGCACCTTTTAGATTCTAACTGGCAGATAAATGTCCTCTAGCCAAAATGTCTTCTTCTGAAGGCTGTGGCTAGAAGAGCTTTGAGGGGCAGCAGGCATGTCCAGAGCACAGCTGCCACCCAGTAAAGGTAAAACCCAGTTTCTTTAGAAGACTTTTCCCACCATATTAGATGAGAGCACACAAGATCATAAGAAAATCAGTCACTTCAGATTCTGGGAGTCTCCAGACTCAATCTTGTGCTTCTTCCCCTGCTCTCAGCACTTCTCAGGCCACATCTTGAGTGCTGTGTCCAGTTCTAAGCCCCAGAATCCAAGAGAGATGTTGAGGTGCTGGAAGGTGTCCAGAGAAGGGCAGCAAGGCTGGAGAGGGGCCTGGAGCACAGCCCTGTGAGGAGAGGCTGAGGGAGCTGGGGGTGTGCAGCCTGCAGAAGAGGAGGCTCAGGGCAGACCTCATTGCTGTCTACAACTACCTGAAGGAAGCTGTAGCCAGGTAGGGGTGATCTCTTCTCCCCAGCAACCATCAACAGAACAAGGGGACACAGTCTCAAATAGTGCTGGGGGAGGTCTAAGCTGGATGTTAGGAGGAAGTTGTTGGCAGAGAGAGTGATTGGCATTGGAATGGGCTGCCCAGGGAGGTGGTGTCACTGTCCCTGGAGGTGTTCAGACAAAGTCTGGTTGATTGGCTAGGGCTGGTTGATAGCTTGGTTGATTCTATGATCTCTACTCCCACAGGTGTGGCAGATTCACCTACAACCTGCATAAGGCAGCAGAGACTGCTTCATCCTCCACATCTCTGAGGTGCTGCCTGCCTGTCCTGGGGCATCTGTGCTTTACCCACACCCCAGCACTCAAACATCCACCCCAGCATACCCAGCCCCACCCTGCATGCATGCCCTACCCAGGCTGCAGGGCTGAGCCAGCCTCTTTCTCCTGGTGGGGCTAATAGGCTGCAGCACTGCATCACCTCTGCTCCTCAATCAGTCTGGCACTCTGAGTTCAGCATGGCCTGAGATCTGTGGGATAAATTCATAGAAACATAGAATTAGCCAGGTTGGAAGAGACCTCCAAGCTCATCCAGGCCAACCTAGCACCCAGCCCTATCCAGTCATCTATACCATGGCACTAAGTGCCTCATCCAGGCTTTTCTTGAACACCTTCAGGTGTTCACCTCCTCCCTGGGCAGCCCATTCCAATGCCAATCACCCTCTCTGCCAACAAATTCCACCTAACATCCAGCCTAGACCTCCCCTGGCACAACTTGAGACTATGTCCTCTTCTTCTGGTGCTGGTTGCCTGGCAGAAGAGCCCAACCCCACCTGGCTACAGCCTCCCTTCAGGTAGTGGTAGGCAGCAGTGTGGTCAACCCAGATGCCTCCTCTTCTCTCAGATGCATGTGGAAGAGTCTTCCTTTAACCCTGCTCTGCTACAGGGACAGCACTCATCCAAGTCTGCCACTCTCCTGCAGTCTCAAAGGCTAGGATCAATATTGGAGAAGAATAAAGTGTCCTTTTATCTGATATGCTTACCCACTCCTTCCCTCACATGTATACTCGAGCACTCCCTGCATTGGCGTTCAGCAGACTTTCGGTGCTCATTAATTAGTGCCTAATTTGTGTGGGCCTCCGCTTGCAGTTCTTATGTAAATTGCTCTCAAATTATGTTTTGTTTTCGGCTGAGCTGAATCCAAGCACCGAAAAGCCAGGAGAGGAAAGACAAATTGAGGAGCATAGATGCAGGCAATGAAGCTTTTCCGTTCCTCAGAGGCTTTGCAATAACCTTGGGTCATGTGTACAGCAAGCATAGATTCGGAGAGGAGATGAGAGTGCTGTAATGCCTGAGCCTTGCAAACCAGGAGAGTTAAGAGTTGCTCTTGGGAAGAGATTGCTGATAAACACCCACTGATGTGTTGATTATTAATGTGATGGTTTTATGTAAACTCCTCTCCCTCTGAGGAACAAGATAGATCTCTACCAGAGGAGAAAATAACCCTCTTCTTCNCCGGCCCCCATATGATTTAATCATTGTGTATGTTGCTCAGTGTTAATGCAGCCGTGGAGGGAGCAACATCTCGTGTGGTCCGTCGGAATCTGTGCCCTACATTACGGTTTGTGGTAGATGCCTAATTAAAGCTTGTCAGGGAAGTAATCAGACAGGAGGAAGTTCTTCACAAAGAGAGTGATTGGCATTGGAATGGGCTGCCCAGGGAGGTGGTGGAGTCACCGTCCCTGGAGGTGTTGAAGCAAAGCCTGGATGAGGCACTTAGTGCCATGGTCTGGTTGATTGTCTAGGGCTGGGTGCTAGGTTGGACTGGCTGAGCTTGGAGGTCTCTTCCAACCTGCTTGATTCTGTGATTCTATGATTTATTTCTGCAGTGAGATCAGTTTAATGAAAAGGTAATTTTGCAATTTGTTTTCATTAATTGCTTAGGCAAAACCCCTACAAAACCGACAGGGTGGCGATTGTGTCCAGGGGAGCTGCAGCATCCCTTTCAGTACCCAAGGGAAAAGCAATATTTGCCTGTTGATACAGAATCATAGAATCCAGCATGCTGGAAGAGACCTCCAAGCTCACTCTCTGGGCCCTCATGGGGAAGCCAAGCTTTGCAGCAATGATCCATGATTTTATCTTATCACCTCACACTGCAAACAGCCTTGAGGGAACTGCCTGGCCCTCACATTGCTTGCACAAGCAGTATGGAACTGACATCATAGAATCACAGAATGAATCAGGTTGGAAGAGACCTCCAAGCTCATCCAGTCCAACCTAGCACCCAGCCCTGGCCAATCAACCAGACCATGGCACTAAGTGCCCCATCCAGGCTTTGCTTGAACACCTCCAGGCACGGTGACTCCACCACCCCCCTGGGCAGCCCATTCCAATGCCAATCACTCTCTCTGCCAACAACTTCCTCCTAACATCCAGCCTAGACCTCCCCTGGCACAACCTGAGACTGTCCCCTGCGTCTGTTGCTGAGTGCCTGGCAGAAGAGCCCAACCCCACCTGGCTACAGCCTCCCTTCAGGTAGCTGCAGACAGCAATGAGGTCTGCCTTGAGCCTCCTCTACTGCAGGCTGCACACCCCCAGCTCCCTCAGCCTCTCCTCACAGGGCTGTGCTCCAGGCCCCTCACCAGCATTGCTGCCCTTCTCTGGACACCTTCCAGCACCTCAGCATCTCTCTTGGATTCTGGGGCTCAGAACTGGACACAGCACTCCACGTGTGGGTTGACCAGTGCTGAGCACAGGGGCAGAATAACCTCCCTTGTCCTGCTGGCCACACTGTTCTTGACACAGACCAGGATGCCATTGGATCTATTCTGTCCTCAGGGTGGTTTTCCCCCCTGCCAGCTTAACCTGGGTGTCCCTTCTAGGGCATCCCAAAGAAGCATCATGTGAGGATGGTAACAGAACAACTAGATCAAGAGATGTCCACCAGCAAATGTAGAAAAAGGGTCAACATCTGTACATAGGATTTCTCCAACAGCCCCAGGTGTCAGTGTAAACCAGTCTCATGCTCCAGGAGAAAAAGAAGCAAGGACTCAGTAACTATGGATGTGTTTAAGGGTCTTTTGGATGTGGTGCTTAGTATCTGAAGAGGATCTACAGGAAGGCTGAGGAGGGACTGTTGACAAGGTCTAGTAATGACTGGACGAGGAGCAATGGGTTTAAACTGGCAGAGGGGAGATTCAAACTGGATGTTAGGAAAGGGTTCTTTGCAGTGAGGGTGGTGAGACACTGGCACAGGTTGCCCAGGGAGGTTGTGGAGCACAGAATCACCCAATGTGATCAAAGATTCCCTGGAAGTGTTCAAGGCCAGGTTGGATGAGGCCTTGAGTGACCTGTTCTAGTGGGAGGTGTTCCTGCCTATGGGCAAGGGTTTGGAACTGGCTGAGCTTTGAGGTCCCTTCCAACCTAAACCATTCTATGATTCTATGATGTGGTTTAAGGTGAACCTTGTAGAGTAGGGTCATAGGTTGGATGTGGTGATCCTGAGGGTCTTTTCCAACCTGGCCATTTCTGTGATTCTGTAATAGTGGAAGGGCTCTTGGCTACCACTGAGGGTGAAGGAAAAGTCTCAGCATTGGGTTGTAAATCTTTCTACTTCTCCCCACTGCAAGAATAGTCGAACCCAAACTGCCTCAAGCCAGCTTTGGTTTCCATATTTGAGCAGACACCTTGCAGGTATCAATTTATCCAGTCAAAGCTTTTTAGCTGCCCTTCCAGAGAGCTCCTAGTTCGTATTGTAACACTGACTTGCACTTAACCAGCCATGCAGTAATCACATGCAGCAAGGCAAGGCTTGCACCAAAGATCATTCTCCTTAGCTGTGGTGATACAAGGATAGAGGCCAACTAGCTGCTGAATGCAGGAGGTTGCAAAGGTGGAAGAGGTCCTGGCATCCTGCCCATCATTCATTGATCATCTCAGGATAAGAGGGGGCTTGATTTTTCCCACTGATGAACTTCTGCATCCATTTAGACTGTGGTTTTTTGCTGGAGGGTTAGAAATCTGTGTACCTGGGGAGCTGCTTACCTGTATGGGAGAGGTCCTGAGCTCACACTGATTTCAGCAGTAGGCTCACAGAATCATAAAATCATAGAATCACAGAATGTCAGGGGCTGGAAGGGACCTTGAAAGATCATCTGGCCCAGCCACCCTGCCAGAGCAGGACCAGCTCTACCAGATCATACAAGAACGCATCCAGGTGGTTCTTGAATACCTCTGGAGAGGGAGACTCTGCAACCTCCCTGGGCAACCTGTTCCAGTGCTCTGTCACCCTCACAGGGAAGACAATTCTTCCTCAGGTTCACCTGGAATCCTGTGTTCACATGGTATCCTGTGCTGTGGTTGTGTTTCTCTAAGCACCAAGACCCAGCAGACAGCAACCAAGAAAGCTGAATCTCGGCAAGGGGAATAGAATAATCACAGGTGGAAACTGGTCCCTTGGCTCCACTGTGGGTGTTGGAATGGTGATGGTCCAGCCCATCCCTCCAAAGGCAGGCAGCTGATGAATGAAGAGTCATTACCTGGGGGATAACCTGGCCTGGTTCTCCAGAAGCTCTTTGAGAGTCAGTGGCTCTCTGGCAAGGCTCCACAGGTTCACTTGCTGCTTGCATTTTGGCCCAGAGGAGCCAGGCAGCACCTGTGATTCTCTGAGCAGGAGAACCTTTCCAAGATGGCCTTTTTAGGACCTTTGACTGAGAGCATTGATGGTCAAGACACCATACCAGATATGCACAACCAGCTTCTGCAGACACCTGGCACTGGGCTTGGGCCAGTCCTCTGAGTTCCTTTATGTTCAGTTTGGGAAATTTTGGGTTCAGCTCCACTGCACATAGGCTGCTGGGACTGACTCATTGCTCGGCATAGCAGAAACTCACTCCTACAATAACAGTGAATAAAGAGAGGTCCTGTGGCTCTGAATCTAAGTCTAATGGCTTGTTTTGTGCAGTTGGGGATTAGAGAGGCAGCCTGATGTATCTGGCTGCTGAACATAATTTGCTGCTTACCTTTGCTGAAAGAGGACTCAGAAGTAGAGCTATAAACACTGGAAGGTGAAGGAAGAGCAGATGAACCCAGTGAGAAGACACAGCTTCGCTGGAATCCTTGTAAAGCACTGACTGCAGCAAAGTCAATGCAGGGATTAAAAGCTGTCTGTTCAGGAAGCCATAAACCCATTGTCTCTTCTTTATCTAGCTTCCCTGGCTGAGCTTGAAAAGAAAAGGTTTTCTCTTTTTTGCAGGAGGTGTTTCAGAGTGCTCCTTTGTGGCTCACAAACTGTCACACTTCGGAGAGAACATCATTCTGGGACAAAGCTTTTCATCTGCTCTGTAGCAAGCTCCTAAGGGGATGCACTGTCTTCATCTTTCTGAGTCATCCCAGCACTCCTGAAGGCTTTCCTGCCATGCAGCCACAATTAACCTGCTACCTTGGTGGGCTATGATGCAAACCTCTACCTCTCTCTGCAAAGCGATCTGCTGCAGTCACCGCTTGAGTGGATGTAGCCAGCAGCTGCTGAAAAGCTTTCATGGGAAGTACACATGGAAGTAGTGAAGTGGGAACGTGGTGGGCACATCACACGTACTTGCAGAGTGTGTGCAGCGAGGGAAAGCTTTGTTTTATGAGAGAAAAATGGCACAACACTTACTGTGAGGAAGGGGGAGAAGGGCAAAGTGCCTGTTGGAGCTGCAAGACTTCCTCAGCATCCAGGCTCCAGACAGGAGGGCTCCCTGAAGGTGCAGTAGCACCGGGACATTCTGGGGAGTGTATTTCTCTTTCCTGAAGGATGTCTGCAAAACTGCACACACAGCCTGGGTGGCCCTGGGCTCCCAGCAGAGAGCTCAGCAGGGAAAGCTCTGCCCTGCCTCGCCCTCTGGACTGGATGTGAGAGCTCCCCTGTCATCTGGCAGAGCACACAGTGACAGGGATTAGAAGGGACCTCTGGAGATCATTGTGAGAGTTTAAATCGTCTCTCCCTTGTGAATCAACAAAGATGAAGACTGCCTTTGTTACCCTCCCGGGCTCAGCCCAGGTGCCTGTCTGGAAGCTCAGGGATGCAAATCAACAGGGACACAGCACCTCTGTGGACTTCCCAGACTCAGCCCAGGTGCCTGGCTGGAAGCTCAGGGATGCAAATCAGGCTACCCTCAGCACCTCTGTNCCTTCCCAGACTCAGCCTGGCTTGAATGCCCAAGATGTGCACACCTTACATCAGCTACCCTGAAGAGAAAAGCCCTGTGTGTATTTGGGTATGGACAGGTAAGCAGCACAGGGAGGGGGCAGAGGCCCTCCCCAGTACTGCTGGGCACTGAACCCCTGCGAATGCATCAGAGTACCCAGGAAGATTCTCTGGGAAGCTGCATCTGGACACTGATCTAAACAGACTGTGTAAAAGACATGAGCAATGCCTGCCAAGATGAGCACCTCCACCAGAGCACCTCCAGAAGACCACCTCCACAAGTAGACCTTCACTGGAGCACCTCCAGAAGAGCAATTCCATCAGAAGAACTCCGGATGAACTCCACAGAAGAACATCCCTGAGCCACATAGATGTCTCTCTCTCTTCCCCTCATTTTTGGCTGATGGTAATATAATCTCTGCACTTTTCCTTCCCTGCTTCTTCTCTTTTTCTCTGTTGTTTCTTCTCTCTCCCCTTTTTTCTCCCTCTGTTTTGTTCAACTTTACCCTTTAATAAATAGTTCTGTGGTGCTGTCTGGTCTCATTTGCACCTTCATTTCACAACATGGAAATCTCTATAACAGATCTTGCTCCTCTGGACAGAGATATTGTTGTTCTCTGTTCACTGGAGCTTGACAATCATCTAGCCCAACCTCTCCTACCAGAGCAGGTTCACCTAGAGCAGGTTGCACAGAATGGTGTCCAGGTGGGCTTTGAATGACTCCAGAGATGGAGACTCCACCATGGGCAGCCTGTTCCTGTGCTCCACTGCCCGCAGTGTAAAGTTCCTCTTCATATTTAGATGGAATTTCTTATGTTCAAGTTTGTGTCTGTTACCTCTTGCCCTGCCTCTGAGCATCACTGAAAAAAGACTGGTCCCATCCTCCTGGGACCTTTTGGGATTATAAGCACTGATAAGAACCCCCCCTCAGTCTTCTCTAGGCTAAAAAAGCCCCAAGTCTCTCAGTCTTTCTTCACCTTAGGGATTAGGCTAAAGCCAGATTTTCAGAACCTAACAATCCAACAGGCCATAGCAGTAAAGCCAGATGTGAAGTAAGGAGTCACAGGGAAAAGCTGTAGATGTGCAAATTAAAGTATGAGACAGAATCTGTTTTCCTGAGCTGGCATTTGGAAATGGAAGCTGAAGATCTAAGGCTGAAGCCCTCCCTGACCCACATCTTGCCTCTGGTAGTCATTTAAAGCTCAAGTACCTGCAGAGCTGAATCAGACTTTTCAGAACAGAACTTGAGAGAGTGATTGCCATTGGAATGGGCTGCCCAGGGGGGTGGTGGAGTTGCTGTCCCTGGAGGTGTTCAAGAAAAGACTTGCATGAGGCACTTAGTGCCATGGTCTGGTTGATTGGACTAGGCCTGGGTGCTAGGTTGGACTGGATGAACTTGGGGATCTCTTCCAACCTGATCGATTCTATGATTCTATGATTCTATGATACTATGACTTGAACTTGGGCCCAAAGCCTGCAGAGCCTCCTGGGTGGCTATTCACACCTGGGCTGTGTAAAATATCCTGCCCCCAACCCCAGAGAGGCCAGGTGCTGACTAGTTGCTCTGGATGCTACCTTCACTTCCATGGGGTATCAGATATTGATATGATGTTCACACCTGCTGAGACAGAGGAGGCTTCAGATTTCATCACTTTAGCTGCTCACTGCATGCTCTGGCACTTGCCTGGGCTCTGCAGTGAGAAATCCATGACCTCCCATCGCTGCCAATAGGAGCAAGCTACAAACAAACCAAAGCACAAGAGTAGCTTTTAAGCAAGCTTTTAACCAGCTCCCCAAGGAGGCAGCCAGACAAGCTGTCTCCACCAGATCAGCCTCAAAGTTGTCAGCTGAGAGTGCTCAGGGCAGCCAAATATTCTGAGCTAATAAAAGAGCATCTCCACAACTGGGGGGAAAACTTTGCCTACTTCTGACTGTAAGAAGATGCTGGGGTTCTTCCAAGTGTGTCCTTCTGCTTTTGAGCATCAGGTGTGACTTCTCAAGGGCTGCAGCAAGAGAAGCACGGCCAGCAGGGCAAGGGAGGGGATTCTGCCCCTTTGCTCTGTTCTCCTCAGACCCCACCTGGAGTCCTGTGTGCAGTTCTGGAGCCCCCAGCACAAGAAGGACATGGAACGGTTAGAGAGAGTCCAGAGGAGGCCACGAAGATGCTCAGAGGGCTGCAACAGCTCTGTTATGAGGACAGGCTGAGAGACTTTGGGCTCTGCAGCCTGGAAAAGTATTTGAGGAGACCTTGGAGTGGCCTTTCACTATCTGAAGGGGCCTACAGGAGGGCTGGGAGGGACTATTGACAAGGTGTTGTAATGACAGGGCAAGGGGTAATGGGTTTAAAGTGGTAGAGGGGAGATTGAAACTGGATGTTAGGAAGAAGTTCTTTGCAGTGAGGGTGGTGAGACACTGGCACAGGTTGCCCAGGGAGGCTGTGGAGCACAGGATCACCCAATGTGATCACATTGGGTGATTCTGTGCTCCACAACCTTCCTGGAGGTGTTCAAAGCCAGGTTGGATGAGTCCTTGAGTGACCTGTTTTATGGGAGGTGTCCCTGCCTATAACAGGGGGTTGGAGCTGGATAAGCCTTGAGGTCCCTTCCAACCTAAATCATTCTGTGGTTCTATGATGCAGACAAAGCCTTGCATGCCCCATTCACATTGCTCAGAAGCCCCTGCAGAAACCATCCTGGTGCCTGTTGGAGAGCCATGGTCTTCTGTATGAGAAGCACAGTGCAGACTGATATCCAGTTCCAGCTCTGCTATAAGGAGAGGCTGAGGGAGCTGGGTTTGTGCAGCCTGCAGAAGAGGAGGCTCAGGGCAGACCTCATTGCTGTCTACAACTCCCTGAAGGGAGTCTGTAGCCAGGTGGGGTTGGTCTCATCTGCCAGGCAAGCAGCAACAGAAGAAGGGGACACAGTCTCAAGTTGTGGCAGGGGAGGTCTAGGCTGGATGTTAGGAGGAAGTTGTTGGCAGAGAGAGTGATTGGCATTGGAATGGGCTGCCCAGGGAGGTGGTGGAGTCACCGTCCCTGGAGGTGTTGAAGCAAAGCCTGGCTGAGGCACTTAGTGCCATGGTCTGGTTGGTTGGCTAGGGCTGGGTGCTAGGTTGGACTGGCTGAGCTTGGAGGTCTCTTCCAACCTGGTTGATTCCCTGATTCTATGATTCATGAGCTGAGCAAGGCATTCATTATTTTCCCTGTGCTTCTGACTCCTTCTGCACCATTTGAATATCTTTGCTATTCAGCTGTTCAGGACTTGCTTCTTACCTTGGCCTTTCCCTGTTGCTCAGCACAAGAGGCTGTTGATTGTAGCCAGGGAGCCAGGACGCTAGCACACAATGCACTGCCTCGGAATGAACAGAGTCTGCGTGTGACAAGATGACAGAGTGAATGGAGCTGGTAAAAGGCTCTCAAGTCATTAATTCAAGTCATGCCAGATTAAGAAACATCTCAGCAATAACAGAAACTGTGTTAGGGCTTCACCAGTTTCAAAGAATTGGCTTAATTGGCTTCACAATGCTGTTCCTCTCAGCTCTTTGTGGTGGCAGAGGGCTATCAGGGAATTCATGCTCTCAGCATCCCCAAACAAGCTTCTCAGGACTGTGCCATGTTTGCTTTGCTTTGGTAATGAAGAAGCCTTCTAGGGACTCTCACATTCAGTCCATCTTTCTACACCAGAAAAGGAGCACCAGCTAGTTTTTTAAGCTTTCACACACCTTCTTACAGGTCAGAAGACAAAGGGATGGGGGAAGAGGCTGAGCAGGGCCAGGCACACCTCATCAGTATGGAGCTGTGGTACCCACGTGGGTTAGACTACCAGATGGAGTCCTCCTTTTGATCTGGGGTGCTTGGTCAAGTTCTGCTTGCTCAGAGGACATAATCCCAGAAGGGATGGTCTCCAGGAGAGGCTTACTTTCCTCATCCATCTCTGTGCTCCTCATCCCACCTCTGAGAGATGTGATGAGCACCTCATGGGGGCAGTTACCCTCACAGCACAGGGCCACTGTCCTCTCGGTGGGACCTATACAGGAGGGACATCTCCATGAGCAAGTAAGTGGACAGAAATGGCTGCCTGCTGGTTTTATCACTTCTTTCCACAGGTTTGCCTGCTCTTCCAACACACCACCAGAGCAAGGGGCTGGGACAATACAGGTTTTGGTTTGTGGGGAGGCTGTTTGTAAAAGTTTAGCCTGCAGGCCGTGTCCTGGCTGAGGTTCAAACACCATGGAGCAGCAGTTCACCTGCTCAGCATTCTGTCAGAATCCACCACAGTACTTCGTGCTTCTGCTTCCCATCTGCATTTCCAACTAAACATGAGGAGGAACCTCTTTATGTGGAGGGTGGTAGAGCTCTGCAACATGGTGCTCACAGAGGTGGAGGAGTCTCCATCTCTAGAGTAATTCAAAACCCACTGAGATGCCATCCTGTGCAACCACTATCATCCTGTGATTCTTTCAGCTCCATCCCATATTCATAGTATCATAGACTCATAGAATCAATCAGGTTGGAAGAGAGCTCCAAGATCATTCAGTCCAACCTAGCACCCAGCCCTGGCCAATCAACCAGACCATGGCACTGAGTNCCCCTCCCCAGCCTTGCTGCCCTTCTCTGGACACCTTCCAGCACCTCAACATCTCTCTTGAATTGAGGAGCCCAGAACTGGACACAGCACTCAAGGTGTGGCCTGAGCAGTGCTGAGCACAGGGGCAGAAGAACCTCCCTTGTCCTGCTGGCCACACTGCTCCTGAGCCAGCCCAGGTGGCTCTGCTGCCCACCTGGGCACTGCTGCCTCATCTTCAGCTACTCTCTAGCAGTACCCCCGGGTTACTTTCTGCCTGGCTGCTCTCAGCCATTCTGTCCCCAGCCTGTAGTGCTGCTTGGGGTTGTTGTGGCCATTTTTTTGCACAAAGACACAGACCTTCCCTCTCAAAACCACTGGCTGATGGCCTCCTGCTGCAGTGTGCCTTTCCTTTGCACCAAAATCCCTTACAAAATATCCTTGTAGCTTCTGGAAACACTAAGAGCCTTTTTATTTCAAGGAGTTAAATCTTGTTACTCAGCTGGGATTCATATTCCTCTTTTAACACCAAAGGTTTTGATTCCTTCCTGTTAAAAAGGGAAAAAATATACCAAAGCTAAATTATTCTTCTCTTCTCCTTTCCAGACAAGACAGAAGTGAAAATAAAAAGGACTGAAATGTTTTGCTGGGTCACTCAACTGCCTTGGTAGAGGCTTGTTAAACACCTACAGAGGATATTCTGTTCCTGGGCTGTGAGATTGCTTTTTTGTGCCTCAAAAGGATGCCACAGTGGGCTAAATGTTGGCTTTGAGCCAAGACCTTATAGGTGGGACTCAAAGCAAAGATTAGGCTGATGAGCTTTTAATACTGAGGCTCTGATCCAAGGCAAGCCCATGGCTGAGTAGCCAGTCTCACTAAACTCCAATACAAACACCATATTGGCCGTACTTTTCCCCTACCAACCTTAGCCTGGATCACATCTTAGCTTATCTGGTTTGTCCTCTCTGCAGAGCAGAGCAGAGCAGAGCAGAGCAGAGCAGAGCAGAGCAGAGGAGGGGGTTTCCTGAAACAACAGACTCAGCTGAGTGCTTAGCCAAGTCCTCCCCTGTGGGCACACGAGCACAGCACTGCCAAAGATGTATTGCAAAGGTTGGACTTGAAATTCCTTCCACAGTGATCACTTAGGGAAGAAAGAGGCCAGCTGGGGGAGGAAACAAACCCAAATAAGTTCTCCTTTCAGAAGGGTTGGTGGCAAGGTGGAGACCGCATGGACTAAAGTCAATGTTTACCAAAGGTTGCAGCAGTTACTGCAGGAGCTGCCTGTTGTGAAACAGGTAGCACTGCTCAGGTCTGCAGTGCCCTGGGCAGCTGCCTGCTTGTGCCATCGATGCTGCTGCCCCAAAGATGGGGCTGCATGGTTCTGTGGGGCTCTCCCCACAGCCGTGGGCTCTGGGAGAGCTTGGGCTGCCCTTCCTTGCATTGAACTGGGCTGGGGGCTGCACCCTGCTGCTAACCGCTGTTGGGGCCATGAGACTCACCAAGAACGACTCAGCACAAGCCCCCCCCCGAGCACGTACGTAGCAGACTTGAGCCCTGAGCACCAACATGACCATTTCTATGGAGGCCTGAGCTCAGCCAAGTTTGGAGAAGGCTTTATTCCATTTCAAAGGGACTACCCAGGACAGCCAGGGGCATGGTGTTGGTTCTGCCTGCAGCTTGCTCCTGCTGCCCTTACCAAGCGCCAAGCCATTGCCTCTTCTAAAGCACTCATCAGGGCCTGCTTTTCAGGCTTTTTATCTCCTGCAGCAAGTCAGACATTAGAGTGAGGCTGACTAACAAGATCATGAAATCTTCAAAATCCATTTTGTTCTCCAGCTCCTCATCCAGGGCAGAAATTATTTCCTGGTATTTTGGTTTGTTTTCTTGCCCCTGTGGAGAAAAGGGAGAAGGGAAGGGAGACGGAGGGGAGGGAAGGGAG
>WAAF01009853.1:0-10619 GCA_013400475.1 Tricholaema leucomelas | reverse complement strand
CAGAGCCCTTCTGCCCTCCAACCCAGCCACATCAGCCCCCAGCTTGGTGTCATCTACAAACTTGCTGATGACTGAGTCAATGCCCTCATCCAGATCATCTATGAAGATGTTAAAGGGGATGGGGCCCAGCACTGATCCCTCAGGGACACCTCTAGTGACCGGCCACCAGCTGGATGTGGCACCATTCACCACCACTCTCTGGGCTCGGCCCTCCAGCCAGTTCCTCACCCATCACAGAGTGTTGCCATCCAAGCTGTGGGCTAACAGCTTAGCCAGCAGTTTGCTGTGGGGGACAGTGTCAAAGGCCTTGCTGAAGTCCAGCAAGGACTTTCACCCTCTGGCAAGACTCAGTTCCGAGAGGGCCTTGGCCTTTGTTGCCGAATCTCTACATAATCTGGTAGTATTTCTATAATCCTCCCAATTGACTAGATCTTTTTTCCATGTATTGTAAACCTCCTTTTAATTTTTGACTTTTTTTCCAAGAGCTCCCTGCTTATCCATGCAGGTCTTCTGTCTCCCTTACTTATTGTTGGTTCTTTTCCAAGGGAATACATTTTTCTTGAGCTTGGAGGAGGTAGTGTTTTAATATTAACCAACTCTCTTGGGCCCCACTTCCTTCTAAAGCACTAGCCCACTGGATAGTTCTAAGTAGCGTTTTGAAGAGGGCAAAGTTAGCCCTCTGCAAGTCCGGGGCTGAAATTTTGCTTGTTGCCCTGCCTCTTTGTCTGTTGATACTGAACTCTAACATGGTGCGGTCACTACAGCCAAGATTACCCCCAGCCTTAGCATCTACAACCAGACCTTCATTATTTGTTAATACAAGGTCCAGTGTCATGCTTCTCTTTCTTGGTTCTTCAACTACCTGCAGGGGAAAGTTGTCCTCAGTACACTGCAGGAACCTTTTAGACTGTTTATGCTTGGCTGTGTGGTCTTTCCAACTACTATCAGTGATCAAGGTCACCCGTGAGCACCACAGCACTTGGTCTTGTGGATAGCCTCCTACAGCTGCCTGTAGGAGGCCTCATTAACAGCTTCCTGATTTGGTGGCCTGTAGTAAATGCCCACATCATTCATGTTTTCATGTCCCTTGACTCTTACCCATAAACTTCCAATGCTTTCATCATCTCCCCATGGATTAAGCTGAATGCATTCTAGTTGCTTACTCACGTAGAGACCAAATCCACCACCTTGCCTTGTCTGTCTGTCCCTCCAGAAAAGTACAGAGTTGTCCATTACCACATTCCAGTCATGTGAGCTGTCCCGCCATGGCTCTGTAACTGTGATGAGATCATAGTCCTGCGACTGCACCCAGATCTCTAGTTCATCACGCTTGTTTCCCATGCTTCTTATTTTGGTATGGAGGCACCTCAGAGACTTAGTAGAAGAGCATCTGTTACCATTGTGGGTATAACCATTGTGAGGAGCATCTGTTACCATTCTGGGGATCCACCATCTCCTACAGCCTCTGGGACAGCTGTGAAACTGGTACCCTGCCTCACAATTGTCCCAGGTTTTTCTTCAGTGAACCTGTTTTTTCCATCTTTTCTCTTAGAAATTGGTTTGAAGACCTACCAACCAGCCCTGCTAGTTCTTGTCTGAGGATTCTTTTTTCCTCTCAGAGACAATAATTTCCTATAATCTGTAAGCTTTTTTGATTTCTAAAGAGTTAGAATTAAGAAGTTATTCAATATGATTTATCAATAAATTTAATAAAAGTTTGCAAGTAGATTGTAAACACTCTAGATTTTTTTTTTATATATTTATGGTATTCTCTGCTAAGATATGTGAAGATCATTCTTCTGTGCACGTTTTGCAGTAGTTCTCATCTTGAATTTTCTTGCTGAGCTTGTGCAGTATCAGCTCCAGAGGACAGCTTTCCAAGAAGATCATTTAACCACTTTACAAAGTGGTGTTTTTCTGTTTCATTTTTTCCTCAGGCTTTTATTTATAGCATATGCTTCAAAGTACGATGCCAGGCATCATAATATAATTCTAATTTATGCAGAAAACATTTCTTACAAGCTTTCTGAGTTCCTTTGGTAATAATACCCACTTGGTATGGATTTCTTCTGTTGGCTTCGTTTTTGTTTCTCATCTGTTTTGTGCAAAACTGTTATCTCGATAAAGGAGAAAATGCAGCATTGTGCCTAGTGGTTTTATTATCTAAGTCATTAATTCAAATATCCACAATACAAAATGCCATGTAAAAAAGTTTCAAGTCCACAAGAGTAAAGATTTTGAGTTCTAGTTTCTGCCTTTCTTGAAGGGAAATCATGCATTTAAACTATAGACTATGCAGGTTTAAAAGTCTTTCATTTTGCTTTACTCTTCTCCCAGAAGAGACTTTCAATCAGTTCTAATCATATTCAGGCAGTCTTCTTGTGTCCGTCACTGCATCCTGCCTGCAGAGTGCCATTTGTAGCATATCTTCTGCCCCTGAAGTTACAAACTCTTCTCTTGCTTGAAATAATTTGTCATATTTTTCCTTTAATTGTACAGAAAGTCAAATCAAATTAAAATTTGTGTTTGACTATAATTTGAACACATAGAACAAGAAAATCTGTTAAACTTTCTTGGGCATAAAGGCAAAATTTTAGGTCAGACCACAGCTGCAGTAATCCATAATCTGAGTAATTTCAAGATTATACTTGCTCTTAATTAGCATCAAAGTTAATCAGTGCATTTGTTCACTAAATAAGTGTACATTACCAAGCTTACCCAGAATGAATGGAGAAACTCTTCAATTCATAGCTAAAAACAAACTACAAACAGTTTCAAAGAGGTACCTTTACTCTCCATTCAAATTCAGAATATTTTGGAAGACATTTTCTGATGTATGCCACTGGTGGTTAGGAAGGACAAAAGTCTGCAGCCGCTATAATTTATGATTTGGGATCACCAGAAGGACATAATACATCAGATTTGAGTTTCAGTTTCTGACAGAAAGTCTGGGAAACATTTCTTTAAACATATTTGATATTATTTTGTGTGTTTCATACCCAAAGAAATTAATCTGTCTTGTTTTGCAGAATGGAAATAGTCACAGGATGAGCCCTGACTTTCTTTTGAGATAGTTTGTGGAAGCTGCATTATATCGTGGGGTTGTAGACTTGCACATGGCAGATTGTCTTTATAAACATAAGTCATTTATTTCTGCTCAAAGAAGGAACTTCTGTTAATTGCTTTAACAAACCTTTTTGCATTATTTTATTACAATTTACAGTTCTGACCTTCAGCTAACTCTTCTAGAGAACACTTCCATGTTCAGCCATGCAGTCATGTAGGAAACACTGCTTTGCCCTCCCACTTGCATGCAAATTTTTCCCTCCTCAAGTCTTCAGTTGAAAATACAGCAGTGGCATTACAGCAGGTCTGCCATACTTTGTTTTCCTCTGTGCATATAGTTTAGTTGAAAACTGGATACTGCACTGCTGAGTCCAGGAAGGACAGGACTGAGACCTGTATGTCCGTTCCATATTTGACCCTTTCTGTGAGCTTGGCTGCCTTAGTACAATAACATGATCTTCACTACAAGCAATGCTTCTCCTCAACCTTGTCAGGCAACATATTACAGTCCAGCTATCAGTACAGACTGCATATCCTCAGTGGTGTAGGTCAAATATGCCCACAGGTCTTGGACTCCACATGTTTTCATGCATTTAAATTTTATTCAGACTTGCAGAGATCTTTATTTCTTGCACACACCATATAGCAGATTCCAGTGTTTATTAAACCTGACTTGCATAATGTGTTTTGTCAAAGCTCATAGCTAGCTTCACATTTAATTGGAAGAATTAATGTAGCAGTAATACAAATAGTCTGACATCATTACTCTTTTTCCTGTATTTAAAGGCAATACATTGAGCTCAGTGAAAGTATTAAATGGGCCTTATGCAGGGCATATAACAGAGTCTTCTCTGTCTGGCCGAGGCAGAGGCTGCCATACTGGTGTGTGACTGTGGACAGTCTCAGATTAGCTTTTAAATGCTGTTGTTTCCACTCCCAGGTCCTTCCATCTGCTACAGATTTTGAGACTCCTTTTATGCTTCTTTCTTTCAAACCAATGGTCAGAGGCCGTCATATCCCACAGCTCCACCAATGGCATACACTCTCTTGCAAGTACCCATGCGCTACTTTGAATGCAGCAAGCTAAGATTTACTGATCAGTGAATCCACAGGATATTTTAGCCCTTGTACAATAGAACATCTGCCCTGTATTTTCACTCTTCTCTCTTTGCAGGCATACCAGGCAGTGACTACATCAATGCCAACTACATAGACGGATATAGAAAGCAGAATGCTTATATAGCAACACAAGGGGCATTGCCAGAAACCTTTGGTGACTTCTGGAGAATGATGTGGGAACAAAGAGGTGCAACAGTTGTCATGATGACAAAATTGGAAGAGAGATCCAGGGTAAGGAAGCATGTATGATGTTATTGTACCCGGGTAATCACTTACAAAGGTTTTTGTTTCTTCCATGTGTGTTTGTCTGCCTCCTGTACATGGACAAGAACTGATTTTTTTTTTTCCATATTATTACCAATTAGAGTTGTCCATGCAATGAAATTCACTTGTTGGGAAATGTTACTTCCGTTGTGAAGTTACCAAGCCATGACATTTATTTACCAAGGGCTTTTATACTTGAAATTTCTTGATTTATTTTATTTCTGTTCTAGTCATAGTAGAAATATTAGGAGATGATTGAAAAGCTTGCTTTATTTGCAGTATCAGGAATATGTTTTTATCATCCTTTTATGAGGAAGTTAATGTATATCACCAGCATCAGTGGAGATCACTTCTCTTGGCATCCTGCCTATAACAACAGTATAACGGTTTGAAAGTGTAAGTCCAGGAGATTGCTAGCAAGCAGGAACATCATGAGATAAGTACTGCTGAAGGCATTCTGGGATACAGTGTACTGGATCTTGGAGGAAGTAGCAGGGAGCTGCAAGTGGGAGGCAGGCTGCAGGTTTGCAGGTGGAAGGCCTTTAGCTGTATAAGAAGTAAGGTACTTAAGGTGAAGTGGAATGTGTTAAAAATGCCATAAATACAGAGGATCAAAACCAGTTCCAAAGAGACTAGGGAAGAGGAGATGAGATATATCCTACAGAAAAAAACTTTTACATCAGTAAAAGTGTGTCTTCTGGAGGTAACTGGATAATAGTTGATGGTTCAGTAACTCATGCATGAGCTCCATTTCAAAATTAAAATGTTTTTGCCTGTGTAAGCTTGGAACAGATGAGAATGCACTGTAAAGCCTAGCTCTGTATTGTGTTGGCACAGATTTTTATTTTCACATGCTTGGGTACATATAATTGCAATGATTACATAACTTACTGAACCTCTGGCAACAGTCATTCCTTTCTAGAGGCTTATTGTAGTACATATGTATATATACTCATTCTTTCACCATTTCATCCTCTTTTAAAAATAGAGTCTAGTTTTTGGCAGTTCAAGCCATGTATAACATTCTAGTTATAGAATCACTTTCCACATGTAAATTCAGCCTACATTAACACCACTGCCTATATGCACATGATGGCAATTAGTACGCAGCAGAAGGTGATTATATAGAAATTTTTATTTTATCTTGAGCCTACAGAACCTGTCTAGTCTAGACACTGGTAGTTGTTTGGAATTAAGCAAATGAAATTTTGCTCATTTTTTTCGCTAATTACTTCCTATATAATAAAGTTGCTGCTAAGTAGAATCAGTGCTAAGAAAAAAATCTGATCCCATTGCAAAAGATGTACTTCAGTACTCGAGAGTTTATCTTAATACTGCAAGCCACAGACAGCCACTGTCTAGAATTATGTTTTTATATTGCTAGATGAAATTCTATTTGTTCTCTATAATAATTGCTTACCCAAGTTATAAGCTAACTATAGCTTTTGCTGACTGCACTCAAAAAAGCACTGATCAGAATAGTAATCACCTGTAGAAATGATTAGCATTCATCAGCAATATATTCCAAGTGTAATGAGAAAACAGACAATCTAGTCAATGCATTCTCTGTGCATTCCATGCTTATGTTAGTGTGGTTTTTGGTGCTTATTTAGCTCATTCTATATTCATTGGTAAAATGTGTTTAATACACTCAATGTAGAACATTAAGTTCAGCTATCCAGTATGCGGTTCAACTTCAGTGTTAGGGTCTACAGCTCTATGAATATGACATGCCAGTTACCACTTCTCTTAAGACTTTAGCTACATGTAATGTAATTTGTGGTACTGATGGTGAGGTAGCAGCAGGAATCCCTGTGTGGAAAAGTAGTTCAGTAGTATGATATCACTGTTACTTTTTTTCTCCTGTTGTCATTTTTATATAGCATATTCATATAGCAGGAGACCAAGTGATATTTCAAACATGAAATATAAACACTGTTACACAGCATTAAGCATTAAGATCGTCACTAACTTTGTTTGCCTTTCCGTTTGATTTGTTTTTGATTGCTTTTGTGTCTTGGAAGCCAGATCGTTATTTCTGCTTAAAGGCAAGATCATTTCTCTCTGGACTTCATCTGCTTTTTATCTCCATGCCATCATTTCTCTTTAGTTTGCTTTTTCCATTATGTAGTTCTGTGTCTTGGTATCAACCTTTTTAACCTGGACTGCACAGATGAAGGCAGGGGTTTTAATCACGTCTGAAATTAAAAAGCTGGTTTATTCACATGTGTCAGATATCTGAGTAACTTCAGCTTTAAGAATGTACATACTTTATAGCACAGTACATCAAATAAAGATATTACAGTCCATTTTTTTTTTTAATTTTTTTTTTTACCTTAGAAGGAAACTGTAGGAAAAGAGAAGCTCTTCCACAAAGTGGTTTTGTCACACTTTATTGGGTTTTTTTGTGAAATTTCTCACTTGGTCTAAACTAGACTAAAGAGAGAAACTTAGTTCCACCATTCACCTTGTACATAATATACATCAAAAAGTATTGTACACACTAGCAGTATATGGGAACAGTGTTCATTGTCACATAAATAAGTTTGATGTAAATGAATTAACACCTTTGAAGGCTGCAAACTGGAGATTTAAAAAACACAGTTGTCATGCCAGTGAAATACACAAAGCATGTGCAGCAGTAATGTATTATACCTCTTCTCCATTCCATTGTCTTCCTCTCCACCTCCAGCAAAACTCTTGTGTTATAGTAAATGATGTGAATGATCAGGTGAAGGCATAAAATCTCACTTTTTAGCAAAAAATAGTACTGCCTCCAACACGAACCATTTATTCCTGCCTTCCATTTCATAGTAGGATACTGTTGAGGATTGTCCACTTGAAAAGAATTCAATGCTTTCATTCTTTGCTATGCGTTCCTTATTTTGAATACACTTGTTATCTTGTTATGGAACCAACAGAAAATGCTTAACCTCCCTCCTCAACCTCACTAGTAATGCTTTTTATGTTGAGATCATAGTGCCTAGGATTAGAATTATGTAAAATTATTTTATTATTAAATATACTTGTACACTTGTAAAAATCATGTAAACATGTAAACAAAGCTAAATACCCATGTAATGCCCCTAGCACTAATATAAATATGAGACAGATTCTGACATTATGTAGTGATGAGGAAAACAAAGAAAAATGAAAACATTGCTTAGTCTATATGAAATGCATGATGATCTGCTGAGATAAATACAGACTGGGCAGCAGAATTTTATGTGACTGTGACGAAAATTACTTTCTATTTGTTATGTAGGGTTTCAGCAGCACGTTTCAGATCTTTCCTTCTAAGTATGTTTTGACAGATAATACTGGAGCTATTACTTGTCAAAATACTGGAAGAAAAACAAATAATGTCTTCACTAATGTGAGCAGAAAAGTTATCAATGTGTCCACTTAACTTCTCGTTACAAATTACATCTATATGCTCCCAAGCGCACCTGTATTTTACTGTATTTAGACACAATGTAATTGATTTGTGCATGAAAGCTAGACTAATATTTTGTATTGGTCAGCACAAGTATGTAAAAGTTGAGGATTTAAAGTTCTGAGGCATGCATTTAAACAAAGGAAAATAAAAATATTAGCTATGTTTTTCAGCAACAAGAAAACCATGCATGTCTTTATCTGATAAGAAGTTAACACCTCTCCCAGCAGACCTAGTAGGATAAAGGACTTACGTAGCACATGACATTCTTTTATATCGAATTGTGTTCCTTTAGAAGAGCTAAAAATTCAGTTTTGACATTTTTTTCCCTAATATTAATGTCCAACCAATTGGTAATGTAGTATCAGAATTTGATTTCATTTCTTAATGCTTTCAGAATGATAAGATACAAAGAAAGATGAATGAGAGAGCTGGCATTAAAAAAAAAAAAAAAAAAAGGCAGCAAATCCAGATCCAAGTAGACCATGTCTTCTTCAGATTTGGAAAAATAAAAATGTGTAGGTTTGTACTGTTTTTTGGTTGTTTTTTTTTTTTTTACTGCAACAGAATATGATAGCCACAGTCCCAAGAACTCCTGCACTGTTGTACAAGCTGGAGTCACCGATTACGATGTCAGAATTCTAAAACTCAACCACGTGTCTGTTAATTGTAAAAGGAATCACAGAAGAACAAGGGCAGGGAAGTGCTCAACTCTCACTTAAATGCAGTCATAGCTACTTATTTTATGTAAGAATCTATCACTAGATCTATACTAACATGCACTCACCAATAAAGCTTGAAGTTTTCTATGTGTGCTACAGGTGGGAGTGCTGTGCTGAAATGCCTCAGCTGTAACTCATACTGTTATATCACCCAGAAAAATAGCTGTGGAAGTGTTAAAATGAAGGTTAATTTTGTATGGAAAGAATAGTCTTCTAGAATGTGAAAGGCTGTTACGAATATTATGGCAATCAACAGTTCTCCCTTCTTGTGGGGCTCTAGAAGGAAAAAAAAAATAATCCTTGTAGCAAAAGAGATTTATGTTAAACTGTCAAAGAATTTCCAAAATATAATGTCATGAGTGGAACAAAGTCTAGGAATTTTTGTTCAGTCTCATCCACGGTAAGGTTTCAAGAACTGTGTATGCCAGAGTCTTAACTGAAATGATAGAGCAATTCGTAGTACTGGCACAATTTTTTTTTAAGGAAACCATCCAGTTTGTTGTGTTATGGCTCTGTGCTCATAAACAAAGAGGTTTTGCTTAGCTGTTAAGAGTAAACTGAGAGTTTTATCAAAAGTATAATTTCCCTGAGACAAATGTACAGTCAAAACTGTTCTATCACTCTTATTTTGCTTTATTTTCCTTAATTATTTTGCTTTGTGCTTGAATTAAGTCATATATTGCTACCTCATATAATTCTTTTTATATAAACACAGGGACTGTTCCACAGGTAGAGAATAGCCATTGACATTGTGTGTAGAAGTTTCCTTACCAAATTAAAAAATCTACATATTTGTTTTCAAAATGTAATGATTAATTCATGTTTATCACTGCAACCTTCTGCTTTAATGTGGAGAGTTCTTTCATGGAATTTCAGTGAAAAGGCCAGTGAATGGAGTTAGTCTTGTTTTAGGAAAATAACCCCACATAGCAGAATCTGGTGAGAGACTCAAGGCCAGTTCTTTTTTATAGTGAGAAATACAACTAGAAAATTTAAGTTCTTCAGGTTTCTGAAAGAGAATATTGTTTTCCCACCTTTTATAAAGCTTTTCCTATTTTCTGAGGAAGTTAGTGGGTGCACTTGGCAACTTAAATGCATATGTTGGTAGAACGTGTTTTATCTAGGTGGTCTTTCTGGTTAATATCATGGGAACTGAAATGAAATAAACTAAATTCATTCATGAGGTTAAGAATTTTATGTGTGTATTAAACAAGTGGTAGAAAGGTCATTGTGACCAGAAGTTCCTTTAAACAACCAGAATTCAAACTGAAACCTCGTAATGTCCCCAGAATGTTCTCCAATGTACCGTTTCTCATTTTCATCTTGTTTAAACTATTCATTGCTGGCTTTCAGGTGAATCAAAATCATAAGAGTAATAGAATTTTATTGCTCCAATATTTCAGTCTTTTGATTATTTTGTTTTACTAGTTTCTTAAAAATTATACATGCCACCCTTAAAAGAGAACTCTCTTGTACAGATAATAGAAAGTTGTCTTTAGAGCACTTGAATACTAAGCTAGATCATTCAGTATGTATTTCATGCTGTAATGTAATATCTTGTTCAGGATTATTCAGGCTGCACACAATGTTCAGTCTTGAATACAGGAAGATGATAAAGCAAAAAATAGTCAGCCCATTCACTTTTCATGCCAGTCCATTCAGATAAAACTTTTCAAGACCTTTTTGGAAAATCTTTCTAGACCAGACTAATCCTTCAAAATTAATTCACTAAGATCCGGCCTTCCTTTCTCACATTGATGCCTGCCATATAGTTTTGAACTACTCTTGGAATATATAGATGACACAGGATCACAGGATGTTAGGGGTTGGAAGGGACCCAAGGAGATCATCCAGTCCAATGCCCTGCTAGAGCAGGACCACACAATCTAGCACAGATCACAGAGGAACACATCCAGGCAGGCCTTGAAGGTCTGCAGAGAAGGAGACCACACAACCTCTTTGGGGAGCCTGTTACAGTGCACTGGGACCATTACAGTAAAGAAGTTCCCCCT
>WAAF01009852.1:0-58938 GCA_013400475.1 Tricholaema leucomelas | reverse complement strand
TAAAGATACTGAACAGGACTGGGCCCAGCATATTTCATCAGAACAATATCAGATTTTGAAGTTCCCAAATGCTCTGCTGGGCTATAATGGACACAGCAACAGCAGTCTCTGGGAGCCCAGAAAAGACCTTTCAGGAACACAGGTGTTAAGAAAGGGTTTGAATCTTCATTAGGAGTGAATTGTAATGAGGCCAGTGTAAAAATTATTAAGTAGTTTATTCATTATACAAAGAAAATTTCCCCAAACTTACTTACAATTAACACACAATTCTATTATGTGGTTGGTAACACTATTTTGCAGAATGGAGATATATAGATCTATAAATATATATATACAGTCAAATTAAATGATTTAGGACAAGTTTTTAGAGAATGTTTCTAACCAGAGAGTCTTGCAGCACAAACTGCTGCTTAAAGGTAACGCATAAACCTTCACAAACTTCACTAAAGAGAGGTTACTCACTGCTTAAGAGTCTCTCTAACTAGAGAGTCTTGCAGCACAAACTGCTGCTTAAAGGTAACGCATAAACCTTCACAAACTTCACTAAAGAGAGGTTACTCACTGCTTAAGAGTCTCTCTAACTAGAGAGTCTTGCAGCACAAACTGCTGCTTAAAGGTAACGCATAAACCTTCACAAACTTCACTAAAGAGAGGTTACTCACTGCTTAAGAGTCTCTCTAACTAGAGAGTCTTGCAGCACAAACTGCTGCTTAAAGGTAACGCATAAACCTTCACAAACTTCACTAAAGAGAGGTTACTCACTGCTTAAGAGTCTCTCTAACTAGAGAGTCTTGCAGCACAAACTGCTGCTTAAAGGTAACGCATAAACCTTCACAAACTTCACTAAAGAGAGGTTACTCACTGCTTAAGAGTCTCTCTAACTAGAGAGTCTTGCAGCACAAACTGCTGCTTAAAGGTAAAGCATAAACCTTCACAAACTTGAGCGAAGAGAATCAGGTTACTCACTGGATAAGAGTATCGATATCTGCGCTCCAAAAGCATAAATGGGAAAATAGATAGTTGTGGATTTCCAGTGGTAATGATGTGATGGGGCTTTGCTGCTTGTTCAGTGCAGATTGAGCACGTCGGCTGAGAAGGCCCACGGACACGAGAGAGGTGTTCCGCGGCTCTCAGGCAGTCATCGGGTGGTCAGCAGCCACACGAGCAAAGCAGGGTCCAAGTTTGCGGGCTGGAGCAGTCCGATTGAGTGCTGTGTATAGCAAAGAGTTGGCCCACGGGCTGGCGCGGCGGGCCGGCAGGTCCCAATGTTGCAACGTCGTTGCTGGGTCGTTACCTATATTAAGGCTCGATCAGGCAGGGTCGGGCTGCTGGTCATAGGCAAGTCCCCAGTTTCGCGCCATGCGAAGTGTGGTGACACACAGAGGCACCTCAGGCAAACAGGTAGCGAACAAAACAAAAGCAGCGGCAGCAAACAAGCAAGTTTGCTAGGGTTTTAAGCACTTTGACGAGCACCTTTGACCAATAGTAACAGATAAAACCAGGCCTAGAACCAATCCTGAGCTATTTCGCCAAAAGAGGCAGATGCAGAGGCCTAGGGTGACCTGTGTTTATCACAAAACAAAGCAAGCTGCAAAACAAGGCCCAGCATGGGGTCTGTGAGACTGAGAGGCGCCAAAGCTTTTGTCTGCTTTCCTGCTTCTTCCACCCGGGAAGAAGAAGCGGGAAGGAGGGGGCAAGGTGGGTATTGGGGCAGGTGCTTAGGGCATGTGATGGATATGTGTTCTAGGCAGTAATTTGGACCTTCCACCACAACAGGAACCTCCCAGATAGTGTTAGAACTGCCTACCACCAGGCCCGACCCAGATGTTTCAAGGGAGAATCATTAGCTTAAGGAAACATTTAATGTAATTCCTTGAACTTCACTGAATTAATTAACTGCACCTCTGGACACTGATCTATGCCTGTGTCTGTGTAACCTTTTGAGACTCTTCCCAATTTCTTGATCAAATTGCTGGCTTTGAATGACAGAAAATTCAACTTTGTTAGTGCTTTGGGTAGATTTGGTTCCTGATTCAGATACTTGTAGTTGGGTGTTTAATGTACATATCTCTGATGAGATGGGAATCTGGTGTTCCGTTCTTCTACCTAAAGGATCAGAGCACTGGAAACCTCTGTGAATTCATGAAGCCATGAGCAATTTTACAACCAAACGTAGCTCTGATCTGGGTCATAGATCATAGAATCAATCAGGTTGGAAGAGACCTCCAAGATCACCCACTCCAACCTATCACCCAGCCCTATCCAGTCAACTAGACCATGGCACTAAGTGCCTCATCCAGGCTTTGCTTGAACACCTCCAGGGACAGTGACTCCACTGCCTCCCTGGGCAGCCCATTCCAATGGCAAATCTTGATCCCTCGGTTGCAGTCTCTCTGCTTTTGAGCTAGAAAGTGCCAATATTCAGCATCAACAGTTCCTACAAGGTTTAAGTGGTATGGTGAAAATGAGGAAGACTACTCATGAGCCTTGCAATGAAAAAACAGAAGAATGCAGATGCGTGAAGGCAGAGCACCACCAAGGAGCATATGTTTGCTTGTCAACACAGAGATGCTTGATACAACATGATCTGTTCCATGCAAAACGTGTGTGGAAGCTCAGCTGTCAGATCATGCCTGCCTCCATTGTTTCTGCTCATGCTGGCCACAGGCATGCCAGGCAATTCAATTTGCTGAGTTCCCACCCAGAGAACAGCTGCTCATCTTGCTAAATCAGCAAAAGTCATCACCAAACATGTCTAATCTGAACACACCTGACTAACTGCTTATCTTGCTCTCCAATGGCATACCCAAAACAGTGCCTGAAAATAGGAAATCATATTCCAAGGAGAAGGAAGAGGAGATAATGTGAACAATTAATACCCCAGGCTTAATGTTCACTCACCACACCTAACTGCACCTGAACCATGTTCAAAAACACCTTGATCTTCCTTAGCTACGTGCTGTGTCCTTACGTTCCCTTGTTGAGGAAAGTGTGAGCAGAAGTGTTAGGTCCTAACCACATTGAGAAGGGCAGTGTTTTCCCCAGCTCATTCTCTCATGTCTGGTGCTTATGCTGAACCTGTTCTAGGCTCCTGCTTTGTTCTTAATATCCTCCTTTTGCCAGCTGTGCTTAGGATCAGTGTTATTGGAGTATCTTTTCCCCGTCTCACTGTTTTCATAGAATCATAGAATCAACCAGGTTGGAAGAGACCTCCAAGATCATCCAGTCCAACCTAGCACCCAGCCCTAGACAATCAACTAGACCATGGCACTAGGTGCTTCGTCCAGGCTTTTATTGAACACCTCCAGGGATGGCGACACCACCACCTCCCTGGGCAGCCCATTCCAATGCCAGTCGCTCTCACTGGCAAGAACTTCCTCCTAACATCCAGCCTAGACCTCCCCTGGCACAACTTGAGACTGTGTCCTCATGTTCTGTTGCTGATTGCCTGGAAGAAGAGACCAACCCCCACCTGGCTACAACCTCCCTTCAGGTAGTTGTAGACAGCAATGAGGTCATCACTGAGCCTCCTCTTCTCCAGGCTAAACAATCCCATTTCCCTCAGCCTCCCCTCATAGGGCTGTGTTCCAGGATCTGCTCTGGCCCTCATCATCTTACCTGTGCAAGGTGAGAAGCAGAGTGGCTGGAGAAACAAGTTGAATACTGCTCAGGAGGCAAAGACTGATAGCCAGTGACATCTGGATGTTCTTCCATATGCCTTCTGACTGTCCAGTGCTTATTTCAAATTTGTAAACATCTCTCCTTCCTGCCCAGGAACAACCATTATCTCTAGGGTTAACAGGGCAGTTCTGATTTGCTTTACAGGGTGCCTTGGTCTTCTCTAGATTTTCCAAAGCAGTAGAAAAATCATCCCATGCGTATTGTTTTAAACGGGCATTTATTGCATTTCTAAGCATATCCTGCAAGTCTTTCACTCCCTGATGAGTGAAATAGGGGCTGGGCAGGATGAGGAGCATTCCACACTAATGTGGAGGGTGCACAGGAGGCTGCAGCCCTACTTCTCATTCTGCTCCAGTACACTTTTGTGTCTGAGATAAATAAAACATGAAGAAGCTGAAATAAACTGGACCCTGATGAAAAATACCTAGATTTGTTTGTGTGTCCTTAAACTAGCTCTCAGCCTCAACCATTGCTTTGAAATCTTTCTTGATTCCTAGATGAGTCATTGAAGCATCTTCCATTTTCCTTTGAAATGGTGAGGTGTGATGGTTTGGGTGTTCCCCGCCCCCCTCCCACTTTAGAAATCACCCAGACTAGACTCAGCCGGCTCTGGAAATTTGAATGAAGCTTATATTTACAGGTAGCACAATGTACAAGCAGATATTTACAGTATATACAGATATATACAAGGTAAAAAGGTAATATAGAAACACAACTCCCCTCCCAGAAACCTGAGTCCCCAAGAGGGGCTCTCAACCACCCCCTCACCTTCCCCCTACCCCTCTCAACCTTACCCCAGTCCCAAGGAAGAATGGAGGTTCGGCCAAGAGGATTAAGAAGCAAAGGTGAAATTGGCCAAAGCAAATGGAGGGTGAGGTTAGAAAGCAAGATGGAGTTCAGCCAGCAGCCTCAGCTCTCCCCAGCAGGCAAAGAGCTGAGAGAACAGCCCAGCACGAAGTGCCCAAGCAAAGTGACTTTATCTTTGTTTTGCCTTTCTTTTTTACACATCTCAGCAAGACTGTGAGCGAAGTAGACCTCACCATTGTTTTCATTTCTCAGCCTATTATCTAGTTCTTCTCACCAAAACATTCTAGCTAGGTTCAAACTAGCACATGAGGAGATGAAGATATTTCCTCTACTATCCTCTGACTAGGGTCAGATCAGCAAAGCAACCATTTGGGATGTTTCTGAGACTCTAAAGCATTCTGCTCCAGCTTCTCTCTATCTTTCTTCCACCATCTTCTCATCTCCAGCCACATAAGCCCTTTGCCATTCTCTGTAGTATTGCTCAGTTTTGCAGTTCCATCTGGCACATGGGCGCTGCAGAGAGAGTCTGGCCAGGTATGTGATTCTTCCCCTCTTGCTGGCAATGTCAGAAATGGCCCATGTGTGAACATGGTGCAGACTCACACCAAGTCTCTGCCCTCAGTTTGCTAAAGAGGAGTTCCAAAGATGCTGACCTTGTTATCCCTTTCCTTTACTCTAGCTCCCCTTATCCCTTCTGAATGGGGAGAACGCACCTTCCTGCCCCTCAGTTACATGTGCTAGATTTGGAGGACATAATGCTTCCAGGATACGTACTCTTAGTGGACATATGCTTTCAGGTGAATCCACATGTGCCTGTCCAGAAAAGAAACTCCAGCCACCCAAGTATGTGTTTGTACATCTTAGCAAGGCTGCAGACACATTGAGCCACTCACTGGACTGTCACTGCCATGGACTGGAAACAAAGCAAGCTGTCTTCAGTCTCTCATGACCCAAACCTAGAAAGTGAAATAGAAAGCAGTGGTTTGAATCCGGACAGGTTTGTATGTGCAGCATCTTGCACCTGCAAAAAATACCCACATGAAAAAAAAAAAAAGAGGAGATTTGAGTCTGCTGGATTTAAGAAGTTACTGCTGGCGCAGAAAAATGAAGTTGTAAATGCATCTTGTTTGAGGTTAGGTGAGAGCTGTAGATTCAAGTTCCTAAATGCCTGGGGATGAGATGTACTTGATCCATGCCAGCTGGCACAGCCATGCCTGGAGGAACATTCCTGGCAGCTGAGCCATGGGGAGCCAGCCTGCCTAGCCAGTGTTTGCCTTCACCCTAGAGTGGTTTAGGGAGGAGAGGGGTCTGCCTCTGGGACATGGAGGAAAGAGAAGGATGCTTACCCCAGCTTTGCCCAGCTGAGAAAGAGTCCAGATGATAAGAGAAAGGGGTGAAAGTACATGTCTTGGCTGTCTTCGCCATTGGGGAGGCACCTGGCCCCCGGCAGGGTGCCAGGGTGAGGGTGTGGAGGGAGCCCTGCCCTGCTCTGTGATGGTGGGCCCTGGGGCAGCTTTCATGAACAAACCAGGGCTCTCCAGATATGGTAGCAGGAGAAGCTGTCCCTTCAGAGAAGGTGAAACCAGAGGTTTTACTCCAGAGGTTTTACGTCTCCTGGGTAAAACCCAGTCTTGAAGTGTGTCCTTGGATTGTGCTCCCTAAGGTGGTGGGCAGGAGGGTGCTTTTTAGTGTGGACTGCGGTGTAAGTTGTCCAGGCTGACCCCATGAGGTGACATCCCAGCAGCTCAGCACATCCTTCAATCTCCCACTGGCATTGTGCAGCCTTCGGATCGGCAGCACGTGCCTGCGGCCATCTTAGACCTTGCCTCAGCACCTGGCCAGGTGGAGGAAATGTCTCCTCAGCCTTTTTTCCCCCTGGGTGAAGGCCACCACGGGGCTGGGGTTCTGCTGGTGCCATAGCAATGGACAGCAGCACCTCAGGGATCCCCAGTGGCACCCATCTCTGCTGCGAGAGGCGAGATGCGAGCTGAGGGCAGTGTTGACAGGGGCGTGGTGCTGGCTCTTGTCCAGTGGTCTACAAGACCCCCAGCTGAAGGGAGTAGCTGCGGGATGGAAACCCTGCAGGGATCCCCCGCAGCCTGGACAGCACGGGAAGCCTCCCTGCATGGAAAAGGGGCTGGTCCTGAGCTGGGAAGGAGGAGAAGAGGGTGGGTCGTCTCCTGTCAG
Organism: Tricholaema leucomelas; assembly: GCA_013400475.1. NCBI lineage: Eukaryota > Metazoa > Chordata > Aves > Piciformes > Lybiidae > Tricholaema lacrymosa > Tricholaema leucomelas. The sequence continues at coordinate 52,263 of WAAF01009852.1, read as the reverse complement.
CTTCTTCGCAGCTCGTCCAGCAGCGCAGGCAGCAGCGGCAGACAGACGAGCTTTCCTCTTACCTGTGGGGCAGGGACCCCGGCCCCTCCATCATGATCCTTTGGCTGTGGCTTTGCTTGGGCTTCTCCACCTCGGCGGGACAGCCCGACTCCGAGCTTATGGCGAGGTACCTGGAAGAGAAGCTGCTGGCAGACTACAGCATCATGGAGCAAGTAAGTTTTCATGGGAGCATCTGGTGGTCTTGGCTGGCTTGTCCCGTCTTTAACCGTCATTACGGACAAGCAGGGCACTCTGCTAAAGCCGCACTTACTGCACCTGTGCCTGCAACGTGCCCACGGCTGCAGCAGAAGCTCGGCTCTCTGGAAGGCTCCAACAAGCAAGGCTGTTGTTTGAGGTGCTAATCCAGGAGAGCACCGGCAGCCTCCTGTGATTAGTGCTACTGCCAGGGGATGGGTTCAAAGCTGACACCCCCATCGCTGTGCTGATGAGGCGTTTCGCAGGGACAAGGGAGTTAACGCAGTGTCCTGGCCCCTCGCCAGTCTGAATAATTCAGAGTGTTTCAAGCTCGGAGGAAAGTTTTTCTGCCTATGGTCTCTGCCTTACTGTGCCTGATTTTTAACTCACGTTAGGTAAAATGAGCTACATGAGTTTCAGCTTCTAGAATGCTTCCTGATCAGGAGAGGGGAAAAAAGAGTATTGTGCAAATGAGGGCACATGTGTTATTGTCTGGCTTAGATTTGCTGGGGAAATCGGGCTGAAAGGGCAATGAACCTTTTGCAAGTTATCAACAGAGTTTGGGTGATGTTTTGGGAGGTTGTGGTTTAAAAGGCAGAGATTCAGATCTGTGCTCACATCCTTCAGGTCCATACAGGTATCATGTGTGACTTTGGATCACTAAAGCCATCAAACAGTTATCTGAATTTGGTCATATCTGAGAGGCTCTGTGGTATTTGAGACATCTGTCTGAGACTGGTGCATACAATGCAGGACCTATGGAAGCCCTGTGCCTTGCTGGAGGCCAGGTGAGATACCCTAGCATGTCTAAAATGTCAGTGAATGCTTGTATTTGGTGTCTTCTACCACACAGCAAGTGGGTAGATTGAGATTCTTCATATATACCTGTCTCAGGGCTAGTCATTCAGTCACTCATCACATCTAGAATGGGAAGAATCTCTCTCCAGAAGTACCAGTGTCTCTCCCCTCTGAGCGTCTCAGCAACTTTGTCGTCAGTCCTGATTGCTTGTTGAGAGATTTCAGCTACAAGAAACCACTGTCTTTCAGACCCACCTGTCCAAATGATGTATAAATAGAGGTGGTGTCCTAGTCCCCTGGGACAGCCAAATCTAGAAGTAGGTCTTCACTGAACACATAAGGCAGGTTAAGGGCAGACAGATATTTCCTTCAATGACAATACTACCCTACAAAAACCATCTTTATAAGATTCAGGAGAGTGTGGTATCTGCAGTAACTGTAGGTTACTTGTTGACTTACCTAGTGACTGACCACTCTTCTAAGGCAGTTGACGAGGCTACTGGTTATTACTGTTCCGCTAGTGGTAGTTCTTTTGTATAGCTCTCTAGAGGCAGTTGGGCTGCTACAGCCCAAGTTACTCTCCTTACACCATGCAAAAACATGGCAACAGATGTGGGGTCGGTGGTAGCAATTAACAGGCTTTAATGAGTGTTTTGGAAGAGTTTAAAGCTAAAGTTTGATGGTAACCTGGAACTTGTTCCACTAGATTGTGATAGAGAAGCTGACTGACTCAAAACATTTTGGTGGACCAATCAGTGTCATAAAACCCACAGCAATTTTTGGACAGTTGTCATGAAGCTCTAGCAAACAGAATACTGTTATCTGATGATTCTTAGCTATTCACCAATGTCTACTCGTTATCCTGAAGACCTTGGAGAGTAGCTTTTGGAAAAAAAAAAACCAACCAGGCCATACAAACCCTTCTTATGCAGATAAGCAAGAAAATAAAATAAGTACTTGGTGGGGAAAGACAAAACCAGTAGCCACATTTCCAACTGCACCAAGGAGTCAGTAAAAACCATTGTGACCATTCCATACGGGATGACAGGCAGATTTGTTTCAAAAAGTAATACTAGAGTAAAAATGGTACTTGTGCTAGTTTGAAGCTAGCTAGAATGTTTTGGTGAGAAGAATTAGATGATAGGCTGTGAAAAGGAAATAATGGTGATGTCTACTTCACTCATAGGCTTGCTGAGATGTATAAGAACAAGAATATAAACATAGGTAACAGAGTATCTCTGGGACTGCATGAACTTCTCTCTCTAACCTAACTTGCTGCCTGACTAATCCACATGCTTCCTAACCTCCCTGGCCGACCCTCCAACTCACCTTGAGCATAAGGCAAAGTCTGAGGTGAGGTAGAGGAGTGGGGAGAAGGTGGAAGGGTGGTTGGAAGCCCCTCCTGGCAACTCAGGTTTCTGTGAGGGCTGTTGTGTATCTGTATTACTTTTTAACTTGTGTATTTCTGTCTATAGCTGTAAATATTGTAAATATCTGCTTGTATGTTGTGCTAAGCTGTAAATATAGCTTCATTCTTCAATTTCCAGATCGACTGAGTTTAGTCTGGGTGATTTTCTTAAGTGTAGGGGGGCAGGTAACACCCAAACCATCATAGTACTGTGGAGGATTGATGCCTACTCTGCACCTCTGCTCCAAGCAGGACCAGCTTCACAGACCTTTGTCTGGCTTGTTCTGCATGATCTACAGTAATGGAGACTCTGAAATCTTTCACAGTAGGGCCTCTCTTCTCTTTCCTCTCCCCTCAGAATCTCGGAAGAGATTTTCTCTTGGTTCTAATTTTACAAGATGTTGGATAAAATATAGCAGAAGCAATTAATTAAGATTCTAGTAGACTTTAATTTCTCCAGTGGGCCTTCCTGAGCTTGTCAATGCATGATATAAACAGACATCAAATCATCTCTTTGGCAAGGACTGTTGTTACTCCAGTGTAAATCAACAGAAAGGGCAAATCAGGTAAAAAACTATGACTACATTCCTCTGCTCTCTGGAGTTTCAACAATATTTTGAGAAGTTGCTTGGCTTCCCTCATTGACAAGAGATTTCTGTTCTCTGTTTTGGGGAGGGATTTGATTTGGGGAGGTTTAGCTATGCTGAGACATACACCACGTGCAGGGAAGAAGTTGGAGGAGTTGTTGTGAAGGATGATACAATGAGTGTCATTGCATTGTCATAGGTGAAGCACTTTGCTTCGTAATGAAATCTGTGTCTGTGTTTTGATGTCTTTATTCCCTTTTTGCACCCAAATAATGTTTCTGTGTCACTGCTCAATAAATCCACAGAACCTATGTAGAGTTTTTAGGCAACAGATTTACTGTTGAGCAAATATCAGTGAATCTGAAGGTAGAACATCACTTCAAACAAGTCTTTGCTTGAAACAGGTCCACACATGCAGCAGAATGGGGTTTTGCTTGCTAAGCCCCACCACATGGGTGCTGAGTGTTAAGATGGTCACCATGGAGGCTTGAAGCAGCACCACTGCTGAGCTGAGGACAACCTGAGGTGACTGAGCTTGTCATGCCCTCAGCCCTCTGTCTGCTCAGTGTCTGTAACCTTTAATGAATGCTGAGTGCTCTTGCATGGATGAAGACCACATCTGGACTGGAGAATGGGCTTTGTCTGTTACTTACCCTGGGTGTAGATAGGCCCTGTGTGACATTTGGTGAGCTTTGTGGGCCATTTAGCAGCCCTTCTTGTCATATGCTGTAAAACACAAAGATAATCAGAGGGCTGGAGCCCCTCTCTTATGAAAACAAGATAAAGTTGTTCAGCCTGGGGAAGAGAAGGCTTCAGGGAAACCTTACTGTGACTTTTCAATAAAGGCAGTGTATAAGAAAGACAGGCAATCTTTTCAGCAGGGTCTGTTGTAACAGGATAAGGGTTAATGGTTTTAAACTAAAAGAGAGGAGATGTAGACTAGATCTAAGAAATATTTTTTTATTTTGATTTACATTGAGGGTGGTGAAACACTGGCACAGTTTTTCCAGAAATGTGGTAGGTACCCCATCCCTGGAAACATTCCAGGTCAGTTTTGTGATTCTGAGCAACCAGATCTAATTGAAGATGTCCCTGTTGACTGCAGGTGGGTTGGCCTAAATGACCTTTGAATGTTCCTTCCAACACAAGACATTCTATGATTTTACCATACAGTGAGGCAAAGATGGTGACAGAGAACCTTTGTGTGACTTTATAGGAAGTTGTAATGTACTTCCAATGCTGAGAGACAGCACTTACAGCTAGGGCTAAAGACTAAGGTTCCTGTCTTCACAAAGAGGCTCTGTGGGCAAATAACATTTTAAGAATGTTAACAGAACGAGGGGACACAGTCTCAAGTTGTGCTGGAAGAGGTCTAGGCAGAATGTTAGGAGGAAGTTCTTGCCAGAGGGAGTGATTTGCCATTGGAATGGGCTGCCCAGGGAGATGGTGGAGTCGCCGTCCCTGGAGGTGTTGAAGAAAAGCCTGGATGAGGCACTTAGTGCCATGGTCTAGTTGATTGGCTAGGTCTGGGTGCTAGGTTGGACTGGATGATGTTGGAGGTGTCTTCCAACCTGGTTGATTCTGTGATTCTGTGATTCTATGAAAGCACACAGCATTTCCTTGCTTGTGGGAGCTGCATTCCACTGCTGAGCTTTGATCAATGGATCTGTTAATATAGAAGAGATACAGGTTTTAATTTTAACCAGAGGAACATTTGAACCTGGCTGTGGGTGACCAGGCACATAAACCCATGTCTGGATTTAAACAAGAGCCATGTCTCCTGTAACCCCACTAACTCCTTTAACTCTTTGCAGGTTGCACGCCGTGTTCCAAGGCAGGCCAAATTTTTGCAGAGGCTGGTATGTATCACACTTGTCTTTATTTTACCTCATGGAAACAACACTTGATTTATGCATATATGTGTGTGTGCATCTCTGCTCAGAAATGAACTGTGTCAGTGGGTGATGGCAGAGTGAGATTCTAGGTAAAAAAAAAACAAACAAAACAAACAAAAAAATCCAAAACTTAATTTTGATAATTTTGATTTACACAAGATACTGCTGTTTCTTATACTTTTACGATGAAGCTGGTGAGAAGCCTGGAACACAAGGCTCTCCTCCTACTATGAGGAGAGGCTGAGGGAGCCTACAATGGTGATAAATGCAGAGCAGCTTACTCCAGGATATAGGAGTCTTTTGGTGAAGCATAGATCTCCCCAAAGGTCATGTCCTCCTCTGAGCTTCTTGTCTGAACTCCCTATATTGTATATGGCACAAACTGGACCAAATAAAGGCAGAACTCCTTGAGTATTGTGTCCAGTTCTGGGCTCCTCAATTCAAGAGAGGTGTTGAGTACTGGAATGTGTCCAGAGAAGGGCAATGAAGCTAGTGAGAGGCCTGGAGCACAGCCTTGTAAGGAGAGGCTGAGGGAGCTGGGGGTGTTTAGGCTGGAAAAGAGGAGGCTCGGGGTGACCTCATTGCTGTCTACAACTGCCTGAAGAGAGGCTGTAGCCAGGTGGGGTTGGTCTCTTCTCTCAGGCAACCAGCAACAGAAGAAATGGACACAGTCTCAAGTTGTGCCGTGGAAGGTATAGGCTGAATGTTAGGAGGAAGTTGTTGGCAGAGAGAGTGATTGGCATTGGAATGGGCTGCCCAGAGAGATGTGGGATTCATTGTCCCTGGAGGTGTTCAAGCAAAGCCTGGCTGAGGCACTTAGTGACATGGTCTAGTTGATTGTCTAGGGCTGGGTGCTAGGTTGGACTGGATGATCTTGGAGGTCTTTTCCAGCCTGGTTGATTCTATCATTCCCAAAGCATCTTCTCGATCTTGGAGTTGGAGAAATTGCACCCAATGTTACAAACCCAATGCAAGCCTGATGAAATCTCTTTGCATTTGAAGAGAAAGGGAAAGTATTTTTGGAATTTGAAGGTCTGTTGCTCTCTGTCTGAAGTTTGCTGAAGAAGGGAAGAAAACATGAAAATCAGTGTCCTTCTTTCTGTACAGGAACCTCAGCTTTACACGTACAGCAAATCTGTGAGATCTGGCAGCGTTGCTGCGCTGAGAGCTGCATGGCTTAGATCAAACGTTTGGCTAAGGTGGCAGCCAGTAAAATTAATGTTCAAGGCCAGTTATTTCTTTGGCTTTTCTGAGAGATGGAAGCTTCCCACTTGAGAACTGGAGGAACTCATTTCACACAGTGAGCAGCCATTACATGTAAATAGCTTCTGATCCCTTTGATCTTTGACAGATTTGAATTGGCAGCCTAGAGGAGAGCAACTCTCAGTTTTATTACCAGTTTATTACTTCTCATCTGAGATACGGTCATTTTGTTTTGATGAAAGCAACTGATAAATATAAAAACACAGAGTGTATTTAATTTATCTTCAGCTCTCTTCCATCTTTCTGAACATTTGATGTAAACAAGCATCAAACAATTGGTTTGGCAGTTTCAGCTCCTGGTTCATCATAATGAATCAGGACACCTCCATAGAGCATGCAGCCAACCTGCCTGACAGCAGTGTGCTAATCTGCCACCGTGGCATTCCCTAGCTTTGTTTTTAATAGGGATAAAAAATCACAGCAATAATAATAGGAAACAAATGCTTTGGGGTTTTTGTGTGTGTGTGAGTGCTTGTGGTTTTTTTTTTTTGTTGTTGTTTGTTTAGTTTTATTGGTTCTTCCTCCTTCCCCTCCCCCTTATGCTGCCTTTCACCTTCTGAAGGCCTTAATAAAAAGTGGCAAAAACAAACAGGCATTTGTGCAGCTGTTAAGTCAGAGCATCAGGCACAGATGGATTACGCAAGAGCTCCAGGGAATGCACAGGAATTGTGATCTGGAACTTGGGCTGCTCGCCAAGCCTGACCTAGCAACCTGTTTGGAAACGGCTTCTACCCACATCGTTTGTATTTTTTATACACAGGGAATGGAAGATCCCTTCCAGGGATGGGAAGATGAATCAATTCTTTCTTCCTCAGTTGCATGTGATGCTTTTATTCAGTGTTTGCTTTCTCCAACAGCAACTGCTAATCATCAGGAAGAGGGAGAGCTGTTGAATACCTTTATAAATTGATCTGTGAGGATGTCAGAGCTGGAGTCAGATAGAGAGATATGACAGGAATCACTTGAAGCTAGCAAATAGTAGAGTCAGCAACAACCCCAAAGCAATATGATTCTTTATCTAAAAGATCAGTAAGCTGTGAAAGTTCTTACTACAAGATTCTGTGGATGCTAAAAAATTTACAGTGTGTTCAAAAAGCAGCTGTGTGAAGTGATAGAAGAAAAATCCATTAAGTTCTACTAAGCACAAAAATACCATCCTTGGCTGAAGAGTTCTTTCTGCCACAAATTACTGAAAACAGAGAGAATATTTCCTGAGAAATACATCCTGATCTAGGGTAGGGTGTCCCTGCCCATGGCAGGGGTGTTGGAACTAGATGCTACTTGTGGTCCCTTCCAACCCTGACTGATTCTGTGATTCTATGATTTCTGGGTAGGATCAGTGCAGGTTGGACTTTTCCTAAGCACATGGTATTAGTTTCTACAAGTGATGGCTACAGGGTTAAAATTGCTTTTGTTCTCACCCAATACAGTTGTTCTAATGCTCTTGTCATAACAAGTCCATGTCCTGTGTCATATTCTAAAGAGTTTCTTAATTCAGAAGAATCCATCACTGCATCCATGGTGTTAGTCTCAGTGTCAGGTCTGTCACTGCAGAACCGCTTGTATCTCAAGTAAAAGACGGAGGGCTTGATTCTCTTTTGCTGCTGAACTGTCAAGTAACCTTGAATCCTGAGTTTATGATGAAATGTAAAAAAAGTGGGAGTCAATGCAGAAGATCTGGAACCAAAGAATTTTCTGTAGTTTCAGATTCTTTCTTTAACTTTTGTGATTAAATCCTCAGGACTGGATGGTCTTGGAGGTCTCTTCCAACCTGGTTGATTTTAAGATTCTATCTATCTTGCTATGACACAGGCAATTAGTGATACAGAAGACATAATGAATCATCAGGTCACTGTATTTGGAAATGTTCCTCCAACACTGCTTGCAATCAAAACTCCCCAACCTCTCCATCTTCAGGATAACATTAATGGCCTAAGAAGTGGCCATGAGAGCTGATCAGGTGTGTTCTAGTCTAGATCAATCACATGGAGCCATCTGAAATCTATGACATGAATCATACCCTGGAAATGATAATGCCTTGCTATTGTGTTCCCTGTGAGCTGAGCCTGTGTGGGATGTACATGAACACAGAGCACATCACATTCTCCAGCTGTGAAAAGTATTTATCATGATTAGGTTAATTTGAGACACATTTCCAACCCTCAGAAGTGTAGGCAGGAGGAGCTGTATTCCAAACCTATTGACAGTTTTGCGTTTGTTTTCAATGGATCTTCATTCTTCTGTCTGCCTGGAATTCACTAGCCCAGTGTCTTGGTTAGATGGATGCTCACTTATTTACTGCTTCTGATGCCATCAGCTACTGCAGAAATGTTCCTGTTTGATATTTGCTGGTGAAAACATGTGCTCCTTTTGTTAAGCAATCTGTTAAAACTGTTTTTATTCAGAATGAAAAAAAATCCTGGAAGTGCAACAGAAGATCATGTTCTTGTCTTCACAGGTCTAATGGGACTGTGGCTGTTAATCAGCCTCAGTAAGAGGAGTCTCAGCATATTTGCATTAGTGAGGTTGCTCTGTATTTGCAATGTATCTCACTCTTTACTTCCTTCTGATCTTGAGGATTTGATCTTTAACTATTTAAGGCAACATACCAATTTTTTTTTTCATGTGGGCTGCTTATAGTTAAATGCACTGAAGCCTTCCAAGAGAAAAACTGTTGAGTTCCATGGAGATGTTACTGTCAAAAGACACATTAGACTGGAGAAATGTTCCAACTCAGGACTTGTACACAAAACCCCATTGCCAAGAAGCAGATATTGGCTTTCGGCTTCCCTTGCTACATCATGTGTCATTCATTGCAGTCTCTGCTGCTTCTCTGTTGGAAAGAATCCAATGTGGGCTAAAAGGCTTAAAATATTTCACTTGAGACGTCACAGTGTCAGTGTTTCCTATTAAATGTTTTCCATCCATTGCCTGAGACCTTCAGTTTGGATTCTCAGCAGAGAAATACTCAACTGACTTCACTGACAGAATTTTTTCTCTTGACATAACATATGAATCTGATTATATGAATTTGAAGGTACTGCTTCCTGCAGCAGTAATTTCAGACTTTCAGGAAGTCTTACACGTGCTCTTGTGCACAGCCCATGAGGCAGTTCCACTGGCATCAATTTTTGACCTGATAGGGACATAATTTCAGGTTTCTCTTCCTAAGTTATAGTCTTAATACTGATCTCACACCACCAGGGGTGAAGGGTGCAATTTAGGATATAGGTGGATTTTGTCAGTGTGCTTCACAACATAAAGGCTGACATAATCAGCTCTCATCCTTCCTCATAAATGGATGTTTATAATATATATAATAGAAAAAAAACACTTGTAAAATCTTATCAGTATCTAAAGGACAGAAGTCAAGAGGATGGGGACAGACTATTCTTAGTGGTGCTCGGCCGTGGAAAAAGAAGTTACAGACACAGACTGGAAAAAATTCTTCATTTGGAGGGTGACAAAACAGGCTGCATAGAGAGGTTGTGGAGTCTTCTTCTTCTTTGGAGCTATTCAAAACCCACCTAGACATGATCCTGCACAATCTGTTCTGGGTGAACCTGTTTTATCTGAGTGGTTGCAGTAGATGATCGCCAGAGTTCCCTTCCAGCCTCTATAGCTCTGATATTGCTGGACCAAATGCGAGCTGTTGAAAAATGACCATGGCCTTTGCTCTTATGTGTGAACAAAGGCAGTCCTTCATCTCTGGTTTACCATTTGTAGCTTAGCTGAAATTTTGAGGGCACGTCCACCTTGGCTGCTGCTGACTGTATTTTTACAGGGGAGTCTAATACTCATGGGGTGTTGATTTAGTTGAGCATATTAAGTATTAAAGCCACTGGAACACTAATGGAGGAGTGTGGTGGAAATTAATAATATATTTTGAATTATTAAGAATATTATTTTTTATTATTAACTTTCAGAAATTCAAGAAGATTCCCTGAGATTCTTTGGATTTTTGGTCAACAGGAAGTAATTGCACAAAGGGTATTTATGAACATTGAATTAAACAGTTTAAACAATCAGAACTTGGAAAAATAGGAATGCAAAACCAGGAAAATTCTAACCATGCTTATGGAGCCTTAGCATTAACTTCAGCAAATTTCAGACAGAACAACAGAGACCTTCAGATTCCAAACAAATTCTTCTTTCTCTTCAAATGCAAAGAGATTTCATCAGGCTTGCATTGGGTTTGTAACATTGGGTGCAATTTCTCCAACTCCAAGATTGAGAAGATGCTTTGGGAATGATAGAATCATAGAATCAACCAGGCTGGAAAAGATCTCCAAGATCATCCAGTCCAACCTAGCACCCAGCCCTAGGCAATCAACTAGACCATGGCACTAAGTGCCTCAGCCAGGCTTTGCTTGAACACCTCCAGGGATGGCGACTCCACCACCTCCCTGGGCAGCCCATTCCAATGCCAGTCACTCTCTGTGAAGAACTCCCTCCTAACATCCAGCCTATACTTCCCCCGGCACAACTTGAGACTGTGTCCCCTTGTTCTATTGGCCATTAGGCACTGGCATCATTGTATTGGCCAATGAATTCAAAGCTTTGTGCCTCCTGTGACCACACAGGCACTTTGAGGGCAGCACAAGACGCCTGACATGTGGTGCTAAGCCCCTAGCCCTCAAGGCTTTGCTGGAGCCAAACCCTTCATTGTTTGCTCATTCTACTCCACTTCCTGGACCCTTAACAGGAGGAGGAGAGCAAGGGTTAAGCTTGCCTGGCAGTATTTTTACCCTACCAGGACAGGGAGTTATCTAGGTGTCAGTGTTAATAGGTAACCTTTTGATACCTACAGGAAACTAGGCCTCGGATGTCTGAATTCTCTGTGAAATCCACGATCATTTCTCGGTATGCTTTCACCACGGTGTCATGCACAATGGTCAACAGTGGATCAGAGGCGCGTGAAGCTGTGTTTGAGATGCAGATTCCAGCTGCAGCCTTCATCTCCAACTTTACCATGTAAGTAAGTAATGCTGACAACGGTTCTGCCATCCCACAGTTCATTCTCGGAGATCTCAAGCACTGGTGCTTGTGCAGTAGGGCTGTTTCAAGACCTTTTTGCATTTCCTTGGGAAAAATAAAATCACACACATGCTATACTCTACCAAAACCAGATCATGGCCTCAAAGCACAGAGCAAATCCTTGGATGATAGGCTGCTAAGATTCAAGCCCTCAAAGTACACGGGGAAGAAATTTTTCTCTTTCTCATTTTAGTGTCTTTTAACAACTTTCTCCTCCTCCCGTCTTCAATTTGGACCAAAAAATCTCTTCCAGTCCTCAGAAACCTTTCCAATTAAAGTTTCAACAGCACTGGCATGTGATAGGTATCTTGCCAGCTGGCCACAGTGCGTAAAAAGCCCCTTGCTCCAGATACTGAAAATGGAAGAGCAGAGTCAGCTCCAAGTAGCAGATAGGTTGACTCTGCAAATGACAGAATAAGCTGAGGGTAACCAAACTCATACTGAAATGACTTGCAATGGAGTAAATTAAGATCTTAGTTTCAAAACCATGTTTGCTTCGATCATGCTCAGATCCACCCTATGGGCAGATATAGCAGACACAACTCTGACCATGGCAAAGAGAGGACCACTTCTTTTATGGGAACTTCTCTTTGGACTGAATAAGAGGAAAATTGTCTTTTACTATTGGCCAGACAAAATATATATTAAGAGATGTTTCTTCATGGAATCCATAGTCCTAAACTCATTCCCAGGAAGAAGCATTTTAATTAAGGAGGCAGCTAACTGAAAGCCATCATTTTGAATATTGTTGTGTATATTGGCACAGATGGTGGATCCAAAGCCAAACACAAAAAGGTGCTTGTTGGGATTCTTGACAATTGATTTCTTTTCTGATTTGCATCCTTACACTTTGAAGGTTGCCTACTGGATTGGCATTTTAGAAAGGTAAACTCCTGGACTAAAAGCATACTCTGCTGGTATAAACATCTAGGGAACTTTTATCTCAGTGACTTGAGCGGGCTCTAGAAGAGTTACACCAGAACCACACTTATCCTGTCTGTGGATGCAGAGTGATCGTGATCACATCTCTGGTCTCTCCAGGAGCATTGGCAACAAGACTTACTATGGAGAGGTCACAGGGAAAGACAAGAAAAATAGCAGTGATGAACAAGCAAAACACAAGAAACCTCCAAGCCCCACAGATGGAAGGTAAGTGTTGTGTATTTCGCTGTGTTCTCTGACGTGACTACCACCTGTCATTGTTAGACCTCTCTCTAGCATGACCCAGAGATGTCATTCCAACTGTCCTAAAGGCTGAGATTAAAACAATCCTCTGTGTAAGAAATTGAGAGACAACCTCTCCTCTATCTCTGCTCCATGTTATACTTGTCATATTCCTCTCCATAAGAACTCATCTCATCTTTTAAGACTTTTAATACAGTGGAAACCTCCTAGGTGCCCAATGATTTGTGAAGCATCACAGTGTTTTCTTTCTTGATGATTTCACATATTCAGTGTCAGGAAACACTTTCACTGAGCCAGCAAAAGTCAGATTTATTATTCACTGTGTGTGATGTGGATGGGGTATGAAAGTATCTTTGAATTTTCCTTCCAGGGAGAATGGCTATGAGACATTCAAAGCCTCTGTCTTCATTCCTCGCAAGATGCAGGCCAAGTTCCTACTGCATTATGAAGAGCTGTTGCAACGGCGACTGGGAAAATATGAGTACACAGTCAGCATTCGGCCCCAGCAGCTGGTGGGGAGGCTACGAGTGGAGGTGAACATCCTGGAGAACTCAGGCATAGTTTCACTAGAAGTGCCTCCCCTTCGAAACAGCAAGCAGAAAGGCAATGGAAAAGTTGAAGGTAAGGAGAGGTTTTGTGGCCTGTGGTACTGTTACTCATTGGACTTTAATCACTTCTCAAGAGCTGGGCTGACAGTTCAATATCTTTATTGATGATCTCGACCAGGGGATTGAGTCCAGCATCAGTAACTTTGTAGATGACACCAAGCTAGGAGCAGGAGTCAATCTGTTGGAGGGTAGGAGAGCCCTGCAGAGGGACCTTGCCAGGCTGGATGGGTGGGCAGAGGTCAGTGGGATGAGATTTAACAAGGCCGAGTGCAGGGTCCTGCACTTTGGCCACAACAACCCCAAGCAGAGCTACAGGCTGGAGAGAGAGTGGCTGGAGAGCAGCCAGGAAGACAGGGACCCGGAGGTACTGGTAGATAGTAGCTGAAGATGAGTCAGCAGTGTGCCCAGTTGGCCAAGATAGCCAATGGCATCCTGGCCTGTATCAGGAACAGTGTGGCCAGTAGGACAAGGGAGGTTATTCTGCCCCTGTACTCAGCACTGGTCAGGCCACACTTTGAGTACTGTGTCCAGTTCTGGGCTCCTCAATTCAAGAGGGATGTTGAGATACTGGAACATGGTCAGAGAGGGGCAATGAAGCTGGTGAGAGGCCTGGAGCACAGCCCTGTGAGGAGAGGCTGAGGGAGCTGGGGGTGTTTATCCTGGAGAAGAGGAGGCTCAGAGGTGTCCTCATTGCTGTCTACAACTACCTGAAGGGAGGCTGTAGCCAGGTGGGGGTTGATCTCTTCTGCCAGGCAACCACCAACAGAACAAGGGGACACAGTCTCAAGTTGTTCTGGGGGAGGTCTAGGCTGGATGTTAGGAGGAAGTTCTTGCCAGAGAGAGTGATTGGCATTGGAATGGGCTGCCCAGGGAGGTGGTAGAGTTGCTGCCCCTGGAGGTGATCAAGAAAAAGCCTGGCTGAGGCACTTAGTGTCCTGGTCTAATTGTTTGGACAGGGCTGAGTGATAGGTTGTACTGGATGATGTTGGAGGTCTCTTCCACCCTGGTTGATTCTATGATTCTAAGGCAGTCTTGGGGTTTCATTCACTTTTAACCTGCTCCAAATGTGGCATTAAATGAAATCCCCTAAATTGTACTGTCTACAATCAAGACTATATTAGAAACTAGAGGACTCATTTAATGAAGGCACCAAGAAAAACAAATGCTATCGGTTCATCAGACATAAATTATTCTGGGAAATTCCACCTATGACTTTATTTAGAAAGACAGATTTTTAAATTTTCCTTCTCAGCTCTTGCTTCACTTAATGTATGACAGATACATTCCTCACCAGAGGTGACTCCGTTTGGTGAGAAGCACGCCTCTACGCGTTGTAGGCCACCAGCAATTCCTATTTATATATCTGTCATTCACTGGCAGGGCAGTCTTCAGGTTCATGAAAGCTGGTATAATGGCTGCAACATGAAAGGCCACAGTGGTTGAGCCTTTGAGGTGTCCCTGTCCATTGCAGAGGGTTGAAACTAGATGATCATTGTGATGGTTTGGGTATTACTCACCCCCCCACCCCCCCACTTAAGAAAATCACCCAGACTAGACTCAGCTGCTCTGAAAATTGAATGAATGAAGCTATATTTACAGCTTAGCACAATATACAAGCAGATATTTACAATATTTACAGCTGTATACAAAAATATACAAGTTAAAAAGTAATACAGAAGCACAACAGCCCTCCCAGAAACCTGAGTCACCAGGAGGGGCTCCCAACCACCCTTACACCTCCTTTCCACCCCTCTACCTTACCCCACACTTTGCCTTACATTCAAGGTGAGTTTGGAGGGTTGGCAAGGGGGATTAGGAAGCAGATGGATTAGTCAGGCAGCAAGTTAGGTTAGAGAGGGATATTCATGCAGGCCTAGAGGGAGACTCTGTTATCTGTATTTATGTTCTTGTTCTTATACATCTCAGTAAGCCTATGAGTCCGGTAGACATCACCATTGTTTCCTTTTCACAGCCTATCATCTAATTCTTCTCACCAAAACATTCTAGCTGGCTTCAAACTAGCCCAATCATAGAATGGTTTGGGTTGTAAGGGACCTCTAACGACCATCTAATCCACTCCCAGTGCAGTCAGCAAGAACATCCGCAAAATAGAGCAGGTTGCTCTGAGCCCCGTCCAACTTGACCTTTAATGTTTCCAGGAATGGGGCATGTACCACCTTTCTGGGCAGCCTTGGCCAGTGTCTCACCACCCTCACTGTAAGTGATCTTGAAGGTCCCTTCCAACCCAAGCCATTTTATGAAAGGGATTTTGGAATTATGAACTCTGTGGGGTTCAGTGTTGGGAATTTAGCTTTATCACAAATGGCTTTTGTTCTGTTTTCTGTGCATGACTTTGTCCATATGGTATCTGTGCATAACTGTGTGAGAACTTTGAAGCTTCATGAGTATAGGGCTGATCCTCTGCAACAAAATGGCAATTATTATTTTTGTTGTTTCTATTGTGGGTTTTTTTTGAGCTTTCAACTGAACCTTCAGGCTGTGTACTTAGCATTTGAGCAGCCTCTTCCCTGGCTCCACATCTCTTGGGAACTGTTTATTTTAAGTGAATTGTTTTTTCCATTCATCCATGCCAAGGCAGATAGGAAATCCTGCATTTTAGAACATGGGAAATTCCAAGAGGAAAACCCATGTTTTGCTAAAGAACTAAGTGCAGTCTGAGTATCTCCACTTAGCCCAACTATGCCCACTATTCAGATAGTGTAAAGGTAATTTTTCTAGTGTAAACTAAGTGAGGAGCACAGAATATAGTGATGGCTGTGTTGATAAAAAACCCTCACCCAAAAAAGAGTGTGAGTTTGATCTGGGAGCAAGATGTAAAGCCCTGTGGGACTTGATCTTCAGTTACTCTGGGTGACATAATGCCAACAGAGTCAGTGGGGCTGGTCATGTCTGCCAAGTAAAGACTCTAAAGCACGTTAACGCGAAGTCAAACTGATTGCTCATTGTGATTCTGCTGACTTAATCCAAATCAAGCCTCTCAGTGACTTGGACTAGCTTCAGGTCAATCTTCATACAGCTACTTTCTCTGCTGTACATCCACACTCTGTGTGCTAAATGTGCTCTGCCTTTCATTATGAAAGTCAGGAAGCCTTTTTCACCTGTGAGAGAGTATCATAGTGCATTGTGGCATACAGTTAACTGCAAAACATCTGGCATTGATCAAAGTAAGAGACAGACCAAGTAGAACAGACTCCTGGTAGGTGTAGTGCAGTATGGAAATTCCTGTATGTAAATGACACACAGGGAAGGCTCTCATAACTTGCTCTCCAAGCACTGATCATTCTTGGCATTGTGCTTCAGATTCCAAACAGCTCATATAAAAATGGGCTTAAGCTCTAGGATTCCATAATCCTCCCTAGACAGTAAAATGTGTGTAAGATAGGTATCCCATTGCAGCATGGGTAATGCAACCAAAAGCTCAGGTTCCCTGTGTTGCCTTGTACAGCTGGTGAAAACGTGGTGGAATCACTGCTGTGGAAGTCATTCAAATATCAAACACACTTTCAGGGTCCATCATTGCCAGTCAGGAGTGGTTTGTGATTCTGCCAGGTCAAGACTTCTTTGGTACTTAGGTGAATGCTACTCAGATGAGTGTATAGTGTTGATGAATTCAGGAGGTTTGCTGAGCTTCCTTCTGGTCTAAAGCAAGGTGAAGAGATTAGAACATTACCAGTGACCAGATCAAAAGAGAAGAAAAAGAATTGCCAGAGGATCTCAGAAGACTCTAAGATAGGTCTTGGAGAAGGACCATTTGTTTTAGATAGGGAGGATTTATTGTTTATGATCTCTTCTGGCCAACAAGATCAATCACACTCAGAGCAGACAACAGGAACTTCCTGCCTTCCTAAACACAAATGGAAACCATAAGAAGACTTCTAGGCAGGGCAAGGCCAAGGCAAGGAGCATTTCACTTGGAAATCCACTGTGCTTCAGTCAGCTGTCCTCTCTGAAGCTTGATCCAAAAAACAAAACATCTGTCTCAGTAGGTTCTCTCTGCAGTGCCGTCTTGCTCAGATGACACCCAAAGACTAGAGAGATCTGTATGAGAAGTGAGACCTCCAGGGGAGGCTGTGGGATTTTAAAGTGAAAGATCAGTTGTGTGCTAGGTCAGAGTGGCTGCTTGGCAGACAGGCTGCAAACTGGAAGTGTCTGGTCTCTTGGTCTCTGGTCTCCTGGTCCCTTGTTCTCTTCTCTGGTCTCTTGGTAGCGACCTAGTGAGTAGGTGGCCAGTAAAGAATGCCAGAATAGACATTGCCATACTGTGTTCCCTATGGTGCCTCAAATGACTTAAAAAAAAAAAAACAAATCAACTTTTAAAGACTTTTAAGGACTCAAGTAACTTAAACAAAATGATCAAATAAGGAATGGAGGCTTGCACTTTGGGAAATGATGCTGCCTGTCTGGTTTGAACTCTCTTCCTCAGTTTTCTATGTCTGCAGAGATGTCCATAATATCTCACAGTTAATGACAAAAGGTGAGATTTTGATATGTATTAATAAATTACCTAGAGAGTATTGGGTGAAAATTGTAGTGTGACATGAAGTCATCAGTTAAATGATAGTATGAGTAATGTGTCTAAAGCACCACCAACCTGAAACCATTTTTGAGGCTGGGATGTAGCTTCACAAGTAATGTAGATACTTTTGCCTCTGACTGACCTGAATCAGAAACTGCCTTCTTTTTCTGAGTATTGGTGCTGAAGATCCAGTGTAGGACTGGCAAATTAAAAAAAACTAGAAATCAAATTTGTTTGGCTTTGGAGTCTTCCCCAGATCCAGACAATGAGAACCAGCAGTGATTGAAGTTCATAACCAAAATGGAAACCTGTTGTAGCAATAAATGCTGTTAACAAAACTAAGTTTAAAAACTGTAACAATAATATAACAAAATTATAGCAATAAAATTATAACACAAAAGGTGGAGGAATGGATGATCTACCTTTATTTCATGGACCAATCTTCTTACATTTCTAGTGCTTTCTGCATGCTATCCATAGAGTCAGTGCACCATGCAGGAGCCATAGTAGAACAACCAATGTCTCTATTTAGTGGTTATTCGTGATTTGCACTTTTGACTGCAGCCAAACTGCTGGTGTCCATACAGTCCATGATGAACAGAAGAGATAAAAGTTAATGACCTATAGACAGAAGATGTGCTTTGATGAGGAAGAGTGAAGGACATTTTTATTCTCTCCCTCCCCCCTTTATAAAATAATGCATAAATCACAGTAATAAAAGCAGAAGCAGTTAAAGGATTCAGTTCTGCTTGGTTTTGGTTGCAGGGCACCAAGATTCAAAGACTGGATTTGGTTCTGCAACCTTGCAATGATTTATGAAAAGTCAAACTTTGCTTTGTTACAGACAGAGGCTCTTGGAAAGTCCTACCTACATCCTCTCTGAATATGAAGCAGAGTCAATGTGAGGACAGGGATTTCCAGGATATTTCCTTTGTCAGTGACTCCTGTGCACACAGTTCCATCTGGGACTTATATTTTTCCCAAAGGAAGACATTAGGCATGCAAGTTTTGGAAAGTGACCTTGTGGCATGTGCAGGTGATGTCTTCTTTCACATACGTCCTCCCAAACAGGAGACACTGGTATCAGTGGTGCTAACCACTGAATGGAGTAATTTTCTACGTCAGAATAGAATCACTGAATTGTTTTGGTTGGAAGAAGCCAACTGTTAACACTGCAAATTCCACCACTAAATCGTGTCCCTAAGCACCACATCTACATGTCTTTTAGATACCTCTAGGGATGATGATTCAACCACTTCCTAGGCAGCCTGTTCCAGGGCTTGACAAGCCTTTTGGTAAAGAAATTTTTCCTAATGTCCTAATGAGCCACCTTGCCTGGCGCAGTTTGAGACTGTTTCCTCTTATCCTCGCACTTGTTACTCGGGAGAAGAGATCAACATCCACCTCACCCCAA
Source organism: Tricholaema leucomelas (assembly GCA_013400475.1). Classification (NCBI taxonomy): domain Eukaryota; kingdom Metazoa; phylum Chordata; class Aves; order Piciformes; family Lybiidae; genus Tricholaema lacrymosa; species Tricholaema leucomelas. The sequence goes on along the minus strand of WAAF01009852.1, from coordinate 33,297 downwards.
ACTCCCTTCAGGTAGTTGTAGAGAGTGATAAGGCTTCCCTGAGTCTTCTTTTCTCAAAGCTAAACAAACTTGGTTCCCACAGCTGCTCTTCATAACTCTTGTGCTTCAGACCTTCCACCAGCTTAGTTGCCCTTCTTTGGATGTACTTCAGGACCTCAGTATCCTTCTTGTAGTGAGAGGCCAAAACTGAGCCCAGTATTTGAGGTGTAGCCTCACCAGTGTTAAGTACAGGAGGACAATCACTTCCCTCCTCCTGATGGCCACAGAGTGTCCTACCTTGCATCCTCAAAGATGATTGCTCTCATTCTTCCAGTGCATCAGTATGAGCACTAGTTATGGATTTGTGTAGGCAGACACTAAGCTGCTTGGGAATGATGATTTCTCTTCAAAGTCTCAGCTTTCAAAAACGTTTTGATTTCTTATCACAGTTGTCTAGAAATTTCCTTGTGTTAGTGGAAGATGAAACTTTGCACCCTGCCTCTGTCAGTGTTCAAAATCTTTTGAGTTTAACTGTTCATTGTGTGAGGACTTCAGTTTCATATGAAAAAAAAAAAAACAAAGCAAGGGTTTTTTTCTGCTCTGTTTACTTCTTCATCTGAATTTGGCAGACAGTTTGTCTAAAGGCCCTATTAACTACCTCAGTGTGAGCACAGACCAGTTGAAGTCTTTGGAGCTTATCCATGCTCTGTACTCTGCAATCACTCATAGAGTTTCCTCTCTCAGCCACTTGATTGAGAAGAACTGGGCCAACAGAGTAATTGAGGTCCAGATATCAAGTGCTGCCTAAAAAAGAAATCTGGGAGAAGACACAGGAACTGTATTCAAATAGATAAAGTGCTGCCACAAGGAGGAGAAGAATACTGTGCTTTCTGGGTCAATAATAGAAAGAACAGGAAGTCATGGTCTTGTAAACCAGGGAGAAAAAAAAAAGTGTGTATTAGACACTGAAAATGTCTAATAGTGAATAAGTGAAGCTCTGGAAAAGACTGGCAAGGGCAGGTACCGAGTTTCCATTACTGGATGTCTGGAGTGTTTCTAGGCCATGTCGTAAACTGAGTAGGAAGGGATTTGGTCTGGAAACAAGCAACATGCTAGATAATCTGAATTGCAGACTTGATGTCTATTATTCCAGAGAGGGGAAAAAAGAAAGTTATTTTGGGACTTCTTCTGTTGGATTATTCTTTGTTTTCAATCTCTGTCCTGGAGATAGGAGATGAGTGCCTATGAAGAAGATCATAGAATCATAGAATCAACCTGCTTGGAAGAGACCTCCAAGATCATCCAGTCCAACCTAGCACCCAGCCCTAAACTATCAACTAGACCATGGCATTAAGTTCCTTGTCCAGGCTTTGCTTGAACACCTCCAGGGACGACAGCTCCACCACCTCCCTGGGCAGCCCATTCCAATGCCAATCACTCTCTCTGGCAAGAGCTTCCTCCTAACATCCAGCCTAGAACTCTCCTGGCACAGCTTGAGACTGTGTCCCCTTGTTCTGTTTCTGGTTGCCTGGCAGAAGAGACCAACCCTCACCTGGCTACAGCCTCCCTTCAGGTAGTTGTAGACAGCAATGAGGTCACCCCTGAGCCTTCTCTTCTCCAGGCTGCACACCCCTAACTCCCTCAGCCTCTCCTCACAGGGCTGTGTTCCAGGCCTCTCACCAACTTCGTTGTCCTTCTCTGTACACGTTCCAGTATCTCAACATCTTTCTTGAATTAAGGAGCCTAGAACTGGACACAGGACTCAAGATGGCAGGACTCCTCCAGCTGTTCACTGTCAATGCCTATGTGAGGCAGCCCTTGGGAACTTCTCCAAGAGTTTCTAAAGACTCATAGAATGGTAGTGAATGAAAAGGACCCTTGGAGATTATCTAGTCCAACCTCTCTGCTAATGCAGGTACACCAATTTCAGGTTGGTTATGCTACAGAGCATGACAATTCTTACTTCCAAAGAGTGTTTTGAGGAGTAGTAGAAGAACGCAGTGTGACCCATGTGTTTCCATCTGGATTCCACAGCACTTTACAAAACAGGACACTATTAACAAGTGGGGAAACTCAGGTGTGAAGTGTTTGCCTATCTCAGCTAACTTCAGATAGTCAGAAACTGTAGAAATACCAGGACTGGAACTCATGCTTTTGTGGTGAAGGGTGTATTGTGCTCACCCATCAACATCCTTGTGGCTTAGAGACACAGAAGGGAAGTCTCAAGACCACAGACATGGATGTATATGTGCAGTAAGTTTATGGGGAGAGCTTCTACTTCCAGTGTGGGACTGACTTTCACCAACCCTAATGTGATGTGGTCAGGCAGTCTAACTGATAACAACACTTGCTTTTCAGCAGCTGAGGAGAAGTAATCTGAAGCCCTCAAATAGAACAGAACCGTTGAGCCCTTTCTAGGAGTTCTGAGCATTTTCCACACACTGACAGTTAAATGTGATCTTGGAAGTGATAGAAGACAGATGGAAAATCCAGGAAGGGCTATACAAGTAAATCTGACACAGTGTGTATTGGAAACATCTTACATCTGTTGATGCATCAGATCAGGAGGCAGCCATAAGAGTAAAACCAAATCAAGATGGAGATAACAATCTTACAGACCTTTTCATTTATGGATTTTCTTTGCCAAGGGAAATCTGAAAAAGATTTTAGAAGAAATGTCAAAGCTCTGGGTAATCATTTTGTAAGCCCCTTTTAAAGCTGACACCAATGTCTTTAAGTGATTTCAGTGTATTGGCTAAAGCCTCTCTTTCTGCTTCTGTCAGAATATGTGGGTTGGAACTGGAATAGTCAGAGAAGCCACAAGGCACAGTCGTCACTGAAACTGAGTAGTATCTATCATTCAAACTCCTTTGGTCAAGACTTGTTGAGGAGATTATTTCACATTCCAGGTCCTCCAACTAAATATCTTTTTTGGTGAAATTTGACTGGTGAGGAGATGTTTCCCTGCCTTGTCTTGAACCTTGTCCATTCAAATAGACTCACAGGACAGCTATAAATGTAAAGCCAAATAGCCAAAGACGCCTCTGGAGAGGTGGGCACAAGCCAACCTTATGAGGTTCAACAAGACCAAGTGCAAGGTCCTGCATCTGAGTTGAGGCTATCTCAAGCACAACTACAGGCTGGGCAGTGAGTGGCTGGAGAGCAGCCCTGAGGAGAGGGACTTGCGGGTGCTGCTGGACAAGAAGCTCAACATGAGCCAGCAGTGTGCACTTGCAGCCCATAGGGCCAACCAGATCCTGAGCTGCATCAGGAGAAGTGTGGGCAGCAGGTGGAGGGAGGTGATTCTCCCCCTCTACTGCGCTCTGGTGAGACCCCACCTGCAGCACTGCATCCACTTCTGGAGCCCCCATTACAGGAAGGATGTGGATGTGCTGGAGTGTGTCCAGAGAAGGGCCATGGGGATGATCAGAGGGCTGGAGCAGCTCTCCTATGAGGACAGACTGAAAGGCTATTCAGTCTGAAGAAGAGGAGGCTGCAAGGTGACCTTATTGTGACCTTCCAGTATCTGAAGGGGGCCTACAAAAATGCTGGGGAGGGACTTTTTAGGCTGTCAGGGAGTGACAGGACTAGTGGGAATGGAGCAAAGCTGGAGGTGGGGAAATTCAAACTGGATGTGAGGAGGAAGTTGTTCAGCATGAGAGTGGTGAGAGCCAGGAATGGGTTGCCCAGGGAGGTGGTTGAGGCCCCATCCCTGGAGGTGTTTAAGGCCAGGCTGGCTTAGGCTGTGGCCAGGCTGATGTAGGGTAGGGTGTCCCTGCCCATGGTGAGGGGGTCTGGAACTAGATGATCCTTGTGGTCCCTTCCAACGCTGAGTGATTCTATGATTCTACGTGGAAGCAGTATCCTAAAGTGCTGTTGATTTATGGCTGACCTTAATTCCTTTGCTGAAAGGAATCTAGATTATATAAAATGTTTTAGAGTAAATGTCATGGCTTTAGCTAATCATTTTATAAACCCACAAGAACCTTAATTCTGGCATTTCTAGGGACTTTGACCTGTGAGAAATCAAGTGAGATGGATAACCACTCCATGCCTCTGTTTTCTTACTCATTAAATCAACAGAATCATATGTATCTGCCTGTGTACTTCACTGTGGGATCTGGAAGTGAGGTGGATTGCGTTGTGTTGCAAATACACACCATACTGCATTCTTCTACTGCTGCTAAAGGCCCTTCATAAAGGTGCAGAATTGCCACTCATTGGGACACAGTGTTGTGGAAACCCCTAGAGGAGCTTTCCAAGGTTGCCTGCACCTTGTCAATGTGATCAGTATTGTTTATGGGGTATAGCAGGCATTCTAAATGTCTAGAGTTGGCTGGCATGGGTATCGCAGACATGTCTGAAACTGTGTGTTTGTTATACACAACAAGTAATAAAGTCATATGGAGCATATCTGGCCTTTGAGTTCTTTGACCTCTAAACAGAAGCAAGCACAGAACATTTGCCACTTTCTATCCCTGGTGGCATTGCTGTGTTGTTTTCAGTTCAGAATTAGAGGGGGGCTGTTCTTAAGCTGTTAAGTTTTCACTGGTGAGCTGACACTTTCATCTCAGTACATGCTAGTTGACATGATTCCGTGGTTGTGCTGTGTGTGCTCTGTAAGGTGCTGGGACAAACTTGTACTACTGTGGTTTTATCTCAACAGGTGATGTTTCTCCTCCTCCTTCTACTGTAATTGGACATACTAAAACCTTAGCTAAAGTTACCTTCAATCCCAGCGTTGTGGAGCAAACCAGGATTGCCCGAAATGGCATTTTGGGAGACTTCATAATTAGATATGATGTCAACAGGGAACTGAGTATTGGGGATGTTCAGGTACTGTATACACGACTAGTTTTCTGTTTTCTTAACTATGGCTGAGATGACTCAGTTGTCTTGCATGCTCCTAATGTCCCAGAATATGTTTTCCAAGTGAAGGCTACTTTTCCATCTTGAAAGAACTATCCAGAATAAAAACAGTTAGTTGGCAGGCCCAAGATAGACTTAAAAACTACTGATATCTGCTTTGCTGAGTTTCTTTTTTTGTATCTCCTTTTCCTTTCCTCAATATACAGATGTATATGTCTGGATACAAGGCCAGTTGTAGTTTTGATCCCTGTGTACATTTACTATAACCTTACTGCATTTGGAAAGAAACCCCAGAGTCCACTATGGAAAGAGATATGGAGATCTTCAGTAGGTTTCTTCAGTCTGGATAAACAGAGGACCAGGACTGAGAGAAATGCAAAGGAGCATTCATATCCTCCAATATAGGCACAAACATAGGAAGCAGGATCAGGTGTGCCCAACCAAATATCCCATAATGATGTGTGAGCAACCTTTAATTCCTGTCTTCATTGCTCTTCCACAGATCCTTAATGGGTATTTCGTGCACTACTTCGCCCCTACAGATCTTCCTCCCTTGCCAAAGAATGTGGTATTTGTGCTTGACAGCAGTGCTTCCATGGTGGGAACAAAACTGAAACAGGTGAGGTCTTTGCATTTATGATTGACTGGCTGGCTATAATACTGCAAAGAGTTTGGTCCAGATTTCATCTCTCTTCTAACACTTTACTATCTGCTTTCATTTGTGATCATAGATCTTAATTTAGAAGCTATGTCCACTATTAAATCAAATCATCTCCACCGTGAGCTAAAATGAAGTATGGCTCTTATGGTTCTTAATTATCTTCCCCAGTGATAAAGGTAGCAGACAGAGTGTTAACAAACATAACTAGTACTGTGCTGGACAAGGTCTTAAATGAAGATGCCCTTGAATCTTTACAAATTCCTGTGGTCACAGCTTGGCTTTCAGCTTTCTGTTATCCTTCTGCTGAGAAAATGCCTGCCTTACCTCACCAAATACACAGGACAAACGGAGCCAGTCCTGCATGGTGAAAGCAGTCATCCAGCAATACAGGGCTGAACCAGGGAGATTAAGACTCAGAAGGGCTTTGGATCTAGTGTGAGTGGGGCAAGTCAGCAGATTAACTTTGTACTGTGACGCTTTTATTCTTCTCCTGAGCATATTAGTGTTTTTTGCTATCATACACTTACTAGAAACAAGAGTCAGTGAGTAACCCTTGGAGGTCTGCTTCATAGGCTAGTTGGCTCCTCCTGCTACACGTACATGAATCTGAGGCTAATTTGCTACAAACAGGTGCATCTTGTGCCCAAAGTGATGCCAAGTCTTTAGTCAGAACCTTTGTCAAAGGTAAACTCATTTTTTTGTCCTGTTACCTACTTCCTCTGGGAGATTATTTCAGTTAGACATTGGAATAATATCCCAAGGGAAGTAGTGAATTCCCCTGCATGGGACAGTTTTAAGGCTCATTCTCACAGGGTTCTGGGCCTTCTCATTTAAAATATACTGTTGCCTAGAAAGGTTGGACCAGATGATCCTTGAGGTACCTTCCAACCTGACATTCTGTGATTCTAGGACTAGGGGGAATGGAGCAAAGCTGGAGGTGGGGAGATTCAGACTGGATGTGAGGAAGAAGTTCTTCAGCATGAGAGTGGTGAGAGCCTGGAATGGGTTGCCCAGGGAGATGGTTGAGGCCCCATCCCTGGAGGTGTTTAAGGCCAGGCTTGATGAGGCTGTGGCCAGGCTAATCTAGGGTAGGGTGTCCCTGCCCATGGCAGGGGAGTGTGGAACTGGATGATCTTTGTGATCCCTTCCAACCCTGAGTGATTCTATGATTCTATGAGGTACTCATTTCTTGGAGAGCCATTCGTATAGTAAGGAGGAGTACTATGTGCAGGAAGATCTTATCTTTCTTTACTTCCAGCTACTCCAGAGAAGAGAACTTCATGGAATAATGACCTAAATAATATAAAAAGTCCACACAGATCAGTCAAGAAAAGACTAAAGTCTAGGACTGGCTGAATAATACGGCTTTTTTGGTACACTAAGAAAGTATGATCAGTTACAGCCATGTCCCATGTCTCCTCAGTGGCCTTTTTACCCACTTGTTTTTGGTATTAAGATGTTTGTTAAATTACAACTATGTCCTCTGGTGGCAGGATACATCTGAGCAGAGGAAATGCCTCCTTGTTCTCTTTTTCCCTGGGCTCTTGCAGCTGTGGTAATCTACGGCGGTGCGTGAGGGACTACAAGTCCCCAGGGGAAAGCCATTCCTCATTTCTCTGCACTGAGTCACATGCAAGATCAGCTAAAAATATGATCAGCACTGGTAAAGAGAGCTCTTGCAGGTCAGCTGTGGTAACTATGACAAAGGACAGTTTTCAGGGTTGTGTAAGCAAGGATGAGAGACATCAGCTGTGCATCCTTTTCTAGAGTAACACAAGGAAATTTAGTACTCTTCTGCTATCTGCTTTCATGATATTAATGTCAAAATGACTCAGGGTCAGGATTTCATGCATCCTGCAGTTCCCACAATCTAATTGTGAGTCATTTCTTCTTTTCCTCTCTCAAGGTTTTTGTGTTCCTACATGATTTTATGCTTTTTAGTACCATCCCTTTCTTCTTAAGAGACATTCAAAACAACAAGATGTCCAGACCCAGCTGCAAAGGCACAGAGTGAGAACTATTGATCAGCTTCATTCAAATCACTAAGACCCTTGAGACATTCCCTTCATTTCATAGAGACACATATGAGAGGTACACAATGAGACACCTACAGGATGGCCAAGGGATCAGGCCCAGTCAGCATGGGTTTAGGAAGGGCAGATCCTGTCTCACCAACCTGATCTCCTTTTATGATCAGGTTACCTGCGTGGTGAATGTGGGGCAGGCTGTGGACTTCAGCAAAGCCTTTGACACTATCTGCCACAACAAGCTCCTGGCAAAGCTGGCAGCTCGTGGCTTGGACAGATTCACTCTGATATGGGTCAAGAATTGGCTGGAGGGCAAGGCCCAGAGAGTGCTGAAGGTTGCCACATCCAGTTGGCAGCTATCACTAGTTGTGAGATTTAACAAGGCTGAGTGCAGGGTTTTGCACTTTGTCCACAACAACCCCAAGCAGTATAACAGGCTGGAGAGAGAGTGGCTGGAGATCAGCCAGGCAGAAAGGGACCTGGGGGTGCTGGTAGATAGTAGCTGAAGATGAACCAGCAGTGTGCCCAGTTGGNCCTCATTGCTGTCTACAACTACCTGAAGGGAGGCTGTAGCCAGGTGGGGGTTGATCTCTTCTGCCAGGCAACCACCAACAGAACAAGGGGACACAGTCTCAAGTTGTTCTGGGGGAGGTCTAGGCTGGATGTTAGGAGGAAGTTCTTGCCAGAGAGAGTGATTGGCATTGGAATGGGCTGCCCAGGGAGGTGGTAGAGTTGCTGCCCCTGGAGGTGTTCAAGAAAAAGCCTGGCTGAGGCACTTAATGCCATGGTCTAGTTGATAATCTAGGGCTGGGTGCTAGTTTGGACTGGATAATCTTGGAGGTCTCTTCCAAGCTGGTTGGTTCTATGATTCTATTCTATGATCTTTGTGGAGAAGATTGACTACTGTGCTTATTCCTCCTGCGATTTCCATAGCCTCTGGGCTCTAGTGACATCTAGCAGACTCATTTGTGTTACAGCAGTCCTCCCCTGGAGATCTGGGTCTTTGCTCCTTTTACCTCCTAACACTCAGGGAGAGAAGGGTCAGGAATGCCTGTGTGTTCAAGACTTAGCAAGTCATTACTACCATCCCATTGGCAAGGGTAGTGCTGGGGTTTTGTCATTATGAACTTTGTTCCTTCATTTGCAAAGAGGCGATAAGCTCTGTGTGGGAAAGCTGCCTTTACCAGGAGCTAGAAGAGCCTGGAGAACAGGTTGTATCTCCAAGGTTTACTGGGAATCAAAATCATTTGCCCTTTGAGCTGTCTGACATGGTTTATACGGTATACCTTTGGCCAGGTAGAGGGGTTCAAGCAGATTTACATCAGTAAAATAACTAGGAGAAGGAAGGATCATTTAGAGGTTCACTACCTTGTGGTTGGCATGATTACACCCAACTCCACTAAACATACTGGAAAATCACCTTTATTAGTCTGTATCCCTGTGTTACAGAAAAAAAGTATGTTTCAAGCTATGAATGTGCCCACAAGAGGCTGGATCTGCAGATATTTTGCAGATGTGCAGTAGAATGTAGTTGTTTCAACTACAGATTCATTTCACATTACCTCTCCCACAGGCAATAAATGCCCACACACTCAGTTAAATAGTTGGCTACACCACAAGCCTGGCAACTTGTCAATGGTAGTGTGCCAGACTGTAATTTTCTTTGAGGTTAATTGCATTAGGAGGAACTCAGCTGAAGCTGAGACCTGCTGCATATTTGCAAGCACTTTATTTGCCTGTATCCATCCAAGGGACACTGTTGATCTGTGCCCCAAAGTGTCTGAACAATTCTGAGGGCCTGAGTGCCTTCTATATACATAGAATCACAGTAGTTGAGGTTGAAAGAGCCTCAGTACACAGACTCCCTCTGAGTAGTTTCAGGGTGGTGAGAGAGAGCAAACATAGACCTGAACACTGAATATTCTCACTCCACTGACTTCTGCTGGTTGCTGCAGAGCTGCCTGTGGGCTTGTTGACCACTAGTCTAAATAACGGCTGCTGCCTAGGAGAGCTACCTTAAATCACTGGGGGACTTTGGAAAAAATGCTAATTCTAATTACAGCCTTTAATGAGTTTAAAGCCACTGTGAAGAGGAAAGATTTGTCAGGCTTTCCATTTCTGCTGGAAAACAACAGCTTGAGTGAACTAAGAACCAGCTTCAGGCAGCTGCCTCCTACTTTGGAATATACAAGAACAATGTCATCTTGGTCCTCTCTGTGGATGTGAATATGGAATATAGAAACTACTGCAGTAAATAAGACAGCAGATCCATACAGACTTTGATTGTCCAGCTTCCAAGTAAGATGCAAATACTCATCATGCATCAAAATAATCTGCCTTCCCCAAACACTAAAACATAATGAAAAGGCCATACAACAAAACAAGTAACCTTCAGAGCAAGATATCTTCAGCTGCTCAAGACAGGGAGCATCTGCTTCTGGTCTCAGAACTGGAAGTTTTTAAGGCCAGGCTGGATGGGGCTCTGAGCAATCTGATCTAGTGTGAGCTGTCCCTGTCCATGTCAGGGGGTTGGAGCTAGGTGATCCCTGGGGTCCCTTCCAGCCCTGACAGTTCTATGATTCTATGACTAACAACCGACATGTTCCTAGCTGATTCAGTTCATGATGAGGTAGTAGAAGTAGAGACAAAACTTCATAATATAAATGGAAGGTTCTTTAATCAGATTCAGAGTAAACAGGATGCAAAGGCAAGTGCAGAGTTTGGCTTGGAAATGCTGTTGAAGCTTGAACTGAAACCCCATAGAGACACTGAGACTTCTCCCAAGGCTTTCAGTTGGATCCTTGCTGAATTAATCAGAGGATGAACTGAAAACAGGTGTTACTGAATGGCTGGACACAGCCCCCTAACCACCAGATAAGTCCATAGTGAAAAGGAAGGGGATAAATCAAGCTTGGAAAGCCAGTCCGTGGGTCAGAGTCATTGAGATTTATCACCATGCATAGCTGTGACAGATCTAAAGACAAGTACCAGCCTAGCTCTTGGTGTGAAACCCAGACTGGGACTGAGAGTTCAATAAGCTACCCAATTTAGGCTGGAGTTTAAATGAGTGGAGGCCCTGGGTGGGGCTGGTAAGAGCCATTAGAGCCTATTAGTAGTTTCAAGGTCTTAGCACACAAATGTAAGCCTGTGAAGGTATAGATCTGGGTTTCTTTAAAAGTCCTTTCCAAGCTGGAATGGTGGTTTTTTTGGAACGATATATGGAAGCTGGACAGGGCAGGTCACATAAACTTAGGTAGGTTGTTTTCATTGTCTGTACTTGTCTTTTTGTAGAGCCTTGTCTGTTCAGATGGCAAACCCATGGCTGTGCTTATGACTGTACAGGTTCCCCCAAGTCAGGAACAGTGTGGCCAGTAGGACAAGGGAAGTTATTCTTCCCCTGTACTCAACACTGGTCAGGCCACACCTTGAGTGCTGTGTCCAGTACTGGGCTCCTCAATTCAAGAGAGATATTGAGGTGCTGGAACATGTACAGAGAAGGGCAACAAAGCTGGTGAGGGGCCTGGAGCACAGCCCTGTGAGGAGAGGCTGAGGGAGCTGGGGGTGTTTAGCCTGGGGAAGAGGAAGCTCAGGGGTGACCTCATTGCTGTCTACAACTACCTGAAAGGAGGCTGTAGCCAGGTGGGGGTTGGTCTCTTCTGCCAGGCAACCAGCAACAGAAGAAGGGGACACAGTCTCAAGTTGTTCTGGGGGAGGTCTAGGCTGGATATTAGGAGGAAGTTGTTGCCAGAGAGAGTGATTGGCATTGGAATGGGCTGCCCAGGGAGGTGGTAGAGTTGCCATCCCTGGAGGTGTTCAAGAAAAGCTTGGATGAGGCATTTAATGCCATGGTCTAGTTGATAGTCTAGGGCTGGGTGCTAGGTTGGACTGGATGATGTTGGAGGTCTCTTCCAACCTGGCTGATTCTATGATTCTAAGTCTAAAAGACACTTGGGCTATGCCAAGACTTAAGCTGTTAGTCTAATACTGCTAGCAACAACTCTGCTATTAACAAGTAAATATCACTTTGTCCTGATATGAGACAAGTGCTACACCTGGCTCAGCTGGGATAGTCTGCTTCTAACTGTGAAGAGCAGCTGAAGCTCAGAAATGTTTGTGGGGCCTCACGTGAGCCTGCTGGAGTGAGGTTTTCCATGCTTTATTACTATGTGAAGTTATTAAAATGTTCACAGGCTGTTCTGGCCCAGACATATGTCCTCATGACGTAATTTGAGGTCTCTTAGGAATGAGGTACTACCTGTGTCATCAGATGAAAGGTTTTGCTTGGATAGTTACCCCTGACATAGTGTCTTCATCTTCTCCAAAACATCTTTCTTCTCTGCTCTTCTATTCTCTTCCTGCTCTGCTCTTTGGGCAAAGATTTGGCCTGTGCTTATGTCTGAGGCAATGGCTTGGGCTGGAAGTGGACAAGAGGATTTACAGGGTTGACTGGAGATCCTGGAGCTGGAAATGCTTGAGGGGATTTGGAAATATGGAAAATAAAAAAGGGAGGGCTGTGAGAGCCTTGTGGCAGACTTTCATGTGGGAAAAGAGGGAAGTTTGTTTTGGAAAATAATTTGGTGTTCTTAGCACTAACCCTGAGCAAAGGTGCTGCATCTTTGCAATCCTCTTTACCATTCATCACTCACTGGAGATGAAAATGAGGAATTCATGTCTAAATGTAAAAGCTATTGCAGTTCAAGGGAAAAGGTCCAGGGCTATGCAAGGAGGTGGCTAAAGAATCACAGCTTCTGTGGAGTGATAACAGATACTTTATCTCTGTGGAAATAAAGAATTCCTTTTCATGGAGGAGTAAAACCTCCACTCTGAGTTGGAGTGGTGCAGTCTCTCCCTGGTGAAAGAGCACAGATCTTCTCCCCATGGAGAGGAAACATCTTTGCATGGAAGAGCAACACACTTCTCTTAGCAGGTTACATGCACAGGTAGGATGTCCAGAGAAGAGGCTAGAAAACTTCAAACCTGCCAGGCTTTTAACAGCTGAGGCACACTGTGAGTGAGTAGGTACGTGATGAAGAACTCAGGATAAGCAACACAAAAGCATAATGACCTGTGTCTCAGTTAGGCTGTGCAGCATAGCAGCTGGAATCAAGGGGATGTGCTGTGGACAGCCTTTTAGGCATGTCAGCTCTTCCCTGCACTGTGCCAGCAGCTGATCTGTGTGTCACAGAATGAAAGTCCTGAGTTGTTTGAACATTTTTCATGTGCTGGAACTGAACTAGCTCCATCTTTTGAGGATGGCCAGTGGGGGAGATGTTGAACTCTGCATTGAGGATGTGGGGCAGTTTCCCCTTGCAGTTGACTTTTTTGCTTCTGGCTTCATGGAATTTGCTTGTCATGCTGACAGGGTCGGGGTCTGAGTGTCTGACTGGCGTGTTATAGGATGTGATGCCACTTAAAATGAGCTAAGCACCAGACAAGAATGTGGCCTTCATGCATTGCTGTGCCAGTCTGGCTGTCTGCCCAATTAACTTCACTGGAAACAGTGAGGCTATTTCAGCATGGCACTGTGGGGCATCCTTTACACTTTGACTTATTGTATAGAAGTATTTCCTGCTCCAGATCTAATCCATAGAGCACTGCTGATAAATGCTCAGAGTAATGGTGCTTGGTGCTGATAAGACTTTGCCTCCTTAAATCTTTGACTGGCATCTATTTATATCTTCAGCACTGCAATAAGATTGCAAAGGCTGAGCATCTACCCTGACCTCTGGGAACATGAAACACCATGAAACTCCATTTCCTGAGACACCAGATAATCTTGCAGTTTTTCATGAATTTATCCTCACCATGCTGTTGGATGCTAGAAAAGTGAGTTACCCCAGTTAATCATAGAATCAGTCAGGGTTGGAAGGGACCACAAGGATCATCCAGTTCCAACCCCCCTGCCATGGCCACGGACACCCTACCCTACATCAGCCTGGCCACAGCCTCAGCCAGCCTGGCCTTAAATGCCTCCAGGGATGGAGCCTCAACCACCTCTCTAGGCAACCCATTCCAGGCTCTCACCACTCTCATGCTGAGCAACTTCCTCCTCACGTGCACTCTGAACCTACTCACCTCCAGCTTTGCTCCATTCCCCCTAGTCCTGTCACTCCCTGACTGCCTAAAAAGTCCCTCCCCAGCTTTTTTGCAGGCCCCCTTCAGATACTGGAAGGCCACAAGAAGGTCATCTCACAGCCTCCTCTTCTCCACACTGCACAGCCCCAACTCTTTCAGTCTGTCCTCATAGCAGAGCTGCTGCAGCCCTCTGAGCATCCTCGTGCCCCTTCTCTGGACGTGCTCCAGAACTGGATGCAGTACTGCAGGTGGGGTCTCACCAGAGCGCAGTAGAGGGGGAGAATCACCTCCTTCCACCTGCTGCTCACACTTCTCCTGATGCAGCCCAGGCTCTGTTTGGCCCTCTGGGCTGCAAGTGCACACTGCTGGCTCATGTTGAGCTTCTCGTCCAGCAGCACCTGCAAGTGCCTCTCCTCAGGGCTGCTCTCCAGCCACTCACTGCCCAGGCTATATTTGTGCTTGGGATAGCCTCAACCCAGATGCAGGACCTTGCACTTGGTCTTGTTGAACTTCATGAGGTTAATGGTTAAACTTGTCCACATTCTTGAAGACAGTTTTATTTTTCACTGAGCAGAAATCCAGTATTTAAATGCTCCAGATTTGTGTGATGCTAAGTGACATGTCGAGTGGAAAATCTCTTTCATGGGAGACAATAAAAACAGTTGCTCCAAGTGCTGAAGTATTTCTTTTGCAGATGGAGAAACTACAAAGCAACTTTTTCTCAGGCCATACAGGGAATCGATAGTGTTCAAGTTGCTAGCAAGGGATCTGTGATGTTCAGGCACAAGAGACTGGACCACAGACTGGATACAGACCTTCATTGTCCAGAGCTCTACGACGACCAAACTCCCTCCAGTGTAAAACAAAATGCTTGTTGTCCAGAACTGTGAAGGAGTTTTCCTTGGTTACATGACCAGTGTCTATCAGGGAAAAGAACAAAGATACATTGACAGGGAAAGAGTTAGCTGCAGTCCCTGAACTGCATGATGCTCCCCGCAGAGGAAGAAAGGGAAGATTGTCCTCTCTAAAAGGGGCTTGGAAAAGGGATGCACTACTGGGTTAACCCTGTTTTTTGGTACAAAAGTCCCTGTTGCTGGCATGTGGTCTGCATTATGTGGGCAGAAAGGAAACAGGGACACAGAGGAAAGCAGAACTTATAGGACATGGCTTTGGACCTCAACAGGAATGACACTGCCCAAACCTTTGCCTTCTCTGTGCCTCAGCTTCTCCCTATAATGTGCCAATGGTGCTCACACTGCCTTTTCCATGGCTGCTGGGTTTCAAATCAAGTCTATGGTAGCACTTCATCTCATCTTGACAGTGCCACTTAAGGTGTGACTTTGATGCCAGCCTTCCCTTAAGTATTAATCCCTTTGAGAGTCTACGTGCAGATTTAACCAGGTATTTAATCAGCTGTTGTAGGCTGCAAAACTCACATCTGTTTTTTTTTTTACTAGCTGACTGTGCAAGTTTGGAAAGTGAAAGATATGAACCAAAGCATAGAGGATACTGAGGGGGAGAGAGGAGCTCTTTTTTTTTGTTGTTTAGGGTTTGTTGTTGGGGTTTTTGGTATGTGTGTTGGTTTTGGGTGGTGATGTTTGTTTGGGTTTTTTTGGGGGGAAGTTGGTATTTTGTTTGGTTTGGGTTTTTTGTTGCATTTTGGCTTTTTCTTGTGTTTCTTTCCAGTGTTTTGCCAAACAACATATTTACTTGTACTCCTCTCCTTCTCACTGTAGGAGGTCTAGTTTCTGAGCCCTTCTCTGCACTGTTGCACTCTCAGACAAGTTACTGAGCAGAGCTATGGGGTCATAATTCCCTTTGAGCTTATACTTTGTGTCTTCACCTTCTTTCTTGTCAAATACGGTCTTTCATCTGGGATCTGAAAACACAAAGTAAAGGTTCTTAGAAGTTGTGACATGTTTCAGTATGTGGTTGCATGTGGTCCCAAGTCCACATGTGGTTGCATGTGGTCCCTCTGAGGAGAGGGACTTGGGGGTGCTGGTGAATGAGAAGCTCAGCATGAGCCAGCAGTGTGCATTTGCAGGCTGGAGGGCCAACCAGATCCTGATTTGCATAAGGAGAAATGTGGGCAGCAGGTGGAAGGAGGTGATTCTCCCCCTCTACTGCACTCTGGTGAGACCCCACCTGCAGTGCTGCGTCCAGTTCTGGAGCCCCTATTACAAGAAGGATGTGGACATGCTGGAGTGAGTCCAGAGAAGGGCCACGAGGATGCTCAGAGGGCTGCAGCAGCTCTGCTATGAGGACAGACTGAAAGAGTTGTGTCTGTTCAGTGTGGAGCAGAGGAGGCTGTGAGATGACCTTCTTGTGGCCTTCCAGTATCTGAAGGGGGCCTACAAAAAAGCTGGGGAGAGACTTTTTAGGCTATCAGGTAGTGACAGGACTAGGGGGAATGGAGCAAAGCTGGAGGTGGGGAAATTCAAACTGGATGTGAGGAGGAAGTTGTTGAGCATGAGAGTGGTGAGAGGCTGGAATGGGTTGCCCAGAGAGGTGGTTAAGGCCCCGTCCCTGGAGGTGTTTAAGGCCAGGCTGGCTGAGGCTGTGGCCAGGCTGATGTAGGGTAGGGTGTCCCTGGGCATGGCAGTGGAATTGGAACTGGATGATCCTTGTGGTCCCTTCCAGCCCAGACTGAATCTACATTTCTGTCTGCCCTCTACAGAGACTTACCTTGTGCATCTCTTTCAACTGATGAGTAGTGCCTTCTAAAGGCTTTGGCTTTGAATGCTTTCCTCTCTCTTAGCCATGCTCTTTAGACTGAGTGATCTCAAGCCTATGTTGTTCTCTCGTGCTGGCTGAAGCTGGAAAGAGACTGTGTCACTGGTGTCAATGTCTTACAGCCCAGCCACTGTGAGGGCAGGTGGCAGCTGTGTTTGGGTGCAGCTGAGGACTGCCAGATGACCTCAGAGCACTGGTGGCGTGGGTGCTGGGCAAGCTCTCAGCCTCTGCAGAGACCTGCTATCCATATAGAAATGCATTCAGCATGAACTGAGAGGCTTTTAAATCTTTTTTTATGGTCTGGCATAAAGCTTGCAGAGAGGATGTGGGCCTAGGATGAAGCACTCACAAGTGCTCCTAGGCAATGGAAACTGTGAATATGTGGGTTTGGGACATGAAATTATAATGAGGTGTTTGAATTTTTCTCTTGCTTCATAGCAAGTCCAGTGTTTGGCAATGCCACAGCATCTAACAACCACATATTGTCTCCCTTTGAACTGCACAGTTTTCAGGGTAACGAGGCTTTGCTCTCACACTGCTCTTCAAACAACAAAGAGACTGTGGGAGAAATGTCACTGGGACTCAGATTCTTCCTAATAGGTACCCAGATGGTTTGACATCATTCCAGATGTCAACTTTTTGACCCAAGAAAATTCTGAAGGATCTCAGCTTTCCCTTGAGAGTATCTTTTCCCATGGTTTGCTCCACCACTGTTTAAGCAAAATGAGGTCTGTTGTAGCTAGATTCAAGGGGCAAGTACAGAGGTGATAATTCCCAGCCAAAGTGAAATAGAGCTGAGGAAGTTCACAGAATCATAGAATGTTAGGGGCTGGAAGTGACCTTGAAAGATCATCTAGTCCAATGTCCCTGCCGAAGCAGGATCACCCACCTATACCAGATCACACAGGAACACATCAGGAGGGTCTTCAAGATCTCAAGAGAGGGAGACTCCACAACTCCCCTAGGCAGCCTGTTCCAGTCCTCTGTCACCCTCAGAGTGAATTGTTTTTCCTCCTGTTTACATGAAACTTCCTATGCCTCAGCTTCAATCCATTGCCTCTTGTCATGTCTTTGGGCATCATTGAGCAGAGCCTGGCTCCAGCCTCCTGGCACTCACCCTGCACATATTTATAAACATTAATGAGGTCACCCCGCAGGCTCCTCCTCTCCAAACTAAAGAGTCCCAGCTCCCTCAGACTCTCCTCATAAGGAAGATGTTCCACTTCCTTAATAATTTTTGTGGCTCTATGCTGGACTCTCAAGCAGTTCCCTGAGGTCCCTCTTGAACTGAGTGGAGCAGAACTGGAATATTCGAGATGCATCCTCACTTCGGCTGAGTAGAGAGGGAGGTGAACCTCTCTGAACCTACTCACCACAGCCCTCCTAATCCGCCCCAAAAGCACATTGCTGGCTTGTGGTCAACCTTCCATCCACTAGGACCCTCAGGTCCTTTTCCCTTTTGCTCATCTCCAGCAGGTCAGTCCACAGTCTCAAGTTGTGCCAGGGCAGGTCTAGGCTGGATGTTAGGAGGAAGTTCTTGCCAGAGAGAGTGATTGGCATTGGAATGGGCTGCCCAGGGAGGTGGTGGAGTTGCCATCCCTGGAGGTGTTCAAGAAAAGGCTGGATGAGGCATTTAGTGACATGGTCTAGTTGATTGTCTAGGGCTGGGTGCTAGGTTGGACTGGATGATCTTGGAGGTCTCTTCCAACCTGGTTGATTCCATGATTCTATACTGATACATGGAGTTGGAGTTCTCCTCTTCCTACTATTGCTTGGGATCATACAGCCCCAAATCATCTCAGCTGTGATATATGTTCCTTAGCAAGCAAGAACCAGAATTACAGCAGTTATATTGCATGTCCAGGTGTAGGTGCAGTGGAGACTAGAGTGGTGCCTGGAAGCTGTGACCTTGTAAACTTGAGAAGACACTGCAGATTGATTGTTGAGACAGTGCAAGGAAATCTGCAGCTTTCCTGAAGCATAGATAAAAACTGTGATAGTTCTCTGACAGCCATGATCATCCAACTTGTCCTTAGCTCTAGACTCGTCTGCTCCAGATTTGGGGGAGTGATATTTTGTAATCCTGGAGGTGGCCATTTCAAGCCCTAGGTTATAGCTGTACTGACATCTCCTTCATCAGCACAGCTTCTGGACTCAAAGACGCTGGAGTGGCAGTTCAGCCTCCGCATTTCAGATCAATTTCACCCCTGCTTATCTGGGGGAAATGGAGGAATCTTCCTCCACTGAGTTATTGCTATCTTTTAGATTATGATGTAAAATTTGCTTCTGACAGCTACAAACTATTCCCAGAATGCATAAAAGGATTTAACTTTTTTTCTTTTCCTCAACAATTCTGTATTACTGCTTTCTGATATCCTCTCCTTTAATCCTTGTTCCACCCTCCACACAAAAATGCATCCACCTAGGCAAACATGCTGGAATCATAGAATCATAGAATCAATCAGGTTGGAAGAGACCTCCAAGATCAGCCAGTCCAACCTAGCACCCAGCCCTAGACAATCAACTAGACCATGGCACTAAGTGCCTCATCCACGCTTTTTTTGAACACATGCAGGGACGGCAACTCCACTATCTCCCTGGGCAGCCCGTTCCAATGGCAAATCACTCTCTCTGGCAAGAACTTCCTCCTGACATCCAGCCTATCCAGAGGTGTTGCACCTTACAGCACCTGGCACAAGGGTGATGGACCCTTAAACTGGTTTTCCTCAGTGTGAGTTAGATTTGTGCCCAGCTTATCCACAAAGTGCACCAGTATGCACAGCTGTGGAAGAATGACCTTGCTACTCACCAGAGAAGAAGTGGTTAATGTCTGTTTCACAGAGAGTCCCTTTAGCATGAGTTTCAGTGCAATGAGTCACTGGAGCCAGGCGGGAGTGAGAGTGCATAGACTCCATCTTCATCAGCAGAGCAGCTTGGGAATCCTCAGTTCTTGGCTTCTCTGAGCAACAAAAAATTCCATCTGTGGCTTTACAAAGCTAGAATGAGAAGCCTGCTGCCCTGTCTTGTCTGCAGCTCCTGGTAGGCACCCTCTGAAAGAAGAGCCCTGCAGATCCTGTGTGGGGTCTAGTGCAGACTGGAGGAGAAAGCTGGGCACCCATAATTCTGTTCATAGACTCATTCCAAAGGATCTCAAGCAGTGCACTTTTACCAAGATATTCTTACTTAAAGTTGTTTTTGCTTGCCAGCTCTTGAATCATATCCAGCCCTCCAAAGGCAAGTCATGTCTCTCTCATAGCCTATTTATGGGTGAGGAATATTGGTACCAAAGCATGTGTTACTGTCTTGTGAGGACTGCAGTCTTCAGGATAAACCTGAAGGTTCTTATGGGCTGGGAGGGGAAATGGAAATGCATTCATATGAGCCAAGCATTTGGGAGTACTCAGGGAAAGGTGGAGAGCCGGTACAGCTCCTTTTGGCTTCACTAAGCACTATAATATCCACGACTGGGAAGGATAAGGTCTTGAGGTGAGTCCTGTCTTCTCTTGTCTTGAGCTACTCAGCCTTTTGAAGGCAGTACTGGGAGACAGTCACTTCCAGACAATCATAGAATCAATCAGATTGGAAGAGACCTCCAAGAACATCCAGTCCAATCTATCACCCAGCCCTAGCCAGTCAACTAGACCATGGCACTAAGTGCCTCATCCAGTCTTTCCTTGATCACTTCCAAGGATGGTGACTCCACCACCTCCCCGAGCAAATGACTCAGCCCATGGTAGAACCCATCTGAAACAGATGGGATGGATTATGCTCTGGAAGTGTCTTCCTCTGTCTAGAGGGCTTAGATGCAATGCCCAGCTTTTTGATGACTGAGTTGGGAAAGCTGAATCCCACCCTTCATTTTTGCTGGAGATGAGGTAAAAGCTACAAAAGAATGACCCATATGGCTTCCTCTCTGCTTTGGAGCAAACCCATGTGCACACACGAGCACCGGTACATGTGTTTGTGTGTATACATATTACATAAATTAGAAGTTTTTTTTAATAGAATTTTCAAAGGCAAGCACATGTAGAGATACCAGAATCCAAGCTCCCTGTGCATGCTTGTTAAATTATGACAGAACATTTTCCTGGGGGAAAAATTACTTCACTGTGACAAAAATGAGACAGAAAGGAAAGAGTGTTTGAAAGAAGGGGAGTGAAAGTGTTGGTTCCAGCCCCACCTTTGGCCCTTGTATGAGGGTGTGGAGAAGTGCTGTGTTTTCTAGGAAAGTCTGCTTCACTTTCCTCCTGACTTCTTTTGCAGTTCTAGCTTGGATGCTGTGTACATCAAACTGCACTGTTACTCTGCATTCTTTCACCTTTTTTCTTTTCCCCTTTTCTTTTGGCTAAGCACAGGCAAGATTGTCAAAAAGAATTCCTGAGCACAGGGGAGGTGAGATACAGTCTCTGCAAGAAGGCCAGAGCAAAATTGTTTTTCTTGTTGCCTTGTTCTCAGAAACAACAGAGCTGTTTGGGCCAAATATATCCCTCTGAGAAAAGTGTAGTTTGACAGAACTGGGAAAAAAAAAAAGTCAAAAAACCTCAAAAGCCAAACTGAAAAGAGGAGTTTTGTAATGGAAAAGGTCAAGAGCTGTTAATTACAATCAGGGCTTGTGGCTGATTAATAATCTGTATTAATTTTGATATCCAGGAGATAATAAACAGCTTTCATAGTTATTAACAATTAACATTAAACTCACCAGAAAACTTATTCACAGGTTCAAAAGTGCACAAGTTAGAAATTTATACATGCAAGGAGCAGGCAAAACTAGAGCATTTTATTTCTTAAAGTGGCAAATGCAAATATTATACTGGAAGAGGCTTTTAAGTATTTGCTCACAAAGTATAAATCAGACAGTACCCAAAGCAGGTGGAACTCTGCCTTGTTGGCCTCTGAGACTTGATTCTTTCCAGACTTCTGGGGAAAGGAGGCAGATAATCTCTGACCTTGTCTCCTGGCTCCTCTGGATGATCTGTGTATCTCCAGGACTTCTAGTCTTAGCAGGAGACTTCCAGGTGCAGGCAGGATGTGCAGTCTCAGCATGGTGTCACAATGTCCTGGTAAGCTCTCCAGGCAAATTCAGGATGCAAAATGAGGCAGCAGCAGCATCCTGTGCTACCTGCTTAGTCTCTTTTATCACTATCCATCCCAAGATTAATGGGGCATTGGACATAGATTAGCCAGTCAGAATGGCTCTTTGTCAGGCTTCACCATATTAGGTGAGGCCAGGGCTTTTGCCCTTCCCTCCTACACTTGCTTCCCCCAGCACAGAAGGAGGGAAGGCAGGGGAACATATCTGGGCAAGCCAACGTGGATAAGCCCATGTTTGCCCCATGAAGCCTACCACCACAGGCCTATAATATGTGTAATGAGATTTGAGAAGTTCTCCTCCAAATCATTCCTTCTAGGAACCTCTGTTTCTCTTCCTTTTCTACCCTGTAGTGAATGTGGCATGTGGGGACCTGCTGTGGTCTGTTTCTTGCTTTAATATCCTGCCCTGAGCTTACTTCAGAAAAAGTTGGCATGAAGGCCCAGTCATGCTCACATAAGATAGAAGATTCTCCATTTTTGCTTTCTGCTTACTTTGATCCCATTTTTGAGGAACAAATGCGTGGGCCACTCTTTATGGTGGAATGAATTGAAGAGTCCTTTTCTCCACTGTGTGATTGCTACTTTCCTTTCTATGCATGCATGAGAGATGATTTGGCCTACTGGAATTACAGCTGAAAACACCAGGTTTTGGGAGGCTCTCTATTTGTGGCATAGACATCATTACTGAAGTAGTCTGTGCCTTGATTTCCACTTCTGCAAAATGTGGCTGTGAATGAGGAATTCTCTGAAGGGTGATGTCATGTATCATTTGATACACTTTTACTGCTGTAAAAGAGGAGATAAGACAGCATAAAACCCTCTCTCTCTTTAAGATAACTGTTATTTAGCTCATCTTAGCAAGTTATTTATGGACTGTTAGGCTGGGAAGAATGCCTTTGTGTCTGGGTCTGGCATTCATCTTTCTGGAGGCTTATTTGGTGTATATAATGATGTAAACCTAGTGGGATTCTTCCCTTCTTTTTGAGAAAGCCTCTTCCAACACCGTTTGGTTTAGCATTTTTGCCTATGGAGCACTTGGCAAATGCCTGATGTTGAGACGTGGAGCAATGTTCCAGCTAAACAAATGGTGTGATGAATCCTGTGATCCTTGCAGAGGACAGAAACAGTCAGGGAGGGATTCCAGACCTGGCTCCAAAATACTTGAAGCTATGGGAAATATTCCCCTTAACTTTAGCTAGACTAGAAGCCAAGTCACCAGCTGGGATGATTACAGATTCCACTGTGGTGGGTAATTTGTTTGCAGTTGCATCATCAGCGTCAATGGAGAATACAAAATGATATTGATGACACAGCTTGTTCAGTCTTTTGAGTTCCTTTTTAAACTGTCTTTACATAGAAAGATGAGGCCTAGAAATACATGATTTCTTGCACTGTTGATTATCTTCCCCATTTTGTCTGGTCAAGCCCTTCACATACATCCCTGATAGACATGAGAGAAACCTTTAAATGCTGATGAGTCCACCATATGTCCTGCAAAGCTTTCCTTGGAATTTGAAAGGCTTAAGGATGGCCAAGAAGGGGCAGAGCAGAAAAGCTGCTGATCCCTCTACTTGCAGATATTGCCTCATATTCCTCTCATGTGTTTTGCATCCAAATCTAGGTTACATTTACATGGGCAGAGGCTGCTCTGGGGCATCTTCTCTGAGCTGGTCTAAGCAGAAGTTTGTCTCCATGTGAATGCAACTGCATGACTGTTAAATTACAGCTGGTCACACTGGGGACAACTGGGCACATCTGCACTCCTGTTGGCTTACCTTCAGTGGTTTCTCTCCCATTACTCGCAAATCTTAACATCTCTTGTTATGAACTTGTCTTGATACCAACTTTCCTCACTTTGGTTGCTCCTCTGTACAGTGGATGACAAGCAACAGAGTGATATAATGTTGGTGTCTTGCTGGAAAAACAACTTGCTTGGGCAGAGCTGACAAGCAGGAAGGCTCTGCAATGACTAGTCAGGGCTTCTTTTTATATCTTATATATTTGAACATATTAGATTAAACATTTCTGGATTGCTGGAACTATTCATTGGATTCTGTATATATCAGTAAGTGTCCTGCACAAGCTTGACCTGGACAAACTGAAGAAGTGGCCATGTGTAAACCTAATGAGGTTCAACAAGGCCAAGTGCAAGATCCTGCACCTGAGTAGGGATAATCGTCAGTACCAGCATAGACTGGGGTTTCGAGCAGCCTGGTGGAGAGGGACTTGGGGATACTGGTAGAGGAAAAGCTGGCAGGAAGGCAAATCACATTCTGGGCTGCATCAAAAGAAACGTGACTGGCAGATTGAGAGAGATGATTCTGCTGCCCTGCTCTGGTGAGACCACACCTAGAGTACTGGTGGAGACCTCAGCACAAGAAAAACATGAACCTTTTGGAGCAGGTCCAGAAGAGTCCACAAAACTTATAAAAGGGCTGGAACTGCTCTGCTGTGAGGACAGGCTGAGAGAGTTGGGCTTGTTCAGCCTGGAGAAGAGAAGGCTTCAGGGAAACTTTCTTGCCACCTTTCCGTACTTAAAGGGGGCCTATAAGAAAGATGGGAACAGTCTTTTTAGCAGGGTCTGTTGTGACAGGACAAGGGATGATGGATCAAAACAAAAAGGGAAGATTCATCCTACATCTAGGGAAAAAGTATTTTACAGTGAAGGTGGTGAAACACTGGCATAGGTTGCACGGAGAGGTGGCAGGAGCCCCATACCTGGAAACATTCAAGGTGAGATTGGATGGGGCTCTGAGCAACCTGATCTAGTTAAAGATGTCCCTGCAGACTGCAAGTGGGTTGGACTAGATGACCTTGCAAGCTTCCTTCTAACCCAAACCATTTTATGATTCTCTGATTCTGTCCTTCTGTGAACAAAGCCCAGGCAGCCTTGAGATATTTAGAGGTGTTTCAACCTCTGTGTAACCATTTTAACTACACTTCACTTTTGGCTTACTGGAAGGTTTTAGAAGAACTCTACAAGACTTTTGGTATTAATTGAAATTATTCAGTAATTCTTTAGTTCAGGTCATGGTTCTCTCAGTCACTGGGAGCTGTTATCCTAATTGGCATGCATGATTTTTAGGGTTAGTTAGGTCTAACACACCTCACAGCTTTGCAAGGGCTTTTGGGTAAGAGATGTTTCATCTAGTACCACAGAGATCAGGGCTTGACAGAGCAAAAAAAGTTCCAATTTTCTTCATAAGCTAAGCTGTCAGTGTAGAAATATGTATAATCATAGAATGATTTAGGTCAGACATCAGCTACTCCAACCACCCTGCCATGGGGAGGGATGCCTCTCACCTAGACTTGGTTGCCCAGGACCTCATCCAGTTTGGTCTTAACCAGCTCCAGGGAGGGGTCATCCACAATCATTCTGCACAACCTATTCCACTCTCTTACTGAAGAACTTCTTCCTAAGATCCAGTCTAAACCTACTCTCCTTCAGCTTAAAACTCCTCCCTCTCGTCACATTGGTAGACACCTCTCAAGGTTTCCTGTAGGCTCCCTTGAGGTATTGGAAGGAAGCTGTAAGGTGCCTCCAGAGTCTTCTCTTCTCCAGGTCGAACAACCCCAGCTCCGTCAGCCTATCCTCATAGCAGAGGTGCTCCAGCCCGTTGATAATCCTTGTGGTCCTTCTGTGGATTTGCTCCAAGAGTTCCATGTCCTTTGTGATGGGAACACCAGAACTGGACATAGTATTCAAGATTCATTCATTAAGAATGAAATTATTGCCTACTAAAACAATGACAGTTTTCCCTACTGTTTTTTTTTTCTCTTCTCTTTCTAGACCAAAGAAGCTCTCTTCACAATTCTCCAGGACCTAAGACCTGAAGACCATTTCAATATCATTGGCTTTTCTAACCGAATAAAGGTCTGGCAGAAGGATCGCCTGGTGCCAGTCACTCCAAATAATATAAGAGATGCCAAAAAGTACATCCACAACATGTCACCTACTGGAGGTAGGCATCAATTTTGCTATCAAATTAATTACACTATGTCGCGTGCATTCCGTGCGAGCGGGACAGGACGACACATCAATATGATGCAAATCCAAATCCAACTTTAATAGGGAAGTTATGCACCTTATATACTATTCAGAGTCCCGTACATACGACCACCTACCCAGCATGCATACAATGATTGGTTAATTTGTCTTGATCATACGACTTAAGTAGAGTAATAATTGGTAGAAGCAATAGTCACTCTTTCTACGTGTAGCTACTGTTATCAGACACCTGCTTCTGTTTTTGCCACAAGTATGCTGTTGTTTTCTGGGAACATCCTCTTGTTTTGTGAGAAAGTATTCTGCCTCTGCAGGCACTGTGTAACATTCACACGTTGTTTTGTGAGAACATCCTGCCTCTGCAGGCATTTGTGTAACTTTCACAGTGTCTTTACTCTTTAACTGATCTATCTTACTTCTTCATGATCATGCAGCACAGCCTGGTCCCCGACAACACTAGAATGGAGAGTGGTGAACGTGGTCCTGCAGCATGCAGATATACAAAGGCATTGGCGTTTGGGAACAAAGGGGCTCGATTTAATTGGGGCAATTAATGGGGCAAGAATTATAAAATATGTAGTTAATTTTATTTCTGGAAAGCCCCACCCATGACTATATACTAATTAGTTACATTTGGGTTCTAATTCACCCGGGAAATTCTTCCCAAGGATGCTTATGGACAATTAATTAATTTAGGAGAATCAGAAAATTTGGAAAAGTTTAGCCACAAAATGGCTTTGCCTCACTTACAGATAGGCAGCCTGGAGCCTTAGGGAAAGTCTGTGCCACTCACTGTGGTGGAGTAGAAATTTCAAGGTAGTTCCTAGCTCCTTTGTGGCAGTGTTGGAACTGCTCAGACATTGAGAGGCTCCTAGATCTTCCCTAGGTGCTGGGAAAGAGGCAGACCATCTCTGATCTGATCCTGGTTCCTCTTGGCATGGAGGTTTGTGGAGGTGCAGGCAGGATCTCTTGCAGATGTGCAGAGAGCACGATGTTGGTGGCACATCTTGCCATGTCATGAGGCACTTAAATGCCTTCTCCAGGGAAACCTGAGGTACTTAAGTTTCCAGATGGTTCAAGCCCAAAACATCAGGGCTAAGCTGGTCTGAAGCATGAGGCAAAGTAGAACACGTGGTCCAAGAGCAGCAAGGCAGAGGCAGCAAGCAAGGCAGAAGCAGCATGCACTGAGGCAGAGCAGTGAGGCAGAAGCAGCTCAACTGCTTGCAGCTTAGCTCAATTTCTGTTATTTGCCTGAGTGCAAAGGCTCCTTTGGCCACAAAGATTCACCAATCAAAATGGCTTTTGCAAAACTGACCATATTAGGTGAACCCAAGGCTTGCTCACCTTTATTTGGGCAAGACACCAACAAGTACCTAAACACCTGTGGGTACCTGTTTATCACTTTGGGAGGGGGACATAATGGCCCAAGCCTCTGTTTTCCTTCCGCCCTTGCTTCCCTCATCAGCAGAAGGGTGAGGCAAGCCAGAACATCCGATAGGCCTATTAGCCTTCCAGAACAGGGCCCCTTTGTCACCTGCACTCAGGTTTATATGACACAAAGATATGTATCCTTTATCAGCATACATGATGGGAAGGTGTCTGCAGATCCAGTTATGTTACCTGATAGACTTTACTTAATCCAAATTGGCCTCATTCTCTTATGTATCTTGTGAGGCCTTCAGAGTGGCAAAATTGCCAAGGTTATTTCTTGAGGACACATGTAAAAATATCATATCCTGCTGAAAGACACACAGGGCCAGTACTCGTGCAGTGTATGGAAGCCTGTGTGCAACACACACATGGTTTTGTCTGAGTAAGAGTTCCACAGACAGACTAATCTAGTGCTGGCTATGGAATTGCCTTCTTCAAGAGCCGGTTTCACACCTCAGCCAGAGTGACATTTAAGAATTTATCTTCTTTCCAGTTGCTCCTTGTTGCCAGGAGAGAAAAGGAGGGAGAAAGAGATTCCAGGACAGTGGCAGAGTGCAGGCATGATTTTGAGTTTGGTTTGGTTGTCTCCTATGAGGCTCTGGACACTAACATTAAGGAAAAAAAAACCCACAGTGAGGACTGTAAACATACTTTGGCAAGAGTGACCATCCTAGCTGAGCACTCCCCAGGAAAGCAGAGACCTGCAGAATGACCTATGCAAGCAGTCACAGCTGGTAGAAAGTCAAACATGGTTGACCCTGAGCAGTGGCCACTCCTAACAAAGGAAACTCTCTGATGGAAAACCACAGCAAACAGGATGGTTTGCTGTACTGTTTGCATTCTGAGAGGAAGAGTTTAGGAAGTGGTCAAGAGACCTGCCCAGTTAAACAATTACCAACAGTGGGACTAAACACAGAGTACAAAGCTTTTAGCTTCTGGAATTCCAAAAGAGTTGTGCAGGAACCAGCTGATTTTGCTCATGAACTTGCCAGAGAATAAAAGTAGAAGGAAATGATTAACAGAGGTTCAACAGGAAGGTGCAGTGAGTGATTCTCCACTGCAGGATAGTGGTACTTTAGTTTTGGCTGACTGCATTTTAGAATCAGTTAGGGTTGGAAAGGACCACAAGGATCATCTAGTTCCAATCCGCTTGCTGTGGGCAGGGACATCCTACCCTAGATCAGCCTGGCCACAGACTCATCCAGCCTGGCCTTAAACACCTCCAGGCATGAGGCTGCAACCACCTCCCTGGGC
This sequence comes from Tricholaema leucomelas, assembly GCA_013400475.1. NCBI lineage: Eukaryota > Metazoa > Chordata > Aves > Piciformes > Lybiidae > Tricholaema lacrymosa > Tricholaema leucomelas. The sequence goes on along the minus strand of WAAF01009852.1, from coordinate 5,171 downwards.
AACCCATTCCAGCCTCTCACCACTCTCATGCTCAAGAACTTCCTCCTCATGTCCACTCTGAATCTCCCCACCTCCAGCTTTGCTCCGTTCCCCCTAGTCCTGTCTAAAAGCTTTGTTCCATTCCCCTAGCCTAAAAAGTCCCTCTCCAGCTTTTTTGCAGGCCCCCTTCAGACACTGGAAGGCCACAAGAAGGTCACTTCAGAGCCTCCTCTTCTTCAGACTGAACAGCCCCAACTCTTTCAGTCTGTCCTCATGGCTGGGTTTGAAATGACACTATCTGCTCCATGAGATTGTTCTTTGCTTTTAGGGAAAAAAAATCTTGAAGAAATTTTGTATCTGGATGGAAACAGTATTTAGGTGCAGGGCTTTGGTATGAAACCATGTTGCAAAAGCCAGTCTAGATTTTGAGGACTTTTCAGTAGTGTCAGCATCTTTCCTGTTTGTTGCAGTCACTGGGGCTGCTCACACTAAGTTTCTAGGTACGTGGTCAGACCTGCTAGCACATTCTTTCTACTAACTTCCCTAGATCTCTCTTTCTGGACATCCAGGAGTTTGTTATGCATGGTTCTCTAACTCATTTTGCCTGCTTTTCTCTGAGAGCTGTTTTTAACTCAGACATACTATTCTTGCAAAGGCTTGACAATCTGTTCCACTTTGCTTTGACTAGCACAAAAAATACGTGGAGCAAAGAGACATTTGTACTCATTTGCCTACTTATTATTTTCTGAACATGCGGTAGGTTTGAATCCTTTTTCATGATCATTCTTCTAAAGTGCGTCTCCTCTCTCATTTATTTTCTGTTTTGTACCTCTTTTCACTTCAGGCAGCTTTATTCTTCATGATTTAGTTGTTCTGTGAAAACACACTCCTTGGCTAACAAAGCCATTCCTCTTCCCTTTAAAGTTTGTTAGCCCCTGGGGTTTGAAGAACAAACCCAACCACTTGTTTTCCCATTTGAAGGCTTTTTTCCTCTCTTCGAATCTTATGCCCTCCAGACAGAATGAGGAGAACTTGTTTCCCCAGTTCAGGTGCCATCTGGGAGAGTCCCTAATTAAGTTTAACTGTTGTGGTGTTGGATTTTATTTTCTTTAATAGGGGCAGGATATGGTGTGTGCTGTGACTCTCTCACCACTGCACACTGAGATGTTCAAGGGTACTGCAATTACACATAATAAACTGATTTATAGTTCAATTCATAGGCCTATAAACACCTATCCCAAAATGATGCTGAGTAACAGAGCTGGTCTGAGTTAAAGGGCTAGAGCAACCTCATGTAGAGAAAAGGAACATCCTGATGAACAGATATGTTGTCATTGTACTAAAGGGAGCTTAGGGAGATCACCTGTGGTCTCTTAGAAGGAGAAATGAGTTAATCTTTTGGTACCTTCTCAGGGACTAATATTAATGGTGCTCTCCAGACTGGTGCAAAGCTGCTAAATGATTACATTGCTCAGAATGACATTGATGCCAGGAGCGTCTCTCTGATCATCTTCCTCACGGATGGGAGGCCCACTGTTGGGGAAACACAGTCATCCAGAATCCTCAGCAACACCAAGGATGCCATCCATGATAAATTCTGCCTCTTCACCATTGGCATCGGCAATGATGTGGACCACAAGCTGCTGGAGAGGATGGCACTGGAAAACTGTGGCATGACAAGACATTTCCAGGAGGATGAGGATGCAGCTAGCCAACTCAAAGGGTTTGTTTACTTTTCTTGGGCTTATATCTACTTTTAGTCCTCTGGGTCAAGGTTTTGGATGGGAATTTCTCCCAAGCTGAACTCTGGTTGAGAGATACAAAATATGTTCAGATACTGAGGATACTGTCCCAAAGTTGTCTCCTTCCTAGCAGATCACCTGAGCTGCTCTAGAGTTTGCCAGCCCCTCAGGATCAGACATCTCCTATGAGGACAGACTGAAGGAGTTAAGGCTGTTCAGTGTGGAGAAGAGGAGGCTCCCAGGTGACCTTCTTGTGGCCTTCCAGTATCTGAAGGGGGCCTACAAATATACTGGGGAGAGACTTTTTAGGCTATCAGGGAGTGACAGGACTAGGGGGAATGGAGCAAAGCTGGAGGTGGGGAGATTCAGAGTGGACATGAGGAGGAAGTTCTTGAGCATGAGAGTGGTGAGAGGCTGGAATGGGTTTCCCAGGGAGGTGGTTGAGGCCCCATCCCTGGAGGTGTTTAAGGCCAGGCTGGATGAGTCTGTGGCCAGGCTGATCTAGGGTAGGATGTCCCTGCCCATAGCAGGGGGATTTGAACTAGATGGTCCTTGTGGTCCCTTCCAACCCTGACTGGTTCTGTGATTCTATGATTTATTTCCCTAATTCAGATAATTGTTTTGGGGATATAAACCTGGAGACATGAGTGCCACCACTTTACAGGTGAATGGAAGGAGGAAATAATGGACTGCTTGGTTCAGATTGAGAGCATAAATATCATGGAGGGGCTCAGGAATGGAGATCTACATTTGGGGCAGAAAATTATGTTTTTATTTTTTGAAAAAGATAACCTCATGGCCAAGCTCCAAAATACATGAAAAAACATGCAAGGGTCATTCCTGAATGGTCATGTTAGTTGCTTTACTCTCTCTCATTCTTTGTGACTCAAAATCCGAACAAGTTTCCTGTAATCCTCATTATTTATTAGGACTAGAGAGGAACAGCAAAAAGGTACCTGAACCATAGCTCTGTCTAAAATATCAGGCAGTGTGTCAGGCAGAAATGTTTGGCTTTCACTCACAAGATACTACTGTTTTGGATCTCAGAATCCAAGAAGACAATCAGTGAGTAAAGACCTCTCACCTAGCTAGTGTCTAATTCATCTGGAGCAATGAAACCTCCTTCCACTAGAGCTTATCTTTTTCTGATGGTTTTGCATGGACAAGAGTGTCTTCCTTTTAAACTGGATTTTATAGATCCATCTTTCATTACAGATATGTAATTTTCTCCTCAGGACATGCATTTTGAATAGCAAGTGGCATTAACTGGCCGATGAGGGATGCACTGATGGTTTGGGAAACAGAAAGTCAGCACTACCAGTGTTTGTACCTCTATCTGATAAAGAGTTTAGTTTATCTAACTCAGGGATGGCAAACTCATTTGGTATCTGGTGCCAAATTTATATGGAAATCATAGAATCATAGAATCAACCAGCTTGGAAGAGACCTCCAAGATCATCCAGTACAACTTCACACTCAGCCCTGTCCAATCAACTAGACCATGGCACTGAGTGCCTCATCCAGGCTTTTCTTCAAAACCTCCAGGGACAGCAATTCCACCACCTCCTTGGACAGCTCATTCCAGTGCAAATCACAATCTCTGGCAAGAATTTCCTCCTAACATCCAGCCTAGACCTCCCGCAGCACAACTTGGGACTGTGTCCTCTTGTTCTGTTGCTGGTTGCCTGGCAGAAAAGACCAACCTCCACCTGGCTATAGCCTCCCTTCATGTAGTTATAGACAGCAATGAGGTCACCCATGAGCCTCCTCTTCTCCAGGCTAATCACTTGCTGGAAAGGCACAATCGCTTGCCAGAAGCTAATCCAAATCACTGCTGGAAGGAAGATCTATGTGAGTGGCAATGTAATTTCTGATTTTTTTTGGTGACCAGTAGGTTATATATTTGCCCTGATATTTCCTTCTATTGTAAGATAGGTTGTATCCACCTGCTATTTGGGTGGAGTTATTTCACAGCAAGTCCTTGGGTTGAATTCACTTGTAGTTTAAAATACATCGAGGTCACTGCATCAAAGACGCTGAGTGCTCAGGGAGGCTTTAAAATAAAGCCAACCTCTCCAGGGTTTGGGTTTCCTTGGAGAGAGAATAAAACAGAAAGTGTGATTCTATCTTCCAGACACTCTGTTTAAGCAGATGTGAAAAATAGATGGCAGCCTGCACCAAACAAGGGTTGAGGCCAGTTCTTTATTTATCAAATTAAACTTGCCAAAGTATGAAGAGCCTGGCATTTAAATGGGAAATATGGCATTCTTGGAGCAGCTTGGGAAGATCCATCAAAAGCACATCACTGGAGGAAAAACAGTACTGTAAACACAGGCCTTGAGCACTTGTAAAGGCTTTTCTGGCTTGCCCAGTGCAGTTTCCTCAGAAGTACTGCAGGTCATATTAATAAAGCATTATAGGGTTAAAGTCTCTAGTTCATGGAAGAACTGGGGCTGTTTAGTCTGGAGAAGAGAGGACTGAGAGGAGCTCTGATCAATGTATACAAATATCTGAGGGGTGGGTGTCTAGTGGATGGGGTCAGTCTCTTTTTCTGCTCAGCAGTAATAAAACAAGGAGCAATGGCTACAAATTGGAACACAGGAGGTTTCATCTCAACATGAGGAGAAACTTCTTTACAGTGAGGGTGACAGAGCACTGGAACAGGCTGCCCAGAGAGGTTGTGGAGTCTCATTCTCTGGAGACTTTCAAAACCTGTCGGGATGCTGTTCCTGAGCAAACTACCCTAGGGGATCCTGCCTTGGCAGGGAGGTTGGATTCAATGATTTCTGAAGGTCCCTTCCAACCTCTTAAAGTTCTGTGATTCTGTGAAGCCATTGCTTGCTCCAATAAAGTCAGCAACAAGGTAGAAGAAAGTTCTCTTCTGCCAGTCTTGTATTCAGCAGTTAGTAATCCTCCATTCCTTGGAAATAGACTCATTTATGGTGGCATAGTAAACTTGCTTCTTGATTTGCTTTCTCCTCTGACCATCAGAAAACCATATTCCTGCCTGTTCCATGTTGACCATCTCAAACTGTATTATTTAGGTTCTTCCACTGATAGAGAAGCTTTGATTCAGATACTCTCTGGCTTTGGAGAGCCCAGCATCTTCATCTTACAGTTTCTGTCTCTGGAATATCATGCATAGTGCCACTAGGAAACTGTGGATAATGGCTTCTCTTCAAAGTACATTCTGAAGTAATTGAGGTGCTTTCTGTGAGCCTGAGAAGCCAAGAAATTAGTTTTTATGGGCACTTAAGCAAACTTGAGGGGTCACAAATACCATACCTCCTTGCAGAGTGGAAGGTAGGTGACTGCCAGACCCATGCTGGGATGAGGTTATTCTTCCCCTGTACTCAACACTGGTCAGGACACACCTTGAGTANGACACAGTCTGAAGCTGTGCCAGGGGAAGTATGGGGTGGGTGTTAGGAGAAAGTTCTTGCCAGAGAG
>WAAF01009850.1:657097-744504 GCA_013400475.1 Tricholaema leucomelas | reverse complement strand
CCCCCCCCCCCCCCCCGCCCAAACAACGAAACTGACAGACCAACCCTCAAATGCTTTCATTTAAAATCAGAGGATTTAAATTGCTTTTTGTACTGGGAAGGTTGTTTATTTTGTGAAGCAAGTCCTGTTGGGGAGGGGAGGAAAAACGTTTGCTTCTTTGCTGCAATTTTGCTTGCTGTGCTCAGTTATTATCTGCAAAGGTGTGAAATTCAGTTAAATCACTTTAGTCATCTCTTGGCTGCAGGGAATATGTAACTAGGAGAGATAAAGAATTAAGAATTTGTTGGAGTTAAGCATCAGCCATGCAAATGTTATGGTATATACAATTTCTGATTACTTTGTTCCAGCCAGAGATGCACTCGGTTTTATAGGGCTCCCCAAGAGATTGATTACAATTTCTGTAAATATTAAACCAATTAATGCAAGAGGATGCTGAGGAGTTTCTGTAAGAGCAAAGAAGCTCCAAGAAAAGCAGTTCAAAGTATTTTTTAACGCACTGAAATCTCGGTAAAAACACCAGGCTGTTTGTGTTCCATAGCTGGGTTCTGAGCATATTCCCAAGTTTTGCCTGAGAAAACTCCCAGTTTGGCTTGGATGCACTCTTCCATTGTTTTTTGATGGCAACATTTTGGGGAAATATTTTTTTTTTTCCAGTTCTGAGTAGCTGAATTCTTTTTAAAGGGTTTTTCAAAGGGCAGAGCAGGTGTAGGCTCTTGTGCTCACTGTGCAGCTTAACTAGTCACAGTTACATACATGCTGGAATAAATGAAGCTAGCAGCTATGGGGGTTTATTACTGTGCTTTACCAGGCTTTCTGTAACCCTTATTCTCTTAACCTTAACTAGTCACAGTTACATACATGCTGGAATAAATGAAGCCAGCAGCTATGGGGGTTTATTACTGTGCTTTACCAGGCTTTCTGTAACCCTTATTCTTCATATTGGATGCTCTCTACCATATGTCTCTTGAAGACATAAAGCATCATGCCACAGTCTTAGCTTAGGACTATTTGTACCGCCAGCAGTTTGTTTCTGTCCAGTGCCTAGCATACAGCATCTCAGTTTGCTCTCATTTAAGCCAGAGTGGTACCCTGGGCACAGTCTGATCCTGCAAATGGGGGTGTGGGCCAGTGTTGAGACAAAACCAAGTAGTGGTGAAAGGTACTTCTCCATTTTTTAAGCCTTTAAAACCTTCTTGCTATCCAGCATATCATGTTGTGAAACAACAAGCTGAGGGAATTGTCTCATAATTATATTGATCGTTAATGATGTTCGTAGTTGCCCTTAGTCCATGCCATGCTGATCTTAAGCAGCTAAGAGCCTTCTGCTGGCCTCCTCTGTCTAGAGGAGCTGCAGCAGTGGCAGCAGCCAAAAGAGATGGTTTACATACAGCAGTAAGTCAACAATGATTCAGTCAACGACCTTTTGAGAAAATATTATAGGACAAAAATATATAGTTTCAGTAAATGTCAGCACACAAATATCCACTATCCATACATTACACAGGTAGTCGGAGGACCGCAGCCAAATCGGGTCCAACAGTAGATTCTGTTGTTTTGATATGTTGGACACTATTATAATGGGAGACCTTTCCTTTAATGGTAAGCACAGATTCAGAGCTGTGCAAAAAGTTTTGTATATATTTGGAAAGCATTAAATCAGAAGCACACAAAAGTAAGTTTTGTATATATTTGGAAAGCATTAAATCAGAAGCACACAAAAGTATGTAGCCGTCCGAAGAGCAACGCTGAAATGCGAACTTAAAGCAACTTTTCCCTTAAATACTAAGGACATTTTCTCTCTCTTGGTCCTCTGTCTCTCTTGATGGTTTTTAATGTTTCCATGAATATCAGATGAAGTCTGCTTAAGTGGTGGACAGGTGTAACTTATCAGGGACGAATGGGGAAGAGCACAATCATTAATCACGAAGCAGAAGCCTCGGGCGTGGAGTCAAAGTGCATTGTCTGCCAAACAGTTTTCTACGGATTACTTGATAATGATATTAAGATTGATCACAGGGTAGTGATCTTTTAGGTGATGTGAATTGACCTACTTTTAAAGGGGGTTAATTTGCAATTTCGCTGTAGCAAATAGAGATGTTGGCTTGTGTAATGTAATTTACTAATGGGATTCAAAACATGTGCCACTTTAACCTTATTTTGGGAAGAAAGTATGATCAGTTCCCTTTTCTGCAGGAAGAATTGTCCTACAGAGGTTTTTAGGCATTGTTTTTCTTATATGCTAGAAAAGAACAGTGAATGAAAAAGGTGTAAAGCCTCCTTAACCTAAACAACACACTGTAGAACGATGCCTGATCCGATCTAAATAGGAAATAAAAGTGGGAGGAGAATCTGTTATCAATCCTCCCTTACAAATGAAGTGTGGAGGCACAGAGAGCTGGTCTCACAAAATAATTTCAGGTCTGCAGCCAAACTTGTCCCTTGCTGTCCTCCCAAAATGTGTTGGGACAGCTGGGCATCAGAGTGCTATAGTTTTGAAGTAAGTGACCCTGTGTGACACAATGACATGTGGTGGCATCGTGCTTCTCTGCTGGCTTGTTGTCCGTGTACCAGGCAAAGATCCGTGACCAAACTAATGGTGGGCAGAGCAGAGTGCGTGTTCTCTTAGGTGAATTACTGAAATAGCTGAACAATTCTAACATATGCCAGACCAGAAACTCCACACTGTAAATTTAGGTTGTTAAAAACTAGATTTTTAAGAAGGGAAGTGTTAAAGAGAAGATGTTGATGTTAATTTACAGTAGCCATAGCAACCTAGTTCTTGCTTTTGTAACATCCCAGTCTTTGGGGATTTGAGGGGAGGAAAAGGTTTTGTTGTTTCACAAACAAAAGTTTGCTCTGCTGAGGTTGTGTTTTGTTCTAGCCTTTCTGTAGTCTATCACCTAGTACCCAGTTACTTTAATAGAATCTCTCCATGCCAGCAGTATCTCAGGCAAGACAAGAGACCTAAAGGAGCAGTTTGAAAATTGGAGGTTGAGCAATCAGTTCCCTGCTGTTATTTATGGGATCAATTCTGAAAGGCCTGGCTCTTCCAAAACATTCAGCAAGAGATTTCAGATGCTGAAATTATGGATGCAGTTATGTTCAGTGGGCCACATGCCTTAAGAATTCCAGTGCTGCTGATTTTAACAGTTGTTTTTTGGATCAAAATCTGTTGCCTGAAGAATTGACCTGAATTCCTAGAGCCCTGCGAGGTTGCAGGAGCCCATGGTCTCTCACGGGCACTGTCTGACCCACTTTCTCTTGTCTGCTGGTGCTTGGCAGGTTTGGATTTGTGCAAATGAGCCTGATGGTGTTTCACAGCAGGTCTAGCTTCATAGCTCTCTTAAAGTTAAAAGTCCTATGGCTGTTTACAGGGAGATCTGCTTGCTCCTGCCCATCACCTGTTCCCTCCTCCACTGAGGAGTCTCCGGTAGCCTGGGCAGAGCCAGCTCCTGAGCTGGAAAGTCCTGTGCTCATGGTGACGCCTGCAGCCACCCTGGGTGCAGAGGTTGCAAGTTTTCCTCCTGCCCTTTCCTTTCCTTTGGAAAGAGTCTCAGGCAATTAATTGAAAGAACTCAAGGAATTGAAATCCATTTGCCTGGAATTAATGAAGCAGGATAAAACCCACCCTCTGCCTCAGTTAGAGAGCTGTTCTATACAATCAGCTCTCTTCTTTTTTGAATTTTTTCTTCTAAATTATAATTAGAAACCAGAAAAGACTTCTGCAGACAGGCAGAAAAGCCAGAGTTGTTCCCAGTTAGAGAAGCTAGGCAGGTTTTGAGCACCATAGGAACAAAAAGTTATGAGAGCTCTTTCAGTAAAGCAAACTATTAATCCTGAACATGTTTAAACATGTTAAACATACATAGAAGGAAGACATATCAAGCTCCAGAGATGGCCTTTTAACACTGCTTTAGAATAAATGCTACACTTCAACTTCTAGCAATGCTAAAAAGAGTAAACCTGTTCCCCGTGTGTCCGGCTAGTCCCATGGTCAGTGTGTGTGGAAGTACAGCTCTGCTCTGGAGTTACTCCTTCAACAACCTTTTCCCTCATTGAAATGCTGCAGGCAGGATGCTCTGTAAGCCAGTGCATACCATAAATTTTCACCTAATGGTCTTAGTATAAACTGAAAAGAAAATCCTCATCGAGAAATCTGTTGTTTTAAAGGACTATTAAGTCAGCTGGCAGTTGTATTTGACATTAAAGAAAAAAGAGCAAATAAGCATTTTTAATAGTTGATAAAATCTGATCAATACCTGCCTGAACATGAGCCAGCAGTGTGCCCAGGTGGCCAAGAGAGCCAATGGCATCCTGGCCTGCATCAGGAATGGTGTGGCCAGCAGGAGCAGGGAGGTCATTCTGCCCCTGTACTCTGCACTGGTTAGACCACACCTTGAGTACTGTGTCCAGTTCTGGGCCCCCCAGTTTAAGAGGGACATTGAGATGCTTGAACTTGTCCAGAGAAGGGCGACGAGGCTGGTGAGAGGCCTCGAGCACAGCCTTAGGAGGAGAGGCTGAGGGAGCTGGGATTGTTTAGCCTGGAGAAGAGGAGGCTCAGGGCAGACCTTATTGCTGTCTACAACTACCTGAGGGGTGGTTGTAGCCAGGAGGAGGTTGCTCTCTTCTCTCAGGCAGCCAGCACCAGAACGAGAGGACACAGCCTCAAGCTGTGCCAGGGGAAATTTAGGCTTGAGGTGAGGAGAAAGTTCTTCACTGAGAGAGTCATTGGACACTGGAATGGGCTGCCCAGGGAGGTGGTGGAGTCACCGTCCCTGGAGCTGTTCAAGGCAGGATTGGACGTGGCACTTGGTGCCATGGTCTAGCCTGCAGGTTGGACTTGATGATCTATGAGGTCTCTTCCAACCTTGGTGATACTGTGAAAATATTAGTTGTATTTTTTGTGTGTCATGTACTCTCTAATTGGCAATGTACAGTCTGTTTGATAATTGAACTTTTCATCCTTTTTTCTAGTTTGCAAAAATAGGAAGAAAAAAAAAAGAACAATCTATCTTTTTGTATAGAGAACTTTAAAAGGTTGTGCTTTGTTGGGTGACTCAGTAGAAATGTTTTCCATATGACATCAGAGTAGGCAAGGCCAATCTTTTCATGACTTGTAAGACTGTTTTGTTTTTGCAGTGTGCTTTCATGTGAAAATGGAGAAAGCTGTTTTGAAATAGCTCATGTGATTCTGTGAAGGCTGGGCTGCTTTTCTGTGCACAGCCTGTAGTAAGTCATACAGATTTCCTAACAGTTGTAAACCATTTTCACCCGAAAAGCTCTTAGCTTCATGTAATAGTCAATAAACTACTGCCATCACAACTGTAACAGGTGACTGGGTATAGAAAATGTGGCCCAAGAACAAACTAGGCACCAAAATTACTTCTAAGTCGCATCAACCTAAAAACCCTGTGTGTGGCTCTGACCCTGGCTTTGGCCAATGCATTTCCCTAAGTGCCAGCCTTGTGGGTAGCTTGGGACTGGCTATAGCCTGCAGCTCAGCTCCGTCACCAGTCCCTGTGCCCAGTGCATGAGCCCTCGGGGAGGCTGGCTCTGATCTGTATCTCTCAGGCTGTGCCTTGCAGGAGTGTTTGAAGCCCTAGGCCTCCTGCCTCCTAGCCGACCGCTTTGTTGCTGGGCTGTAGGCTTTCTGCAGAGTAGCTGCTTGTGAAGATTCCCAGCGGCCCTTTTTCTCTAGGGGAAGGTATGGATGCCTTGCTGGAAAGGCAGTCCACAGGGGTCTGTGACTTCAGTGGCAGAAAATAGATTGTTAGCTCATTTCACTCCCGCCCGCTCATCCTCTTCCCAGCCAATTTGCATCCGCTAGCAGGTCTGCAGCTAATTAAAGAAGGCTGGGACAAGATTCATGGCTCTCTGCAAGATAGTTGGCATGGCCGCAGCGGTGAGGCTCGCAGTGTCAGCAGCGATGAGCTGGCAGCTGCCGCTCCCCGTGCGCAGCCCCTTGCGCTCAGGGATGCCCTGCACACCCCAGCGCTCAGCCGCGCCTTTATCTTCTTGCGTTTTAAAGTCAGCTCCCTGCGCTGGCTTCCAGTGCCATCTAGTGGGATGCGATTTCATTTCTCTAGTAGGCAGGGGTAAGACGTTTCATTTACAAACATTTATGCTCGTTCCTGATCTTTAAGGTAGCTATAAAATAGAAGTTGAAACATGTCATAGAGAAGTAAACAGAGCCATGTTTGCAAACAGACAGTATGAAAAATGCTCCTCTTCTCCTTTTGTGGAGTCTTCTGGGCTGAAGTGTGAATGTTGTAACTTTTCTAGATGACTGCTCCTTGTCTGCACTTGGAAGCACTGTGCCTGTTCTTGTATACATTTTTCTTTTGAGTACTTTATGTAATTAAGTGGTATACAAAATGTATTGTCACATTCAGAGCCTTTTATGCATTTTGACCTCATGGTATAGGTGACCTTTTACATCTTCAGATTATAATCTAGACCTCTTCTTTTCTTTTGTAGATATTGGTTTTGTTCCCTTCCTTCTCAAGTGGGCTTAAGGATTCTGTAAGTAAAACTATTTTATCTTTTGTTGGTTTTAACTCCTGACATGTTGCTAAAATGTGGTGGAAAAATAGTATGTACTACCTCAAGGTCTATAGATGAGATGTGGGATCTGTTGGTTTTTTTTTTTTTTTCAGCTGTTGGCCCAACTCCTTTGATTCAGTGCTTACAGCCTTCAGATTTTAGCCAAGACCAATGCATCATTTCAGATACTATTTTTTTTTTCCTCTTCTCACCCCTGAAACTCAGTGACTATGGCCCTGAGAATGGCAGATGCCTCTAGAGGGAAAATTGATTTACTGATACTGCAAATCACATTTGAGGACCTGCTCTCCCATTATGTCTCTGCTATGCTGGCCATGCAAAGGGCATCCAAAGTTTGGGCAGGCATACATACCTGGCTGGCTAGCATTTAAAGAGACCGTGTGTTCAGCGTGCTGACTTAGGTGCTCTCTGGTCCCTTCTGAGGAAAAGCTGGTCCAGTACAGCTTTCTGGGCCATAAGATTGCTGTTCCAGATGTCTCACCATTTGGAATGCCAGAACATTAAATTGCTCCATAAATCCACTTAGCTTCACAGTGGCAGTGGAGGAGTTAGGTGTTCCCTTGGGTGCTGTGAATTCAGAAAGGTCCATCTCTGTCCATTGGTTACATGGGATGTGAAGGAGCCTGGCAGACTCATCCTGCTAGGCCAGGCTGCTGTTGCTTGCATTTCTACAGCAGATGCTGTGTGGCTATCTGTGATGGACGCACACTCGCAGCCTACCTAAATAGCAGCTAGTAGCACAAGATACCAGTTTAGGAGTTCACAAAATCTTGGAAAGCTCACATTTTACAATTTTTTTGCCATTCATGTAGCACCCTCCTTTAAAATGTGTTATTTTAAATAGTTAAAAACTAACAGCAGCAACAGACCCCTGCAGGAGTGTAATACTGGGTAGCAATGATCCAAACCCTGTGGTTCCTGAAGAACAGCAAACATATTTGACAAGAACCTCGGTGCAAATGACTTCCAAGTGGGAAGAAATGACTGACTCTAGTAAAACCCTGCTCACTGCAGATATCCTGTTAGCTAGAACAGGATTAAAATGGAAATGAGAATGTGTCTTGACTGATTATATTGACAAGAGCAAGGGGCATTACGGTGTACGTAATCATATTAGTTGAACAGAATCTCACACAACTGTAAAATTCATAGTAAAGATGTCTTTATTCCAAAATAATAATAATAATGTGTTAGCCAGACAGCTACAAAACATCTACACAAGACTTTGGTAAGAAATATTCGTGGTAGCTTTTTTTCATAATTCCACAGCAAACAAAACCAATGAAGGAAATCTAGAAATGCCTCAAAGTTTTGTTTAAATCATATGCTGCACACACAAGGTCCTACTGTACATTTGTTAAGCCCCTAACTTTTCTTTTTTATTATGTGTAAAGCTTCTACAGTTTGTATGTTAGAAAAAAACCCATACACACAACGCTAGGATCTGAGAGTTGAGGTCTACAAAACTGGAGTGACATCTGTGCTTTCAGTTCAGCAGTACTATGCAGGAGATGAGAGAGCACTTCTCTTTTTTATTGACTGAGAGCCAGCGGCTATTACACTACTAGAAAGGTTACAGTAACAATGCAATACTTTACATACTGTATAGCAGAGCTTGCTTTTTTTTTTTTCCTGAATAGGAAATCAACCTCTTGTTTCTTAATTTGTTTTTGTTTGTGGTTGTTGGCTTTTCTCTACAAAATGTAACCAGCTTAAATATTTATCCTGTATCAAGTTAGAAGACAGACAAGTGACTTGTAAAATGTTTCAACAGGAAAGGTGTGAAAAGCTGAACCCAGGCAGGAACAATCGCACGTTTCTGACTCAGTGCAATCGACTGTGTCATTGCATGTATTAACAAGGTGTGGGGGGGAAATAAATCCAACATTCATAACTTTAATAAGCCTGAGAGAAATGTCTGGAAGTCACACTGAAACAGCCTCCTGAGAGAAAATAAAGTATATGGTGAATCACATCACCAAATGACAGATTGGTTTAATGGACAACTTAGTCACCACATTCAGAAAGATGTTGTGTATTTCTTGCATACCTGAAGGTGTATTTGGACTGTGTAGCCTTTGGCAAAGGGAGTAGTTAAGAGAAAATAGTTTCTTGAACTGGAAAAAAAACCCATGAAAATACAACATTGGTCTTAATGGTTTATTTGCAGAAGCAGGCACAGGCATGCAAGTTCGAACAAGTACTGAGTGTTCAGATAACTGTGCTAGTTTGAGCCTAGCTAGAATGTTTTGGTGAGAAGAATTAGATTACAGGCTCTGAAAAGGAAACAATGGTGATGTCTACTTCACTCATAGGCTTGCTGAGATGTATAAGAACAAGAACACAAACATAGGTAACAGAGGTCCTCTCTGTCTCTCTGGGGCTGGACTTCTCTCCCTAACCTAACCTGCTGTCTGTGTGACTAATCCATCTGCTTCAGAACCCCCTGGCTGACCTTGAGCATAAGGCAAAGTCTGGGGTAAGGGAGAGGGGTGGGAGGAAGGTGGAGGGGCAGTTGAGAGCCCTTCTTGGGGACTCTGGTTTCTGGGAGGGCTGTTGTGTTTCTGTATTACTTTTAAACTTGTATATTTCTGCATATAGCTGTATATACTGTAAATATCTCCTTGAATATTGTGCTAAGCTGTAAATTTAAAGTGTCATTCATTTCCCAGATCGACTGAGCCTAGTCTGGGTGATTCTCCAAAGTGTGAGGGGGCAGGTAACACCCAAACCATCACAATAACTTACAGCTTTTTTTTTTTCCCATTTAGGTGGAACTTTCTTCTTCTGCTCCTTCTACCCCAAGCTCTCACAGATCCAAGCCTACAAAACCACTCTATCACACATTTCTTAGAGATTAGTTTTCCAAATGATTAGCCTCAGCTAGGATATCCTCTGTCAGGCTCAGAAAAAAGCAGCTCACCAAGGTAGGTGCTGTGTGGGTCTTGATTGCGTATGTAGCTCTGCCCTGGCATTCATCCCTGTAGCCCTTCTTTGCAGCCATCTGTTTGTTGCTTCACCTGAAATATGCTCAGCTGGTCACTCCTCCTGTATCTACATCATTCCCTGTTTTTCTTTTTGTGGTTTGTGTTGGTTTTGTGTAGTCGTAAGGCTAAGGTCATTAATACATTACTTGCTTCTGTAATGACAGTGCTATAGAGACACAAACTGCATGATTTTTCAACAGGCATAAGGAGGTAACCGCTCAGATTTAAGATTAATAAATGAGCCAAGCTGTGCAAAAGGTAGAATGTTTGGTTTTAGCACTAAATCTTGTAGTTTTCTTTCTTCTCGCTGGTTTGGTTCACGATGGGCTTACGCCCATTTCATTTAGCAGCAGTGGGAGAGGCTTAACACTGTGTTGGTTCCGTTATTTCCCTGGCCCTCCCTTTGCTTCAGATATGAAAAAAGAGCCAGTACTATGCCTTGAGGAGGTGGGATGTGGCAGCTGTGGAAGTCCTGAGCAGCCCCTCCAGTGTTCAGTGGAGAAGTGCTGATGGAAAGCCCTATGCGGCAATGAGCCAGCCCTCCTAGCCTGTTCAGGTACAGAGAGGTAAAGAGAAGGACTCCCAGGGCAGTGAGGGTGAAGCTGAACAGCCTCAGTCAGTTGTGGCTTACATCAAATGTGGACATTTAGTTAAAACCTGTGTGTCAGGTTCTCGGGACAGTGAGATAGAAGTGAGTAGATTACTTAAGGCTGGCTTAAAAAGACTATAAAATGATTTTTTTCTCCATTCATTTCTCTCAAGCTTGTTTTAAGAGTCAGTATCAACTTATTTTCAGTGCATTGCTATTACTGATGTAGACACATAGGTGTATGCTGCCTTTCCTGAACCCAAAGATAACCCAGCATCTTCACCTCTCATCTTTAATGATGTGCTGTTAAACTTACAGGATAGCATTTACATTCCAATAGCAAGTGAAACCCAAGGTCCTGCTGGTCCTGTACCTGATGATGGGTAGGGAAGAGAGCTCAACTCTTCAGGAAACAGTGTATAAAATGGTAAGTTGCTATTTCTAATCTGGGGCAGTTGCTGATCACTCAGGTAGTTTGGGAAGAGATTTATCCTGGTGAGTTTGTCTACAGATCTGTAATTCTCACAGATTTAGTAATTTTAGATCCTCCTATATGCTGAATGAAACCCCATAAGTGACACTGATTAACGTCCTCACACCACTGAATCTAATATTTCAGTGTCTCACGTGGAAGTCTTTCTGCGACACAGCTGTTGTGACTCCGTGTTCGGACCAGTCTGTATTAGTTCTGTATTCATTGGAAGAGGCAGTGAATAGACTCGACATAAGAACGTGGCACTGAAGGACATGATGACATGCACGTGTTTTCTCTGTGTCCTGTTCTGGCTGTGACTATACAGTGAGCAGCCATCACTACTGAGCTGCACAAATCATCTCCTTTTTAAATTTTAAAGAAACAAAAACCATTTTGCATGGTCCACAGCAACCACGTGGAGAAAAGTATATAGGATAACTATCATAAGTATCAGCTTAACCCAATAGTGTAAAAAGAGAAACATGCACCTTTAGTATTTATTGAACCAGCATTACTGAAAGTACTCCTTGGCATAGTTGTGTAATCACATAGGCACTGCTTTGGATTTTCAAGATGAAACTGAGAGAGAAATCCTCCCACATATGAAACGTGTCACTTTAACTCAGTTATGTTAATATGCATGCAGCCCATGTCTTTACAAGTAGTGCTTCTATATGGCTATCCCATGTCCACAGATAGGTCTGTATGTCTGTATTTCAGTTAAATGACTCATGATGACTTACTATTTTTATGCATTAAGGGCTGGCTGGAGTACCAAAGGTTTACTCTCAGCATAGATCTGTGAGGAAATACTTATAAAATATATTTCTTGCACCAGCAAGACTAAAAAGCAAATCACACTGCAAAAATGAAAAGTAATATACACTTTATATTTTGTTTGTTTGTTTTAAAAACCAAAGCAAGGTTGACTTTCCATTTAGCTCAGAGTGCATCACTTGGAGGCCTTGTGTTTTGTTAACAAGGATGAACATTACAGGCTCTTAGCTCCTTCTTGTCTTTGCAGCTAGTAAACTGAGTACTTTTGGACCTCTTCTTTACCATCATGTAGCGTTCTTGAATTCCACCTCCACAGAGTGTAGAACATTCTGTCCAAGCAGTCCACGGTTTCAGCCTACAAACTGAAAAAAAAAAAAGACTTATTTAAGTTTTTACTCTTTCAGTCTAACCTTTGTGTCTCAACAGGTGTACCACTGTGCACACTTAGGTATTTGAATCTCAGATAGCTTCTTGCCTAGTCCATTAGAGTAGGAATTAAGAAACCTCAGTTAAGTATGCTCAAGGTGCGTTTGCCAAACACTGAAAGAAAACTGTATCCAGAAAGAAATTTACTGTCTACATTATGAAAGACAGCTAAAAATAAGAGGCTGTTAAATGTCACACAAGCATGAACCACTGATGAGCGGTAATTAATATCTGGATAATGTATCACAAGATACTACATTTTATTGATTTGAGACATCGGCGCTTGGTCATACTGTCCCTTATTGAAAAAAGGCAGCCCAAACAGAGGCAAAAATCAATTCAGTTTTGAAATTGAGCCTTGAATCCAGGAACAAAGGTAACTGGATGCAAAGATTACCCCCCAGCACTGCAGAACCTGGAATGTCTCTTTTGCCAGATCTAGAACTGTAGATTTTTCTCACCCCACATTGTGTACTGAAGACGCTGAAGTAACTTCAGCGGTGGGACACAGATGGAAGTGAGCCTTTCTCCACTCTGCCCTGAACTTATGTCCCAAGGTTTTGGGGACAGATGAACACCATTGCTGTATTGCAGAAACTTTCCCTGTACTGACAGGCTGCAAACGTTCTTGCAGCATGAAAGGGAGCTGCTCAAAACCTCCTGTTACGCAGAAGAAGCAGACAGACAGGAGCAGGCTGAAGGACAACCTCACACTCACCTGGGTATTGCTCACTATCTATAGCTTTTTTCGCTTGTTCACTTCTCCTCTTTTCCCGGGCCTCTTTCCAGCGCCTTTTTTCCATACCTGGGCCTCGCAGGCATTTCCTTACTCGACATTTGGTACGTTGGACAGTTTCTGGGCATGCTGTTCCTCCAAACTGTGGTTCTATTTTTATCATTCTTGTCCTGATCATATGGCCCTTTCCACATGAGGTATTGCACTCGGACCACTGGGACCACTCTGTTAGTTCACAGTCGATGGCTGCAAAGAACAAGGAATATTGCACGAGAGCCAAAGATCAAAACATAAGGGCACAAACAAACACACGTGTGCCGAGTGACTTTCTACATCCTAAATACAGGAATGCACCTTAAGCCTCCAGTCTTTGCAGCAAATTTTGTGAGGCTATGCTTCACAATTTTCTGAGTCCGTTTCTAGAACTATTATTTGATACTTTTCTCAGTTTTGTGGTGGTTTTTTTTTCCCCAGAGTGGTGCTGGCAGATCACTAGAATTACAAAAACCATAAATACTTCTCCTGTGCTGCCTTTGATTTTCCATTCTGCAAACCCATATGTCTGTTGTATCACGAAAAGCTGTTAAAAATTGACTTATATTTACAAAGAATTGGACACCCTTGAGATCTAAGCCTTGCTTTACTGGTAGCGTTATATAAAAAGAAAGATCTACTAATAGCATTATGTCTTAAAAGTTTCCATCTTTTCAGCACTGCTTAAAACTCACAGCCCCAATGAATAATAATGATATCAAAATGATATTTCACATTATTTAAGAAAATCTGAATTAGCAAATTACAGTTTAAAAGCTTTTTCTAGCCAGTACTTACTGTGAAAAATAATGCAGTTAGTTATAAAGCCTCATAAACCATCTGGCAACAGGACATTGAAAGCAATTGAATCTTATTCATCCAGCAGTGCCTTAGGCTACCTACTTCAGAAAAGCTGCAAAGCAACTAGAAATTTCCACCACCCAAGGCGTGGGGGATTTTAGTGGAGTCAGGTAAATAAGTGAATTCAGCCATCTCCACCTCATCCACTGGCTCATAACATTGCAGGATGCAAAGGAGCATAGCTGAGTAAAAAGGTTAAGTTCAGAGATAGTCCAAAGGTGAAGCCTCTTTTGGGCTCTTTCTGTGAGCTACAAGAATCACACAAGTGATTTTAATCCTTCCTTCCTCACAAGCACCTGTTCTGTATTTGACTAAAAAATAGAGTCCTTAATGCTGACTTATTTACCCTGCACAAACTGTGGCCTAAAGTTACAGTATGTGTTAAATGTGATAAACCCAACGCAGTATCTACCGTCAGGGCAGAGTTAAGTAAGGCAAGCCGAAATGAGGGCAGGATTGTACTCCAGCTCTCAACAGCCAAAAGTGTTCCATAATAACTTTGTTTTAATCAAGAAAAAAAAATCCCCAGGTGATAATACTCCCATATTACTGATTCTCCTGTGGGTACACTTAGGAGTAATATATGGGTGGAAAGCAAGAATCAGGGCAAGAGAGTAGTGGATCCTTTGTTTACAGAGCTTAAGGAGGCAAGGCTCTGTTTGATAAGCAAAGGCAGGCAGGAAATAAATGTCCATACAATAACCTTTCTTAGAAAGCAGAACTGCTGTGAGCTAACTAAGAAGCAATGCTAAAAAGCCAGTGGTAGAGTCTTGCCCTACAGACTGTGATCCACAGAGTCAGGCTCCTTCCCAGAGAGCTCCCCACACTCACGGCACTCGGGCAGCATGCACTTTTCCGCTTGCTCCAGTTCCTCATTGCAGTCGCCGAGCTCAGCAGCAGATTTCAGCATCCGCTGCCGGGTTCGCATTCCCTTCCCACATGTTACGCTGCAGTCGCTCCACTCAGACCAAGGAGAGAGTAGGCAGGGGATGGTATCTAATACAAAAGTTCAAAGGTAATCAGTTCTTGTTATGCATAAGCTGCATTTTGGAAATGATACAGGTGGAAAATGTGCTATGTTTTAGCTGTCACTAACCAGTTATGCTTTGCTGCCATCTTAGATAAAATTAATCACAAGGAGAATGATGTTGCTGAAGAAGCTCTGAGAACACTATATTAGAAAGCTTGCTTGGGTTTAATACCTTTGCTCTCCTTTTTCTACAGCTTATTCATACCTGTACAATCCCAGCACTTCTAGGGAATAAATAGTTTAGGAAAGTATGCTTCAATCATAACTCCTGTAAAAAACCCTGGACTGTTGCAGTGGGCAGAACTGGAAATCAAGCTGATTTAGTCTAAAATGTGGTACTTCTGCATTTCATCCACCAAAAATCTTTTTAAACCTGATTTTTTTTTTTCTGTCTTTGATGAAAATCTTAACATTTCTTAAGAAATGAAACCAAATACTAATAGTCACAGTAAGGGTGAGACTGGCTGACTGCACACAAGGAGCACCTCAATTTCTGAACTGTTCATAGACTAAAAGGAGAAGGCACTGTTTTATTCTAGCCTCATGATGAAACCTATCTCATGTTCCCTTAAAGCTGCTAATATACACATTGCTGTATGGGTACTATACTGAATATATTTTACTGGTCCTTTCATCCTGATGGTGAATGTGGTACTTAATGTACATTCCCTAAGGATCTAATTTTAAGGAGAACAAGAAAAAGCAGTCTCAGTTACGGTTCAGCTATGTTCCCTGTGTGATGAAGCAGCATGTCAGAAATGATGCCTCTTTATAATAGAGGAAATAAGCTCAAGGATGCTTACGACATTCAGGCATCATGCATTTCTCTGCCTCTGTGGTTTCTGCCTTGCACATGGATCCATCAGCTGGAGTCATCTTGATCATTCTGTGTCGTCTCTTCATCCCTGTGCCACAGCTAGCACTGCATTCATCCCACTCTCCCCATTCAGTGACAAGGCAGCTGCTAGGGGCTATAAAATGGAGAGAGACATTTGTTCACTAGTAGAGCTCACACAAAAAATGGTTTGGGCGGTGCTCTGCTGTTGGCAGGAGTTTACAAACTCAATAAAATACTTACAACACTCCTCATTTACAATACACTTCTCAGTCTCCTCAGTAGGCACTTTGCACATAGAGCCATCTTCAGGGAACTGTTTTACATATCTCTCTCTAGATCGCGTTCCCATTCCACAGGAAACACTACAGGGGGACCATGTAATCCAGTCAGACATCATGCAAGTGGAACCATCTAAAATATAGAGAACGATTTCAATTGCTAATATTAAGTTACTGATCAATCTGTATCAGCCTATGCGTGTGCAGTATCACTCTTATGCTGCCTCTCGCATTTTGTCCTCTCCTCTATCACTTGCTTCACTCTTTTGCTTTGTACTTCATGCATCAACTCAGATGAGCTGCAGAACTGACTAGAAACATCTTCAATTTTGTATCCTTCAGCAATCATTCCTCTGTTTGCCGTAAGTCATACAACAGCAACCAACAGCTTCAAGAATTTTAAAGGAAGAGTAAGCCCTAGAAGCTGTCTTCTTCCTCTGCCCTTTGTCCTTGATTACCTTCATCACTGCAGCCTGGACCCATGCATGGCTGAAAATCTTGAGTATCTGGACAGGGCACACTGAGGTCCAGCTGAGCTTTAAGCATTCTCTGCCTCATCCTCTTGCCCTTTTCACAGGTAGAAGAGCTGCAGGCTGACCATGGGGACCAGTTTGAATATATGCAGGTCTCAGGGGTGTCATCTAAAAAGTAAGAAATGGCAGTGAATGTTAAAAACAGTCCTCCTCTGTTTCTCTTTACTTGACTGGTGATTACTATAGGTGCTAATAGAATGCATCCTTTCCTCCTCTATTCTGTCATCTCTGGTTTAGCCCAGAAGGACAAAAAATAACACAAAATTGGCAACTTTCATTTTTTAAAATTAATATATGTGAACCCCAAAAGGCTTCTGTCTGTTATCACTTCTATTGTTATTGTCACTTTCCAGGTGTACATGCAATTTCTTCTCTGTATAAGGAAGGGCTTATAGTAGATACTGAAAAAGATGAAAACCTAAATCTCTCTTTGACACCGAATAGGACTTCTGCTCCTAAGTCAGTTTTGTATTTTATCTAGAAGTGACAGTGGAGGATGGGACAAAATACAACTCAGTACAGCACAAAGTAATTTAAAACGTACCTTCTTCTTTTTCCTCTGGTGCTAGATCTGCCACAATATCATCTATGTTATCAGGTACAATATTGCACTGCTCCCCCTGCAAAGAAATTATTATGGAGACTGGATACTGTAAACTCATACATGTACACAGCGAGAGGGCTACAACAGTATATTGTGAGGCACTATTGCATCTCAGGCAATTTTGTTCTAATTCTTAAAAATACTTTAAAATCCACAATTAAGCAGATTACCAGAAGTAGAAGAAATACTACTTTGTTGTGGGTAGCTCCAGGAGTGTATATTTGGCAGGGGACAGGGGTGATGACAGAAGAGGAGGAGAAGAAGGACTGGGGCTTTTTGTTTACACAGTGTTTTGCTTGCTTAAGAGTTTTACACATATATTGTACCTTGCGTGCAATTCTCTCAATGACAACTCTGGCTACCAGCTTGATAGATCCTCCTTCTGGATCATAAAATGGACTTTGAGGATGATCTAGGCTTGTAAGTGGTCTGATCTTCTCTTGAGGCACTGTCGGTTTGTTAGGAGACTGCAGTCAAAAAGAAAAGAAAATGTCAAAGCAGATTATTGGGAGTTGGACTAGATACTCTCTAGAGGTCCCTTCGAACCCCTACATTCTGTCATAAGAATACCCCAGGTGAGTATAATGTTATAACTACCTGAGGGGAAGTTGTGGAGAGGCTGGTGCTGGTCTCTTCTCACAGACAGAACAAGGGGGAATGGCCTCAAGCTGAGACTGGGTAGGTTTAGATTGGACATTAGGAAAAAAGCTTTTCACTGTGAGTGTGGCCAGGCACTGGAATGAGCTACGCAGGGAGGTGGTGGAGGCACCCACCATGGATGTGCTTAAGGGTCCTTCGGATGTGGTGCTTAGGGCTATGGTTTAAGGTGAATCTTGTAGAGTTATAGGTTGGACTTGGTGATCCTGAGGGTCTTTTCCAACCTGGATGTTTCTGTGATTCTGTGATTATCCCATTAATAATAGTGCTGAGGGAGTTCAGCAAAGTGGCTGACAGGAACTGCAGCTAGCATCTAGTTAAAGGACTTGTAATTTGTTATAAGCAAACTCTTACTAGAGTAAGATAAAGGAAATATGCTGTTGCCGTGGGTAAAGTAGCTTTAATTCTTCCCTGCTTTAAGGGAAACTTTATGGTTTCAATATATTACAAATAGTCCACATACCTCATAGCTAACACCACTGTCTGTGCCGGCATCCCAGGGGATTAAATCCTGAACGACTCTCTGAACCCAGCCGCAGTCCTTGGTACAGAGGTCTTCAGCAGACAGCCCCACGTTCCAGTCGGGGCTGGGGCCCAGCATGGTGAGGAAGGACATCAGGTGCCGGTGCCGATCAACAGAAAACTCAGCAGAGGGAGCAGCTCTCCTGCAAATTGCCAAAGGAAGCTTGTTAACAGCTGAACCCAAGTTCGCTGCTAGAGGGCAGTGGAGCTGGTGCCTCAAACGGGGAAATATCGAACACCGGCATGACAGCGGTACTTAGAGAAGTGAGACAGGGAGCGGGCTGCTGCTTGTCAGCCTCTAGTCTTGGCCTCCATCTACCATCGGAGAAACGGCTTTGACATTGTTCAGGGAGATTTATGGCTTCGTGGGTCACAGAGATGTAGCAATAAAGAGCTGCAGCAGCATGCTTAATGTCTCAGTTGTTGGTTAGTAATAATAATAACAACAGTAACAACAACAATAATAATAACTTGTTGTTATTGTTAATATTATTGTTGTTCTATCATTACACTTATAAAAAAGTGAAGTAAAATAGCAGAGAAATACCCTGAGGTTTTGATTGCTGGGATACTTTTTTTATCCCCTAAAAGATAATACAAATTACAATGCCAAGAATGCTTGGAAGTGCTACTGTGTCTGTGTGTGTGAAAAAAATGCACTTGTTAATAGAGTTTTAGTGCTTGTGTAAGTGAGGGATTAATGGCCATTGCCAGCCCTAGAGAGTTCAGCCAAGACTTCTGCAGGTTTCTGCCAGTGTGTGTGAGAATGCCTCTATTCATCCAGCCTTTGTCAGCTGTTCCCTTAGGAAGAAATCGTGCTGAATCATGCAGTGCTCCGCGATGCTGATGAGCCACTAGCATGTTCCAAATAAAATTAGGCCTGAACTGCAGGTTTCTGTTCAGTGATGAAAATCAGGATCTCTTTATGGTGTCTTTCTTCTGAGCAACAAAAAATGGGAAGTTAGTTATTTAAAATATGATTTTGGCAATTTTGCTTTCCCAAAAACTAGTCTGATATCAACCCAAGTTTTCTTCAGTCGCAGGACTTGAGGCAACGCAGTGTCAAGCTGGGTTGCCTTTTCACTGTTATGCCAAAGCTCATAGAGCACCTAAGGACCGTGTTTATTTTTAGTGTAAGGTGTTTTGTTTGGTTTTTACAGTCTTATTAATCTTCTCCTTTTGAGTCAGGTAGCTGTGTAAATGTAATGTGCATACACCATTCTTCTCCTGTCATAAAATGTTTACTCTCCCTATAAATGCTGTCATCCCTGTAAAAACATGGCATTTAATTTGTGTATTTTTCTGGCTCAAA
This sequence comes from Tricholaema leucomelas, assembly GCA_013400475.1. Lineage (NCBI taxonomy): Eukaryota > Metazoa > Chordata > Aves > Piciformes > Lybiidae > Tricholaema lacrymosa > Tricholaema leucomelas. Next base: position 725,282 of record WAAF01009850.1, on the reverse strand, counting down.
GCACTCAGCATATTAGAAAAAAGAGAACAGCCCAAAGACAATGATTTTCAGTAGTTATCACAGAGTTTCAAGTGTAAGATGCTTAAAAGTTACCGTATCTAGTTCCTCTTCAAGAGACAACTTGCGTAAGTAGGCATTTCCTAATGGGTAAAATGTTCCGGCCACATCTGTTTCAGAGTCTTTAGGAGTTGTTTCTCACTGTGTAAATTATCTCATACTGAATTAGAAACTCTCCTACACAGAGTCTTTAAGTGTTTGCTGACATTAATCCTGCCTTTCCCAGAAAGAGATATGAATGCTTTTTCTTTTTTTTCACCACAGATAGAACTGTGATTTCAATGGCACCATTTGTTTGCTGTAAAGTAATAAAATAATGCATGATGGTATCAGCTTCACTCTGTGAACACAGTATCCTGAGATATTTGTCAAGTATATAGCAGTGATTAGTCTTCAAAAGTCTGCTAACTGACTCCAATTAACTAAAGGATTTACTGCAATAGAAGAGAATTCCCTATAGTACACAGCAGAAGCCTAAAGAGTAGACAGCAAAAATAACAAAGCCACATGTGTTTGGGTACCTGATCTTTAGACTACGTCTAATATGGATACTGTAGAACAGAGACATGGCTCAGTGTGGAGCCGCTACTGAACCGCACCCGGGTCAGTTGCCAGGTAGCTGGTGTGTAGGTGACACCACACGGCACTGCTCCTCAGCAAACATAGAAGAGGCAGACTTCTTTAGACACATAGTAATGGGAAACTTTTGTCACTGGCTGTTCTCATGATATGCATGTGTTCTGAATGCTTTGTTGGGAAAAGTGAATTACTATTAAGCATATTGTTAATATAAACCAAATGGAATTGCGTGTTTAAACTACACCAGTATTGCAGCTATGTAAAGGAGTGCTTCAGTAGGAGATACTCTCTAACTACAAGCCTTCACTTATGGTACATTACAGCAATAAACTCAAGCTTCCAAGACTTCCTAAAGACAGAGGGATAGTTTTATGGCCATTTTACTGGATTTCACCCCCTAAGAGGTTAACATAGAAATGATTAGTAGAGGATGAACTGGGGGCCAGTTTTCTCCTCTTCCTTCCTCCACTCAAACCTCAACAACATATCTGGCTTGGATGTCCTAAGACTGGCCTGTGGATCTTGCTGAGGGATACTAGCGTAAAAACGTGCTCAAGTGCACCCTAAACCTGACCTTTTAAATTCTCTGTTGTCAATACCTGATAAAATAGGCATGCAGATCATCTTTACCTCTGCTTCCAATACAGGTAAATACTGCCATTGTAAGGCTTCTAGATCTTAAGGATGTGTCCTTCTGTGACAGATTGAGTGTTTGTTAATGGCTGCAGGAAAAACCTAAAGTTTGTAAGTGGTGTGACTGCTGCCAGAGACGAGCGTTGTCCCTTTTCCTTCCCTTACACGCTTACGTGCATAAAGCCAGCGGCAAATACAAATTGCAAAGCAAACCCTAAACATGAGCTAAGTTCTAGGTGGCAACCCTGAGAGCCCCACAGGGCTAGGGCTGGGAATCCTCCCTGCTGTTGCGGCTGAAGCAGACAGTACTTTTCCACTGTGAGCCTGATCAGCCTGCTGCCAATTCCTGTCACATAGTACAGAGTGAAGCAAAGTACCAGATAGTGTCCTGCATCCTAATTTTTTCCATTTGCCTTTTTGTTCATTCTATTTTCATTTAGATGGCACGATTTGTATCTAGCTACAGGGATGCCATCTACTGAGCAGCAGATGACAATGCTCCATTTCCCCCCCATCTCTCTCTCTTTTTTTTTCTTTTTTCCCTTCTTTTGTTTTGGTAGGGGAGGAGGGGGATGGGTTTGGGTTTTTTTTTGTTTGCTTATTGGGGAGGCTTGTTGGGTTTGCTGGGTTTTTTAAGGCCCAATGAGCACAAATGAGATTTTGCTTTCAAAGGTTTCCTGTAACTGGCACTATAGTTGTAGTCACTACTGGGAGAGGGGGTGGGGGGGGGTTAAGGATGCCTTTAACAAACCAGCAGAAAACTCAGCTTGCTGCCAGATGCATTTTTTGAGTGTTGAATCAGTGCTGTTGTGTTCTGCTGATATTCCTGTAAGGAAGGTGGTTATGGAGACTTACTTGACAGAAATAGTGAAATTAATATTTTGCAGAATAAAACATTGAGGTTACTTTAGGCTTGATATTTGGTTAGTATGCAAGTAAAAGAAACAGAAAAGGGCAACTCAAATATTTGCTTTCTGTCTCTCTCTAACTAGCTCAACAAGTAAGACCATTTGTTGAGCTTCTATGATTGGCATCAATTGAATTTTACTACTGGATGCTACATGTACTATATTCATACAAGAAAGCCATTTGCCTCACCCGTGCATAAAGAATTTTCCAGCAACACAAAATCCTATTATGTAAGAAGAGATCTGAACATGAAAGAGCATTGGTATTTCCATGGTAAAGTGCAGTGCAGTGCAGTGCAGAGAATCTCTTGCTAGATGTTAAACTCTCCAGGCTGGCTACCAGAAGTGATTCTGGCTATGGCAGCACAAATGCAAATAATTTCTTCATATAAATTAAACCAATGTATTAGGACACGTGGTTTGCAGCAGCGGTGGAAAAGTCAACAACCTGAAACATCTTCAAAAAGACTGAATCTGTGAAGTGCTTCACAGCCAAGTTCTGACTTTGGCTGTGGGTAAAAAAACCAATGTTGTGATTAAGTGGGCATATTAGAGAGCACAGGAAAGTGTAAAATACTTACTGTGACGATAGCTGTTTGAAATAAAATTTACATTCAGATGGTCATCCTTCTTTTCCAAAGACTTATGCTACGTCACATCTAGATGTTCTAGGATGAATGCTCTTATTTTTTCATCTTCAAAACTTTTTTTTTTTGGCTATTGATACAAATAACATTATGAGCATGGAAACATATTTCACACCCTTGAACTTCTAACTCTGCACCTCCTGCCTACCAGCAGCACCTACACGACATCTGTTTTACTGAAAAACCCTTTAAAGTCTTCCCATCCTGAAAAGTGCACTAGCTCAAAAGAAAGTTAAGATCTAAAACTGAATGGAAATACTATTTTACTACCCGCCTGCAACTAGCAGAACAAATTAGATGGCAAATTTAGAAGACGTATTTTGAAGAGAAAACACTTATGAAGAGCCATAAAAGAGTTAGGGACATCACATTAAGAATCCTTCTAACGTTCTGCTTAAATGCAGGGCAGGTAAGCGTTCAACCTAATGAATAATTTAAACATGTGCATGTCCCAAAAGAGCCAGGGAAAAGAAAGCTACAATAAAGCGAACAGAGTCAATGAAATCTGACTGACATCCATAAAAAAAGTTAAAAAGCACTTTGGTGTTAAGCTCTTTTGGTCTCTGAGCACCAAATCAGAGGTGATGACAGCAAGAGGTTGGCTATTCTACTACATAATGAAAGAATAAAGCCACGAAAAAGAGAAACTCTTCAATGTTTACCTTCCAGACTACAAAAAGGGCTGTGTTACAACCTCTTACTTTGCTGTATGTAAACTCTTAAAATGAGAATGTTGCCTATAAGCAGCTAAAAGCGATGGATATAAAACTGCATATACAAGTAAGGGATTACATCACTTCCAGTGACATTAAAACCACTAATTAGAGCAAATGCTGTTCTAAAATATCATTGATAGGAGTATTTCTTTAAAAAGCATTAGAAAGGGAAGAGCCTTTGTGCAGTGCAGCTTTTGTCATCTAAACATACATAGTTGCTACTTTAGATAATGATTTAATACCTTTGAAATGGGCATACTATCATGACATGAGTTACAAATACAAACAGGTTTTCCTCACTGAAAAAAATTCTCTGATCTCTCAGGATAGAATTGCAGCTTCTGAAAACTGCTGGGGTTTGTGTGTGTTCTTTGCAGGTTGTCACAAATCACTTAGGTGTAGTTATCCCACATGCTGCTGGCAACATTTGATCCTGCTTAGAAAAGCTTCGTGTCACTTCTCCAATCACTTACTGCGCATTTACAATCAAGCTATTTTTCAAGAGTCCTTCCACAATGCACAGCATTGCTGCAGCATTTTTATCCAGGCCAGGCTGACTACAAAGCCAAAAGGACTCTAACTGTACAATTTCAGGAAACCTCTCTTCTTCATTTCCTAGGAGCTTTTGGGGCTACAAATTGCCTGCCCAGAGTAATTACAGCTGTATTTACAAAGGAAGTCCTCTGGGATGTTGTAAGAATACTGTGGCTTCCATCTCCTTTTCACCTGGATGATCTAAAAAGCCCTGACCATGCCTGTTTGTCCTGAGCAACAGTGATGAGAGCTCAGTTCTTCAACCCAGCAATTACAACTAGATTTCTAATGCTTTTCTCTCCCATTAAAAACATCAGATAATCAGCACAGACTTATAGATGAGACTGTTCTAGTAGTGAACTGTGGTTTGGTACCATTTGAACTTATGCTGAATATTAGATTATCACAAATACCTCCTTGTAACAATCAAATACCTCCTTGCAACAAAAATGACTATGAGGCTATTTATTGGAATATCTACAAAAGGTGTTGTCTAATGGCAGGATGATCTAATCCCACAAATTCCTTTCAAAGATTTCAATAAAAGGTTATCATGCATTTCAAAACTACTTTTTTTTTTTTGGCAAGTGACAAATGCCTGGAAGTGCATTTTACATTTCCTGGTGCCAGTGTAATCTGTCCAACATCTCACCACCTCATTAATACAATCCACATTCTATTTCATTCAGCTTCTATAGCCGCCTCACTTACCTGTGCCTTTTGGTGCCTGGAGATGTGAATTACAGTAAATGTTCATTATCATTTCATCCATAACAATGCAAAGACAGAACAATTGGAAGTTTGAAATTTTGCACATAGATCTTGCTCCCTAGAAATGTAAGTGGTAAATCATCCCAGTTACTCGGTATTTACACAAGAATGAGGAGCTGGGATTAGTAAGCAAACATATAATTGCATGAAAATAATGCATACATGATTACTTACTAAATTATAAAGGGAAATTATTTTGGCTCAAGGAAAGACAACAGATGGTTGGGAAATAATCATAAACAGTAACTACCAACGGGAGGAACATGTAAAGCAAACAAAAGCAAGGGTAGAATGGGATGAGTAAGTTTGATTTAATTGGATGGCCATTAATTTCCATGAACACTTAGTATAAAGTTCTTAGTTAAATCTTTTCTATGTTTTAATATCCAACTTTTTTCCTTGCCTAGTGACATTTGAATTTTAAATGGAAAGTAAATGGTAAGCAATAGAAAATGGAACTGCCATATGTGCTTGCTCTGACAAAAAAATGATGGCTACAATTCTTTCTTTTCCAACAAACACATATGTTCTGCCTTTTTTTTTTTTTGAAGACTGAATTATGAATTTCTTAATGTGGGTGTCAGACCATCTGTCAAACAATGAAGCTTCCCGAAGTCTTGATAGCACACATAATACTTAAAGACATTAATCCTTTCTCTAAGCGTGAGGTAGTCTCGTAACGAGGCAGTAACTACATACAACTATAAACGCACAGCCAGGTAAACACAACACAGTAACATGGGACTTCGTGCTGTGTCCCTGTGCTGCTGGTAGACAATCCAGCACTGGAAGGGCTGGAAGGGACCTCCTTGGTCATCTAATCCAACCCCCTCTGCAGTCATCAGGGGCATTCTCAACTAGATCAGGTTTATGTGAAAAATAGGAGACTGTGATCTTTTCAGATTTAAATGAAACTCTGCAGAGACATTAAAAGAGCAACCAAGTTGTGAGGGCAGTGTATGGTATTTGGTTTACTCCTTCTTGTTAAGTTCCTAAAATATTCATAAAATGGTAATTAATATTATTAAAGATCTTAATTATTTGAACATAGACCTGCATTTTGAGCTCAAGTCACACTCAATCTCAAATTCAGACAATTTATAAAAACTGGTCAAAATATTTGTTATTTTATATGGCTATTTACTTCAGTTAGTTCTTTTGCTTTGAGTGCAACAAATATTTCTGTGCTTGGGATGGTTTAGAGTTTCCATGTTAAAAACAACAACCACACACACCAACAAAACAAAACCAAACTAAAAGCACTGTGAAGATTTTCTGCTTTCAGTGTGAAACTATAAATTTGCCATTTAGATCCAATTCTTGTGTGAAAACTTTGATTCTGAAGTCAAAGCCTTTTAACAAAAGTGTTTTGATTAGCTCTACTGATGCATAAACTGCTCATTCTACATAAATTACTCCTGCATACAGCTGCCAGGAGTTTACTGACAGTTCTATGGAGCTTCTAAAGTACCTTAAGTCATACAAATGGGGATGACCTCACAGTTTAGGGAAAATGGTGGTCCTTAAGACAAACCACTGTATCATTAAGGAATGATACACTGGAGGATGGAAGAACACTACAGAGAGTTTTCTGACCTAAAATGTAGTTTAAGCATTGGCCAAATGTAAAGCTGCAGCACTCAGAATTGCTTCACAGCTCCAGAGAGATTTCTGTATTTGTCTTCACGTTATCGAGACTCACAATTGAGTTTTCTCCCTTTTCTTCCCCACCCTGTATATCAGATTGTCCTTTATGGAACAATTTCTGATTAGGACCAGGGGTTAGAATTCTTCTATTTTTTGACAATATTAAACCTCACTGGATTAAACACAGGTACCTATAAAATCATAAAAGAAGAAAATATGTGAGCAAGACACACCATCAAGTTGCCATAGAAACAAATGACTCTGTCTGGCCTTCTGATTCCTCTCACTTTGTGCACAAAATCTCCAAACTCTGAAAACGTCTCCTAGTACCATACTGTCAGTTTGAGAAAGGAGACTCCATTTACATCTGGACTGACAGATACTGGCTTTTACCCCAATTTTGGATAGACAGCACAACGTGACAGTTGGAGATAACAGGAGGGGTAAAAATTTGTGGGGAGAAAAACCTTGAGAGATTTACAGACATGAAAAGCTGTTAGTGCTGTAGTGGCATCACTGAAATAAGATGTTACCATGCAGGAATAAACAGATGTACTTTATGGAACACTGCATTTATGCAATAATAAAACTATATACTTGATAGGACACTGTGTTTGGAGGTGGGATGCGAGGAGCACTGCTGAGGTGAATTTCCCGTTGTGCTTTGGTTCATAGCCCAGAGCAATCTCCAAGCGCAGATGTGATTTCTTCCTGATCGGTCTAGCCTAAAGCTTCTGCCATGTGGTCCTGCTGCCCATAGGCGGCCACACTCCATGTGACCAATGTGGCAGCCACTCAAAGCAGTCTCCTCTCCCTAAAATTTGTCACTTCCTCAGCACTGTTTCACTCTACAGATCTGCTCCTGTTGCAGCTTATTTCTTAAAGCTATATATATGCCTTAGGTAGCAATTTGCTATGCAGACTGGTTATAAATACATGCACCATAAACACTGCAATGCTTTCACTATAGAATTAAAGCAGAATTTTAAGTTTAGACAAGACATACCTCACACAAAATCTCTTTAGAATATTCCCAGAGTTCCTATTGAAGGCAAAATATGGGCCATAGAATACAACATTACAATTTTTATTCTTACAAAAGCATATCCATACTTGGAAAGAGCCCCTCAGGGATTTAGAAAATACTTTCAAGCATCTGAAAATTTAAATCAACTCATCTGTCAGGAGAAAAGCACATCATAATTCTTTCACCAAAAGTCTCATATATTTTCGTTTAGGATAACACACATCCAGCTAGATGTCAAATATAACCACATTTCTCTCATCCCACTTCATTACAAAGGCAAGTAAAAGAATAAATCTGTAACTCAGTTCATCAGCTTATTTCTTGTTTCCATTCTTCATGCTTTACCTACTAGCAATTTTGTGTCCTTTTCAGCCGTCCCTTGTTATCAATGACACAGGCTTGTACAAATCTAATTGTTTCTTTGCCAGAAGTTTTATTTTCCTGGATGCAGCTGTTACTGATTGAAATCATGTTTCTGTGAGTTCAGTGTACTTTGGGTACAGTAACACTGCTGTTAAAAAGGCAGAGACTGGGTTTCGTGGCCAGCTTCCAGCCCTGTGTTAGCCAAGTAATGTTCGCACTACTGTGGTCAAAGATCTGTTGGTATTGGAAGCTATTCGGTGCAGTTAACAACAGAAAGTATTTTTCCACCCAAGAATCCCTAAAATGGTCATTAAGGGTTGCTTTAGGCAACAGTTTAACTGTATCTTAGCATGATTTAAATTTTGTTTTTAAATCAGTTACTCTCTCTTTTTAACTGTTTCTGCTATTCGTTCTACTGTAGTCTCACAAGTTATAGTTATGTAGCTACTCACCTGGAGGTTTCCATTTTTCCAATGGAAAATCACTCTGTCAAGAACTTCTTCCTAACATCCAGCCTATGTATTTAATCCATTTAATCCAGTATTGAGATGTTTTAAGAAAGGTCATCTTTTCTGTAGATACTACCTCTGTTTTCATACAACCACAGAATGAACTGGGTTAGAAGGGACCTCTAGAAGTTATCTAGTCCTATCCCATGCAATATGCAGAGACATCAGTATCCCCAACTAGATCAGGTTGCTCCAAGTCTCATCAAGTCTGACCATGTACATCTCCAGGGGTGAGGCCTCCACCACCTCCCTGGGAAACCTGTTCCATTGCTTCACCAGCCTCATAATAAATAATTTCGTCTTTAGGTAGTTCCTTTTTGTGGTAGTAGTGATGTCACCTGCAGGTTAAATGGAGATGATCCAAAACACCCCAATATCCTACAAGATTGACATATTCATTTATATAAGCTGAAGATTTTATTAAACATATAAAAACAATAAACAAACTAAAATATACTGAGCGTTCAAGAAAAGACTGGATGAGGCACTTAGTGCCATGGTCTGGTTGACTGGATAGGGCTGGGTGATAGGTTGGACTGGATGATCTTGGAGGTCTCTTCCAGCCTATTTGATTCTGTGATTCTAAACATTTGAAATTGTCCCTTATGCTAAAAGAATAGTGACATACCAATGAAATTATTTGAACCTTAGGTTTGGAGTAAATCAAAATAACAATAATCATATTACCATGCACACTGAGAGAAACAGTTCTCTGTAGCATAGATACTGATGTTTTTAAAATAAAACAACCTGAAATGGAAGGAATACTGAACTTTGTGAGTAGAGATTATGTCTCCATGGAGCCTTGCACTAATGGTTTGCTGCTTCTGCAGTAGTACTGCTATTAATTGTCTAATGCGTTCCATATGATGATTCAACACACAATTTATCCTTCAAGAGCCACACTATTCACAGTTCTGCTACTGTATTGAAGGAAAGAAAATGTCTTTCAAAAATCTATTGTAACTTCCAAACATGATTGATGGCTGAACTAGCTTTTTTTTTTTCCAGAAGAGGTCTGTGAGTTCCTCTCTGTGAATGCCTTTCACACATCAGCTGCCTAAAGGCACCAAGGTTTCCTGTATCACAAATGCTCTGAAGTCACCAGGCTGCACTCTCATCATAACAAACAGCTGCCCATATGATCTACACTTCTTTCTTTTAATTAAAATAATGTCTCATTCCTTCATGTGCCCACACCAGAAGATTTCCCTTGGCCTAGTAGCACACTTTTCTAACAAGAGAATTAAATACACTCACTTTTCTCTGTTAAAAGAAACTCAAGGGTAATGCAACCACAGGCACGTGAAAGGGTGGTCAGTGGGTTAGATGCAGCTATGGAAGGATATGTAAACTTGTAAAGCAACAAAATTTCTCAACTTTACTTTCTTAAAAGTAGAGAGGAAGTGGAAGATAAATGCAGCACTCAGCCAATTAGGAGAAAAGGTCTAACAAGTCTGCAAGAAAAATGAGCGTTGGAAGGAATATCAGAAGTAGCAATAAATAATAAGCGTCCTTATTCCTAGATAAGCCTCTGCTGACTCTTAGTCACCAGGTGAAGTTATACTTGCATGATTTATTTTTCAAATCGTTAGGTAGAACGGTGTTTATAAGCAATTTGTGTAATCAAATGGTAATGATTTACAGTGGATAGATGATTAAAGGACTGTGATATGAGCTCTTCTTACCACTTTGGAGAAAACAGCAAAATTTCAAGTATGCCCATTACAGCTGCTAATTGCAGTTCAGTCTGTGTTTGGCCTTTCACAATGCCAGCTAGGGCCAAATACCTGTGTTCAAACATGTCTTTTTTTCTTTTTAACTCTCAGCTAAGTAGTCTGAGGACATGATCAACTAAGCAACCAAATAATAATTTCTAATGTGTATTTTTATAAATCACATTCTGATACCAATATCAACTATTTATGGGCAGTGTATTGCATAGCAGGACAGGAAATCACATCAGCATCCTTAATGGGACAGCAAAAGAGTTACATCCACTGAAAATGGGCAACGAATTTCAACATTTACTCACCTAGATGTCACACAAAAGAAAGCTTTTGTGATTGGGTAATGTTTTAAAAGAACTAAAGATAAAATTTATTTAATATGAAATATTTTAAGTGGATAGATAGACACCAGGATGACTGCAAGATCCAGACCTCAGTCTCCTCTATTGAAATTTATGGCAAGAAAAACAGGGAGTACTTTTGAATGAATTTTAGTTTGTATACTATGAGGAGTTCGGTATAGTGCACGTGAATAATTCCATCAACCCTTAATAAGATGCTCTGGGAAGACTAATTCACAGAATTAACTTACAGAGGTTGTCAGGTCTCTGGTCTCCAGGGCTCTGAGCATTTCATTATTTTTTATCTAAAGCCTCTCTGTTATCAAAGCTGAAAGGTGCATTGATTTGAATCTTCCTGTCTCCATGCCGATTAATACAGATTTAGCAGAGAACAGCATTTGGCACTGCCATTGAGATTCTGCACAGCAAATGCCTGGCTCCAGAGGAAAACAGAGAGGATTTCTGTTAGGGGTTGGTGCGGAGGTGCCTCCAGGTGCTGGCAGCAGGCTAATGGGCTCTGCAGCACATCCTCTGGCTCGCACAGAGCATCCCTGGATAATGGCTGTGCAAACAAGGGGGGGTTCATTTCATACTGACACAGCTAAGTAGACCATATTTTGGTTATGTGGATTTCCTAAATGGTTAAACAAACACTGTTGGTTCTGAACAAAGTTTTGTACTTTCTGTCCCTACAAAAGGTGCAGCATTTTCTATTAGAAAGTGAAAGCATTTCTGGAGGAAGGTCATCTAAGGTGAAACTATAGCTTATATGTGCTTGAGGTGGTTTTATTTGGTGCATTCAAGCAGCAGCTGATGCAAGACCTGAAGCAAAGGTGCTGGTGTAAGGTTGCTGGGGACTCTGAACATACATTAGCAGCTAACCCAATCTGAAGGCTGCACAACTACACCATCTCTGCTCTTTTTGTTCTGACTGCCTTAGCTGGCTCAGAACAGAAACGTGTTTCTCCAGTTGAATTCAGCTTGAGCTAGAACATGATATGTGACAGTGAAGAGCTAGGTTGCTGGTTTGAATTATCCATTCAGAGGCATGCATTACCATTCAAATCTTTCAGGAGGACAGGAGAACTAAACCTAGATTTTTCAAGTACCTGAAGCATTTTCTCCCTGGTGGGAGATATCTTTTATTTATGTAACCTTACGGCTGTGTGTCTGACTAAAAGGTTACACTGGAAGATCAGTCCCTCACTCATTAAACAGGCAAGCAGCAACTAACTTACGGAAGTAAATATGGTTTCGACTGCTGCCTAACAGAGGTCCCCTTGGGAAAATGTAGTGAGATTTGAAAATGCTGAAGTTAGGCTATACTTTTATGGATATAGCAATGTTATTAATAACTATTTAAGTATGTAAACACTTCAGGAACTGAAAGTTTGAGAATTAGGTGTTTACAGCAAATGGTTGCCCTCATGCCTTCCAATGTCCTTTTGTAGCTTAGCCTCTCTGTGAAGTTCATGAAGGTTGCACCATTGAGGAGGTCGAGTGGCTCAGCACCACATCATGTTTACATGAATAACGTTTATATTTCAGCTCTCTGGCATCTGATAGAACTGATTAGATAATATTGGTAACATTAATGTAGTCACAAATCGTTATTAAAGCTGTTTTCACTGCTGAAGACCTCTTTTACGTATGCAACTGTGCACATAACCTTGGGTGCTTTCACACAAGGATATTTATCAGTGAGACAGCACCACATTAAGGCTGTTTCAGTGGTAACAAGTAGATTATCAGGCACAATAAATTTAGGTCTTTAACAATGAAGCATAAGATGAGGAGAGGGAGTTGTTTTATTACATTTCAGCAGACAGTAAAGAGTTCCATCTCTGACTTAAGTGCTTCTCCATCTAACAACATCAGTAATCATTCAGTGATCTAAATATGGTGGCTACTCTAAGGAAGAGAAGTATTGTGGGCACAAGAACAGCAGAAGATTACAGTGAAGTTAAAAAAAAAAAAAAGGCAAAAAGGAAAAAATGTTAGGAAAAAAAAGAAGTAAAATGAGAAGCAAATAAGGAACCCCCTCCCAATAGATTAAATTCCCTACTCATAGAATAGAATAGAATCAATCAGGTTGGAAGAGACCTCCAAGATCATCCAGTCCAACCTAGCACCCAGCCCTATCCAGTCAACTAAACCATGGCACTAAGTGCCTCATCCAGTCTTTGCTTGAACACCCCCAGGGACGGTGACTCTACCACCTCCCTGGGCAGCCCATTCCAATGCCAATCACTCTCTCTGTGAAGAATTTCCTCCTAACATCCAGCCTATACTTCCCTCGGCACAACTTGAGGCTGTGTCCCCTTGTCCTGTTGCTGATTGTCTGGGAGAAGAGACCAACCCCCACCTGGCTACAATCACCCTTCAGGTAGTTGTAGACAGCAATGAGGTCTGCCCTGAGCCTCCTCATCCGTTATAAGGAATGATATTCATATGATAATGCTGTTCCCTGACAGTGAGGAATCACAGAGGACACAGTGATTGTGAAAAGTCAGACAGATTTAAACATAAGTGCCCTGACAATACTATGTGGCTGTATTTCACCACATTAAAGACAATCCAGCTCATACCAAGATGTGGAATTGACAGCTTTTGTGCCAAACAACTGACTCACCCTCATACCTCCCCCCAAAGGGTCCTATTTTTCTACCTGTAACTCACTCTAGCTCACATTATAGAGTGGGATTAATTGATCAGGATTTGTGCTTGTTTTCTTTTGGTGGATTGCCCTGAAAATCTGTTGTTTAGATGTAAGTGCATGATGACTGAAAAAAGATGTCACAATGGAAACGTCTGGATTTGAAATAAAGGTATGAGTACAACTCCAAAAAAAATGAAAGTCAGGACTTTCAAAGGTATTAGTGCCTGTGGAATTTGATACAAACTATTTTAAAGTGTCTTGCCTTTATCCCAAAATTCTTCTGTCATGGCTTAATTATTATACAGGTGTTGGATATGCAGATCTGGATATCAGTTGCACTATCTGTATTTGCTTTATTTTACCTTCCACACTGTCAAAGTCTAACGATTTGCAACCGAGTATGAAAGTAAAACTTGATTCTGCCTAAAACACAGCTGAGAGGAAGGGAGCAATGAGCTGTGCTCGTTTACACAAGTAAGATAAGAAAAGCTGGTTTCATTTGACAGCATGCTATATACTGATAGTGTTACACCCGGTATACATTCCCTGCAAGTACTTTAAAGGCAGAATGTCAGACATACACCTTGGTAATACAAACATGAGCAACAGCAAAATGTATTACTTGGGCTGGTACTCCTTCTCATATTACCAGTGCTGTGCTCTCAGCTGGGCAATTGTAAAACTGTCTCATGCATGCAACAACTCAGAGGAGTTTTGTGCATCCTGATGCCTCAGACAAAAAAACCAAATGGAGAATAAAGGAGGAGAGTGACAGGGCAAAAAAAAAAAAAACAACCCAAATGAAAAACACAGTGACAAAGAGCATGCAGGATGTGAAGAGAGGAATGAAAAGAACCAGACAGTGAAGTAGCAGGATATGGTTTCCATGACTTTATACTGTACTGGAAGATGACAGTATGTTAAAAGTGTATTAGCCTTAGTTGTGATTAACAAGAAGCATTTAAGAATTTTACTTAGTGTTATTGTATCCTTCCCTGATTAGGGCTGGCAACTTGTCTCAGCCCTTACTGTAAGTTCTTATATCTGAATTCAAGTCTGAAAGCCAAAGAACTCTCCCTTGGGTGGCACTTTGTTTCCACTGGATCAGCACTTAGAAGTCTCTATTGTCTTCTACCTAAGCAGAAGAAAAGATCCCAGTTACAGTTCCCTTCTTATCTCTGGTGTCATGAACCAAAGGCTTTCAACATCACTGTCAGATTTAGACACAGACTTCATGCCCTCGGTCTAGACAGAACTTGAAACATTACTTAGTGAGGTAGGACTGGCCTCAGGAGTCACAAGCCTCATTGACCACCATTGACAGCATAGAAGAAAAGTCATTTCACTCTAAGATGAATCTGTGAGAGATGCCTAACCAGGACCATCCTCTCACACATTATTGTGAATGGCCAGAGTGGAAAAGGGAGTGCTCATCAACTGCTCAAGATGTGGGCAAGAATTAGTGGCTTGCCTTGCTACAGCCTCTGTAAGAAGGAGAGATGCTACAGTCCCCTTGGCTGTCTTGGAAAGATGAGAAGGCCCTGGCAGCCCCAGGGGAGACACAGGGCAGAACACAGTGCCTGTCCTGGCTGGCTGGGGATTACCCTGCATAGGCAGTGGGGTAGGTGCCCAGGGCTGTGCTGAGCCTCGGTGCATGGTCCTCTCTGCCTTCTTTTCTGTCAGGTTTCCCCTGAAGGGGATGAGTCTGCCTGAGCTAGTGCCTCTGAGGAAGGCATGGGTAAATGCCCAACACACAAGGTGGTTCCTCTCCATGACAGTGTCTGGCTGTGGCTCTGTGCATTTCAGCCCCTGAGCTGTGGGACACACACACTTGGTGCAGCAGCCTGGTGTCCCTGTTGCCTCAACAACATATGCAAACATTAATTCTCTACAGCCCTCTCCCAGGTTTTGGCAGGCAATTGGTCCCCTCCCCTCTCTTGAATTATAGTCACTGTAACTTGGATAGGGCCCAAGGACCATCCATAACAGCAAATGGCAAATTAACACCGTAAGGCAATGGCTAATGAAAATTTTGTCTTCTTTTGAAGCTTAGATAATATTGTTCAATGGAAACAAGAAGAATAATATTAGGGCAAAGTATTATAAGAAATTATAATACTTACAATTCTTAATAATACTTACTATACTTATAATACCAATTCCTATAATGCTTATAATACTAATCATTCTAACATTACCTGTAAAATGAGGGAACAGTTATTAAGAGGATCCCTTGTGCAGCATTTGAAAGCACGAGTACCACTGAAAGGTGACAACAGGTAAGAACTGACTGGAGTAACTTGTGGAGGATGCTGCAAAGGCATTTGCAGACAAGTCTGTGAAAAAATATGCCTAGAGAATGTCTGAAGTTGTTCACTCTTGACTATTTGTGTGAAGTTTCTCAGTGCTGTATGAAATGAGCTATTATGACCAGGGGCAACGTACTTTACCTTTGATTTTCGTTATGTGACATATTTGGTGTATTTGACAAATGATGGCTTGAGATTCTGGAGCAAGAGATCCTCTCACCATCCTTCTATGAACAAAGCACAAGCCTGCTCTCCTGTCAATGCCATGCCTTCCACGCACTCCGTTCCTAGTAGTATTGTTCACTTCGATACAGAAACATCGTACATATATTTTGTGTTAGGAAAGTAAATGAAATTGGAAGGAAAAAAAATAAATGGCTTGTTTCAGTCAGAAACCTCACTGTAGCAGATGGAGAAGTGGACAAAAGTTTCCATTTAAAAGTGTTAATTTGTAGTAAATAGAAAGGTGGCAGCAACAAAAAAAAAAAAGGCAGTCCACAAGCACTACATGCCAAACTCTACCAAACCTAAATACTGAACATTTCTGAGGAGTAAGCCTGTAACTAAAGAATGCCACTACTGTCACCTTGACTGACCACTTGCATAATATCAGCCAAAAAAAGCCTAACCCACAATTCCTGTGCAGAGCCTACAACTCTGTCTCAGGGTTAAAATATATTTCAGTGCTGGAAAATCCTTCAGCTGCTCTGAAGGTTAGTCACACTGTTAAAGTCTTTTCCCATACCTTTAGTGAGAATTTCCTTGTCACCAATTTCCTTAGCTTCTGTGCTACAAGGGATTTCATAGTGCTGGGGTTTTTTTCCTAGATTAAAGAAGGATCAGCTATCAGAAATCTTTTCACTATTTAAGCTGTGCTCACCTTCTAACCTTTTTTTTTTTCAGGGTGGGGGGGAAAAGGGATAAACCAAATAACTTAAATTCTAAGCTGCTTAAGAGTTTCTAAGCCTCTTACTGTAGGGGATGTTTTCTGAAAACTAAACTCTTCTGCAGCTTTTTCTTGACTAACCTCCACATTTTCATATACTTTCTGAAACACAGGAAACAAAATTAGACACACTGTTCCACTAACTGCTTCCCATATATATTACAGAGGAAACAAGACTGCCTGATCCCTACAGTCTTGCAGTAGAATAATTGCCCTTCTTCTCCAAGGGCTTCATTTAACTCTCTGTAAACAGGGTGACCCTTTATAGTGGGTTCTCATCTTTAGTCACTTGTCAGTCTCACTTATTTGGGCTTGTGTAATTTGTATGAACTTTGGGCCAAACACAGGTAAGTTATGCAGCATTTTATCCTCTTCTCTGCTGAGTGCCGCTGACTCCAGAGTTAGTATCCTAAGGAGCCAGTTTGCTGTCGTGCTTGGTAAAACAAGCATGGCTATACTGCTATCAGGATGGAGATGGTATCATAGAGTGTTTCAGGCAGTAATTTTAAGCAATTAGTCATTTAAGAGGTGTTTTTGGTGGTGGATTGAAGATCTGCTGTACTGACAGTGCACTGCCACAGTGTGACACAGGATGTTAAAAAAAATACATGTAAAATAGTACAAGATATATTTGAGCAAGCACTAAAGAAACATCATTGTTCAATGAAGGCAGAAACTCCACAGGACAATACATCTGACATAATACTGAACCAAAGCATACCAAGAAATGAAGAGATGCCAAAGGAAAGAAGGAGAGAAGCAGCTGCTGGCAAAACCCCAAACTCATCTACCAAAATATTTTTAGATTATTTCTTCAAAGAGTGAATGATTATAATACACAACGAGTTTACAGTGGCCCATTAGCCCATACTCAACACAAGGCTATTCCCTACTTACACATTTAGAGGTTGCCAGGCAGGCCACTGTGCTTTTGCCTTGATGACTGTTAAAACCTCATCGCTCTGTGAAAAGAGACAAACAAGAAAGTGATTTGGACAATTTCACAATGAGAGTAATATGATATACAGCAAAAACAAACAAACAAAAAGCACATTAAGCAGCACTGAATCAAACACTGCCTCCAAATTCTGACTATGAGAAATGTGCTTTGTCCTTTTTTGTTATCTGGGCACCTCATGTCCTCAGCTGCACAAACAGCCTCTGTGAATGCAGGAGGCAATAGCACCAAGCAAAGGCAGTCAGACCTTGGTCAGAGTCTCTTTCTCTTCTGCAGGAATTGAAGTGAGCTTAAAAAATGAACAACAGTGCACAAACCATGTTATTTTTGCACCATGAGCTGATAGAAAAGCTTTCAGAGTAGTGCAGAGCGATGACAGGTATGAATAAGAAGACATTTGCATTGGTGAAATACGCCAAAATACTATAACCAAGGTGACTTTGTTCTAGTAGCACTATCACAACAAGAAAATTGTGCTGTATCCTGTGTGCTGTAGTCCATGTACAGTAGCTCATGGCAAAAAGGGTATCTTTGCTGTTGAGTTTGTGACTCTGTGACAATACTTGTGGCCAGAGGTATTTACCAGCTTTAAGGAAAAAAAGGACAGAAAAGTTGCCTTAGTATGTTAAAGATCTACAGGCAGAAAAAAACTGCAGGCTGCTGCTCTAGGCAATCTAACACCCTGTGAGTAGGTATGAGGTACTATTTATTATCTCTATATGTTGTTAGGAGGAAGTTCTTCACAGAGAGAGTGGTTTGCCATTGGAATAGGCTGCCCAGGGAGGTGATGGTGGAGTCACCGTCCCTGGAGGTGTTCAGGAAAAGACTGGATGAGGCATTTAGTGCCATGGTCAAGATGACTGGCTAGGGCTGGGTGATAGGTTGGACTGGATGATCTTGGAGGTCTTCCAACCTGGTTGATTGCATTCTATTCTCTGTGTAAGGAATCCATGATACACTGTCATCTTCTCCAAGTAAAGCTACTCATAGCACTTGCTCTTTGCTCTCCACTGGCACATGAAGAAGTTAGAGAGTGAAATACAGCAGCCACTTGTGGAAACCCAGAGCACAGCAAAGCATTCTGGAAAGACTATTTCCTAAAGTAAGTCTGTAGGAATTCCCTCCTCAACAGTTTTAAACTTTCTATTGGTACAATAAACCCAGGACAAAGGCAGGAGACTGTTAACAAGGCTCTGGTGCCCAACAGACATCTATCACATTTTTTGAGAAGCGTTTTCCTCATCCCCCTTAGGAATCCACCCCAGTAATTTGCCTAGAGGAACACAGAGGTCATGACTCACTCGCACGATTTCTACTGTCTTGTAAAAATATTTCCCAATTAGACTAAGAAGCCCACCACATACATTACCAGTAATTGGCACTTCCAACAGAGCTGACCTTTCAGTTTAGTGATAATGGTACCATTTCCTGCTTGATAGCAATAGTTCTGCTCCCCCAGACTAGCACCCCTCTTTAAAAGAAAACAATTTTCACCATTTTTCTCTAGCCTCTCACTATTTTCTCTTTTTATCAAAGCAAGGTAATTATGGCACTGATGGGCCTTCTCCCTAACACCCCAGGCTTTCAGTCTCATGAATGCACACATGCCAGGAGCTCTCCTTCAACTCCAGCAGAAGGATTAACCATTTCTTGAAAATCCTTTTTAGAAATAGATGCTTGGCCAAATCCTTAGCTTGAGCTAAGACAGCTTAAAGCTTGCTCAAGAAAGGCAGTGGAGCCAAAGCAGTTTCTAGGTTGACTTAATTTTGGTTTAAAATTATGGTCTAAATTAAAACATAAAAATAGCAAACTGTTAGCTTTTTCTCCACATCCACTTTTCCACATTAGTGTTTCAAGCCAGAGGTGGGTGGCTGACTCAGTAGTGGTTCCCTCTGAAAGTACTGTCCTCCACAAAGCCCCAATAGCATTGATCACGTTATCTTACTGCAGACAGCCTTACTGACATTCTGAAGTTGGCCAAAATTAATCATTTACTTTGCAATGTACAAATGAAGGCACACACAGAATAAAGTCATTAAATGGCAACACATAGAACCCGTGGCAGTAAACCACTGCTAAATTAGATCCTTCCGCTGTGCACTCTACAAAAGGTTGAAAACATTTCTTCATCTTCAAGAACAGAAAGTGGGACATAGCTCAAAGAAGCCCAATTGAAGATAGAATTTGATTTGAAGTCTTTCCTAACCAAGGGGATTTAAACCAACTTGTTTAAAGGGTAATGTCCATTAAAATGTAGTGAAAGCTTTCAGCAAAAGTTTAAAGCTTCACATGAATACCTTTAGAATGAAAGAGATGTTGGGAGGATTTGGAAAGCCATGTAAACTATTTCACATGCTCCAGCTGCTTTTTGGTATCTGTTGTAATTAGTATCCTTTCTGTACTGAAATTTATTTTTATGAGTAGTTTTTATGACTCTTTTTATTTCACATGTGCCAAAAAGCGTTAGAAAAGGTTACAGTTTGGATCACTTAGCACTTGCTAATAATGATTTGATCCAGTTCAGCTAAACAAATGACAGTCTATTATCCGACATCAAAATCAGAGTCAGATTCAGTGAACTGTGGGAATGAAAAACACCTGTTTTGAGCCAGAACTTAATTTCACCCATTTCACACTGCCTCTGCTTGGCATTCATTTGATTGCTTTGTAACAGAGAACACTTAGTTCCTTCCACAACACTCATCCTCATAATAACTGAATGCCTTCCTATCCACAGTGGGCTCATTTTGACAAGATTCTTAGAAAGTAGAAAAAGCAATATTATCCTCAATTCACAGGTGATCAATTGAAAGTCTTCTGGAAACAAAACTACCTATCTGAGTTTTAGGATAGAATCTTCCTTGCAGGATCATCGTTTTCCTCAAGAAAATAATGTGTTATTGAAGAAAAAAAAAGATAAAGTGAGAATGAAAAGGTGTAATGCAGAGCATGTCTTCTGTGGGGAATCAAGTGCTATGAAAATGAGAATGATATAGTGCTTTGAAGGCATAGCTGGCTGCTCTTACAAGCCAATCAATCTTCTATGGTTAGTATAAATAGACCTCATTCCACCTCTACCCTGTACAGTTACATAGAATTCGCTTTAAGATGTGAAAAGTGTCTGTTTAGCATCCTTAAGACTTCTGCAGTTCATGAATGTAGTTTCAAGCTAATAGAAGTCTTCAAAACCTCTGTTTTTGGCTCCTTACTGCTACATACACTGTACAGTTAGATGTCTTGTTTGGAGGAAACATTTCAGAGATTACACAAACATCTGCTTGCATGTTCTGAGCAGTTAGGTAGTCTGCAAGGAAGCCTGAAGACTCAGCAATGAAGAGACGATGATGCTATAGCTACTCTTCTTGCGGGCTTAGGTATCTCACTCCCTGCTAAAAGGGTATGTTTATTTAGGACTCCCAGCCTCAAGATCCCTGCTGAAAGCAGACACCTTTCAAACTAGGAATGGTGCTAGTGCTTGATATAATGCTCTACTAGTGTTCATACCCTCTACTAGTGTTCACACCCTCTACTAGTGTTTATACCTTCAGATACCTTCTATTTATGTTTGCAACTGTTTTGTAACAGTCCCCACAGCAAGCCTATCTAGATGACATTGCTATCAAGTCCACTGATGAAACTACCACAGCCAGAAAAAAAGGCTTCAATTTTAAGGCCAAAGTGTAAGAGTCATGGCTAGGCTACTTCCTGGAGAAGGAAGAATTCTGAGCTCTGGACTATGATTTTTTTATCTACTATCCACCATTTGCCGTATAGTAACTGTGTGTGTGATGTGTAGTGCACTGTGGATGGCTATGTTTATTAACTTCATAAGCAACTGCTCTGCTTGGAGTCCATCCAGGCTTCTGAGGATTTCTTGTTCATGTGGAACATGTCAGAAGTTTCCCATAGCTACTGGTAATGGTCATTACAAAATCTTACTTTCAAGGCTACTCTAGTGAGCTGGTAATACATCATGCAACTTCATCTATTTTCCTGCAGGTGCATCCAGGGAGGTGGCTGAAGTTGCCCTAAGCCTCAGTGCTGAGATGCAGTTATTTTTAAGACAGATTTTTTTAAGTAGAAGAATGTGCAGAGGTTGTTTTTCAGCAGTTCATAAAAAGAACATTTTGGAGAAGGTTAAGCTTTTAGTCACAAATTACTTCATTTGGAAGGAAAAGCAAAAAGCACCCATATTTAAAGACAAAGACTTATTTCTACCATTTGATG
The DNA here is from genome assembly GCA_013400475.1 of Tricholaema leucomelas. Taxonomy (NCBI): domain Eukaryota; kingdom Metazoa; phylum Chordata; class Aves; order Piciformes; family Lybiidae; genus Tricholaema lacrymosa; species Tricholaema leucomelas. Next base: position 703,721 of record WAAF01009850.1, on the reverse strand, counting down.
ACAACTCAATTCTATTTAATTTTACGGTTGACTCAAATTCAGGTAGCTTATAACTAGTAGCACAGATTTGAGGTTACTTTAAGCAACAGCAAACAAACATTTCAGTCAGTGGAATTATACCAGGATTGTGTTTGCCTATTTTATTTTGACTTCTGTATGTTTATGATAGAGATTTTGTGGCAGCTGCACAACCCACATATATTACAAGATAAATAAACAGGCCTATATTACAAGATAAATAAACAGGCCTGAATGGAATTGATTATTTGATCACAGTACATGCAAATTCAATATTTCCCTTTACAAATAGCTGTTTCTTTAATTAAAAAACCCTTATTTCTGCTCTTCAAAAATAGGTAATGACATTTCAGGGAACATAAAGTCTGGTATTTTCAGTTCACTAAATATGAAGGTTTGGGGGAATTCCCAGGCTTTTAATAACATCCACTCAATTACAAAAGCATAATTTGCATAAAGAAATACTGTTGAGGTGTAACTGAAGAAAAATGGAAGCAGAGAGCATCTAAATCCAACTAGAGCAGGCTCCATTTCAGAAGGGAGCAAGGAACCCAGGACTACAGACAGCCCCAGTTTAACCATCGTGCTATACAGGAAAGCTTTCCTGAATTGGATACTTAGCAATTTTCTATTCACTTTCACAAAAAAAAAAACCTCTGTTAAATAATCAGGATGAGAATTTTCCAAAAATGTGGATATTGTCCATGTTTTCCAGCCAATATGGAAATAAGTGTTAAAGCTGTAGTTTCAGGATGGTGACTGCACAGATGCTAGCTGACATGGCTTGTTTACGAAAAGCTTTTAAAAGCAAATTGTAATCCCTGGGTTTGTTTCAAATTACGAGGCTGGGATGTAAAAATGTTCATTGTTACTCTTGGTATATCTCCCAAAAGCACTGATTCACTTCACATTAACAACTTTCTGCATTATCTGTCCCACAGGGTTTTCATTCAATGAAGTGGTTGTTTCGGGAGGGAAATGTAGGCTGAAATTAACAACAGAACTGTTGCTAATGGCAACCCTGAAAATCATATACTTTATTTCCATTAAGGTGCAGTTACATAATCTAGGGTGTCCCAGTAAAGCAGTAATTCATTTTTGCATAGTATAACACTTAGCAGTCTGTGTTAATGAGCCCTAGGTATGGTCTGAGTATTTGAGCTCTCATTTTCTGTGGCTGAGCAGATTCTGTAGGAAGAGTCTCCCTTGTGAATCCACTTCTTGATTGCACATTGATTTTCTACTGCACATTTTGCTTAATTCTCTATAGCATGCTTTGCTATCTTTAGGACTACAGAAACATTTGGGATCCTAAACTAGTTTGCCAAAACAAAGGAAAGATCTTTTTATTACACTTAGGAATGCCCATTTTTAAAAGTAGGGGATTAAGCTAGACTTTGAAGCTGAGCATAACTGGTGTCAACACCAACTCTTTGCTTAATAAGTTGATCCAATGCAGACCAGTTTGTCATCCTTCTACCTTAAATTCCCAATTTCATCAGCCTTTTCAACTAAACTAGCCATTAAGCCTGTATCTAAGTGCTATAAAGCTACTGTTATTTTAAACTCACAAATTATTTGGAAACCATAAGCATGCCAGAAAAGAAACAAGGGAGGAAAACCAACAAAACCAACAGCGACAAAAACACGCCAATCCAACAGATCAAGGCATTCTGTGCACAATAAAGCAGAAGTCTGCAACTGAATGGCAACCTGCAAGACATAAAACTGTATTCACTGGAGGTAGTGATAAAAGTGTTTTAAAACACCAGGTTCACTCATCGGATTCATATCTAGGTACCTACAGCATTTTTTGCTCAGATCGCTTCAAACAGTTTCAAAACAAACAGGGATGAAAGCATCGAGACAGATTCTAGTGCTTGCTATGAATAAGTGAGTTTCAACTGCTTAACTGTCAGCAGGAAACCTCAGGAAAACACTGTGTCTGCTCTGAGAAACAGCCTAGAGAACAGTGAGAAAGAACAACTCTGTCCTCTGGTAAATGCTGCTATCATGATGATACATCCTCCTGCTTCCATGCAGTGGCTTGGATAGAGAGGAAATAATTATTCAGATAATAGCAAATAATTTTAAGACTAGCAAATGAGCTCAGACAGTGAGCTTTCCTGACCCTTGACAGCATGTTGAGAACTCAAAGTTGTAGATTTTTTTCCATTCAGAATGTACAATATAAATATTCTAAGTATATTTAACTGCAGCACAGAGGCAATCTCACAACAGCCTAACTTCCTTTCAATAAAGATGCTGTGTCTAAGCTACCCTTTACCATTCCTTATGAAAAAACACCAACAACCCCCCACCAAAACACCCATCCAAGAATGTAGCCTTCAGACAAATTAAGGAATTGAGGCTCCTCTAATGAGTTGCATTTTCTGTAACCTGGGAAGCAGTATCCTTTTAGAGAAATCAGTTTCACATCTCTTTTGCTTCCAGCCATCACCATGACAAACAGATTGCTGGGACCATTCTTCTGGCACTGTGTATCTCATGGTTTATGCTTTGACATTAACCTGTCTCAGAATTTAATGACTAAAACACACTTGTCTCAGGTTGTGAATAAAGTCTTCTCAATCTTTGACTGGACTTTGTAGGGCTGGGTTTTAAGATGGAATGTAGAAATGCCAGCAATTTCTCCAAGGAGTGGAGATGTTGCCATTTTTTCCCAGCAGGGGTTGCCTTTATCACCTCATTTCCTTGTAAGTTACTTGTCTTTGAAAAACAACTCAGTCTACACTGTATGAGTCAAAGGACTATCTAGATAGTCCTCAGTGGACAGTGGCTCCAGTCTGATATCCCTGATTCTGTTTGTGTGCTTTCATTTTACCACATTTTCATTTCTGCACTCCTTCAATGGGACAAACAGACAAAGAAAGCAATTGCTTCATTACCTATCCTGTGGGCAGGATTAGCTCTTAGGGGAGTAAGTAGCTTTTGTTTTTTTTTTTCCTAGACAAGGAACTCTTCTGTCCAGTTCCCCAGTGTGGATTTCTATACATTAGAAAGGTCTTTTTTATGCAGATGTTACATGGAGGCTGACCCAAACAAGTTTCCTTGCTACTCAGAAATGTCAGGGGCCTGGGCTAGGTGACATTGCCTCCCATGTTTCTAATGGTTCACTTTGTCTCTCCAGCTGTCTCTAGACAGATGGAAAATGGTATCACTACTTTATTTATTTAGCATTTTAGCACTAACTGTTCCCTATGAACAGTGTGGGAGGTCAGATGAAGGTTATCTCCCTACCTGGTGCCCACACTACTTGTTGCTTAAAGAGCTTCAGGTATCTTTAGATCAGTTAATCTCTCTATACTTCACATGTGCCACTGAGCAGAATTAATATTAGAAGAGGAATTACGTAACACTTATAGCTTTCAAAACAGTAAGAGCTGCTATTAGGGTGACATTTGCAACTGATGTAATTAACATACCAGAGAAGAGCTATTAATTCCACTGTACAAAATACTGTTTTGGTTTCCAGTTGCTTATTTAGAACAGTAAACAACAGAGAAGAGAAATGAGAAATAAGAGTTAAAGCCTGTAGCCACAATGCCATATGTCATCCCATAGTAATCAGAGCTAAATGGGTGATGTTGTCTCTGTAATAAACCAGACAAAGAAATGTATTTGAGTTAAGGAACACCTCTGGGTACTCTGGAAAATCCCTAGGACATGAAATTGCTGAGTGAAGCATTCATGTAGTTATTTTATGATCAGAATAGTCCCAAATTCTCCCCAAGTCCAAAGTCTCCCTCTCTGGAGATATTCAAAACCCACCTGTACATGTTCTTATGTGATCTGTTACAGGTGATCCTGCTCTGGCAGGGTAGATAGGAATGGATGAGCTTTCAAGGTCCCTTCCAGTCCCTAATTGTCTGTGATTCTCTGAAATTAAGGAACATAAACAGAGGCTTGCACTCTAAAAGTAGGTATTCACCATACTGCACTGTATGAGTAACAATCACTGCAGTGAGGTCAGAATAAATCTAAGTATATTTGTCTGAGCTGTGAAAACCACTAACTGGTAGGGACACACCTTAAACCTCTGTACTTAAATACACTGCTAAAACTGCTTACTGTGACATACATTCCTTGTTATTTCTCATGCCTGACTTGAAGTTTTATGTACACTGGCCTGTATATAGGCTTCTCTCTAAAGCTTATGTGCTGAAGTAATATGTAAATTTTAGAGTTTAGCTGTTATGCTATCATGAAATGACACCATGTGTTTGGATGCCATGAAACAGGCATTTGAACATTCCATGACATGGAGACAAACAAAAGCACACTTCTTACTCTAGCAGTAAAGCAAATATTGCTGTTGTGACGATCTCATTTGTATTCATTTAAACATCTAATAAACTCTTCTCTAGCAATTGCATAATCACAATTGTACAGTATCAGAATTATTCTCAGTTCTTTTAGATCAGAGATGCTGTGTACAGATCTTGGATTGTCTCTTTCCTTTGAGTCCACTCTCATATCAGACCCCAGCTGGGAGATTTCCTGAAGAACACTGAACACAAACATCATTCCCTTCTTTATTTGCGCAGAAGTAGCAGACCCGACTGGTCCCCACTTAAGTCCTAATTCCAAGTGTTAGGACACTAAATAAAATCATTTACTATCTCTTAAGATTAAGTTGTTTTCCTTTTATTCATCTCTAAAGAGGTTAGAACTGCTCCATTATTGTAGGGCAGACTTCCAAAGTGGTTAATAATTAAGATCAGCAAAGCATGGTGAATGCCACCTCTCATTACAAAGCCACTGCTTAGACTCTCAAGTTACTTCAGCAAATAAAGATATGGCATTCTTTGGCTAACCAGGATGAATGTTTTTAGCATTCATGTTTCTAATGCAAAAGCATGCAAAATTCACAGGGTTGCTCCATCTTATCCTCCTGATGCTGCAAACGTACACTGAAACAAACTGATGGGAGTGTTTGCTTATAACAGAATTGCCAAGCTGTTGCACCACAATAACCACTAAAAGACTATTAAATATGCAATTACTATAGCATTCTGTAATATCTGATGAGCCAGTTAATAGCACTTTGTATTTCCATGGCACCTTGCCTCAAGGAATTTAAAAATGGCTTTAAACAATAATTAACTTCTAGAGATATCCTCCAAATCATTTGCACCATAGTCCAGACACAGGAACTACAACAAACTTGACTAGAGTGGCCTTCTAAATGAAGATAATTGTCTAACAAAGACAGGAATTTTTAACAATTCCTTCCCCCCCAGGTACCATCTCCAAAGCTAGAAGCTTGTTGTATCTCCTCTTGTTCTGAGATCATTGCTTGGTAAAAAAAAAGATAATAATCAATCAGCTATCAAAACAAAACAACAAAACCCAACTCTGTAGTTACTAGCTTGGCCTCATCTATTTCTACTCCAGTCAGAAAGTAAGCAACTTCTGCCAGTCCACCCAGTCTGGACAACTGTAATGTCGAAACTAAGCTTCCTGTGCACCAATACACTTTGTGCAGTGCTACTTTCTGTGCCAAAAAGCAAACAGAAATCAAAACATTACACAGGAACTATGCAGATAAAATAAAAAGGGAAATGGGTTATGCCCTAGAAGGAAATCACAGTCAAGTAAAAGGGCAGTTCAATATCCAGTAAGGTATACTCTGATAATCAGTCAGGAAAACTACAAAGTATTTCCAAAGCTGGGAACTAAAATACTGTCTGTCTCTGTATATGAATTGTTCCTGCTGCCTTGCATGGTCTATCTCTTCTCCACCGCCTAGCTGTCTAATTAAACAAACACAGCCAATGGCCAAACCTCTGAGTTACCTTACATTTTGAGCATTATCTCTTCCTGTAAACTTTCCTCCTGTCATAAAAACATTTGCAAAAAAAAAAAAAGGGAATGAAACTCATCACAGCTGAGACAAGGTTTAAAGCTTTTAACCACCCAGCTTCAATTTCTCCAAAAGATTCCTCTCGTTTTAGAGACAAAACCAAATCTCTTTCTCACCCAATCTGAAAAGATCCCAATTGCTCATAGGCTTTTACATCCTATCAGTTGTTCAATTTCTGAGTCAGTGTTGCTGTATGTAACAGGCAAGAACATTTGCAAGAGCAGATTATTATTCAGCAATCACGTTGATTTATTCCACAACACTGAACAGTACCGCAGTTATGATTGTTTTTTAAGGAAGATAGTACTTACTGTAAGCATGGCCTGGTGACTCTGATCTCCTTATAAGATATGATCACATTACTGAAGTAATTAAGACTTTTTTTTTTTTTCTTCTTTCCATCTGTTTTAAACATAGTTTTTTGCACCTTATTGTGATCCAGAGACTTCTAAAACTGTTCTAAGTAGAATCATAGAATGGTTTAGGTTGGAGGGGACCTCAAGGATCATCCAGCTCCAACCCCCTGCCATAGGCAGGGACACCTCCCACTAGAGCAGGCTGCTCAAGGCCTCATCCAGCCTGGCTTTAAACGCCTCCAGGGAGGAAGCATCCACAACCTCCCTGGGCAACCTGTGCCAGTGTCTTACCACCCTCACTGTAAAGAACTTCCTCCTAACATCCAGTCTGAATCTCCCCTCTTCCAGCTTAAACCCATTCCCCCTCGTCCTGACATTACTAGACCTTGTCAACAGTCCCTCCCCAGCCTTCCTGTAGGCTCCCTTCAGATACTGGAAAGCCACTCTAAGGTCTCCTCGAAGCCTTCTCTTCTCCAGGCTGCAGAGCCCCAACTCTCTCAGCCTGTCCTCATAGCAGAGCTGCTGCAGCCCTCTGATCATCTTCGTGGCTCTCCTCTGGACCCGCTCCAGCAGTTCCATGTCCTTCTTGTGTTGGGGGCTCCAGAACTGCACACAGTACTCCAGGTGGGGTCTGAGGAGAGCAGAGTAAAGGGGGAGAATCCCCTCCCTTGCCCTGCTGGCCACACTGCTCTTGATGCAGCCCAGCACAGGGTTGCTGTCTGGGCTGCATGTGCACACTGCCGGCTCATGTTGAGCTTCTCGTCGACCCAGACCCCCAGGTCCTTCTCCTCAGGGCTGCTCTCAGCCATTCATCACCCAGCCTGTATCTGTGCCTGGGATTGCACCGACCCAGGTGCAGGACCTTACACTTGGCCTTGTTAAACGTCATGAGGTTGGCCTGGGCCCACCTCTCCAGCCTGTCCAGGTCCCTCTGGATGGCATCCCTGCCCTCCAGCAAGTCAGCTGCGCCACACAGCTTGGTGTCATCTGCAAACTTGCTGAGGGTGCACTCAAGTCCTCTGTCCATATCACTGACAAAGATGTGATGTAAATTTCTTGCTGATCAGAAATACAGTCTGGCTTGTACAGGCCTTTGTCAAAGGCCATTCTCTTAATCACTACTTGCTACAGCCCGGTAAGAACTTACAAGAAGCCTCAGCACTGACAGTTTCTTTTTTTCTGCTTTCAGGTCCACATTTCTGCTGATTTCTTCTGCATGTTTCTTCTACAATAAATCAACTAGCATTATTGGCCCCATGTGGCTGCATGCCTTTCATTTTTGTGAACTATAATCCAAACATCTTATTGACTGCAGCTGCTTTTAAATACACTTTGGTGTCAGCAGTGATTTATTTTTTAATTATATTCTTTTATTTTAAATGTGTGGTCCTATCCTTTCCTTAACAGCTGCTTTAAAGACAATGCTCCAATAAATGAAGCTTCAGCATTTGAGCAAGGCAAGCAAGCTAATTCACAGTTCCTTAACAAAAGAATTTCCTATGTGAACACCTTTGACTTAAATATTGTGACAACAAATCTTTCAGATTTTTGATGAAGGGGGTCACTTACCTGAAGTATATTCTAGCTGAGTGTTCTTGGGAGATTCTTGCTAAAAACACCAGCAGGGATAGTACCAGGATAAGATTATTTTTGTCTCTCTTCCAAAAGCCTAGGAGACTGTTTTACTGGTTTTTTATTTCAGCTGCTGAGACAAGTTCTGAATCCAATCCTTACCAAAATTAAAGTCTAGGGATTTGGTCTTAGTAGAAGGTCCATTTTTGTCTTCTGATATATGTATGTAATTTCTCCTGTCTGCAGGAGCATGTTTATGCTGTATCCAGGGCAATACTGAGCGTATAGGTAAGATGAAATATCTCCAGGGAGGGATTGTAATCAGCAAAAAGAAAAACATCCCTATCCATTGCAAGAATGTACTCTCTGCAATGGGAATGTTAAGCAAGAAAACAGTGACTGTAGAACGTAGAGTTCTATCTCTGTTCTGCTGAGCCGATTTTAACCCCTATTGCTTGAAAAATGTCCTTGGAATGCAGGAAACAGAATTAAACTTAGTAGCAGACAGCTTTCCTTAAAATAACTTAAAAATAATCACAGAATGCCAGGTTGGAAGGGACCCCAAGGACCACCTAGTCCACACTTCCTTAAATTCTTAAATGTGATGGCCCAGCACCTTCTCAAGCTGGGTCTTAAACTGTCCTGGGAGATGATTCCAGCGTCTGACTCTCTCATTGTTACAAATCCTCTGAAGTCTGATCAGAATCTTCCCAGGAGTAACTTGTACCCATTACCACTTGTGTTCTCTAGGTGACTCCTTGTAAACATGGGCTCTCCATCATTCTCTCCGTGGCTTATTTGTGTTTGAAGCATCATTTCTTTTGGAACACATTATAACTTCAGGGTTTATTGTTTAAAATGTCTGAAACAATCCCCCTACCATATTAATTATACTGATTTCATGTCTGTATTAGCAGGCAGTTGATGGCTGGGTGTCTGCAGAACAATGTCTTCTCAGTACTGTCAACTGATTAACACTCTTTCCAATTCTCTCCTCTTATCCCCACATTTCTTCTTTAATATCTGCCTGAGAGGTGATCCATATTATATCTCATGGTGGTAAAGGACTTATCAACGAGCGCAGGATTTGAGAGAACTAAAACTCATTAAGAGTTCATATATCGAAATTTTGACATTTCTAGTCTGTTTTGTAAGTGAAGGTTCCACTACAATAAGGAATCCAATATTGTTATCCAGTAAGAATTATTCATTCATTCCACACAAATATCTATATATATCTATAAGTTCTTGCCATGAAGTTCTTATTGTCTGATTAATAGAGAAGTGACTCTTGAACTAGAACTAATCCCGTGCAGACTAATGTAGAATATAGTACTTAGTTGCCTTAAAATGAAAATAGTCATGTCAATAGCTTGACAAATTAGTTTATGGAAAAAATACAGTGCTAGCCATTAATAGTATTTGAATGTTAGCACTGGTGTTGTAATTCTCTTCTTTTATATAAACTATAAAATCAGTTTTTCAATAATACATTTCAGCTTGCAGCTGAAGTGCTGCAATTTCTTACATGCATTCAGCCAACATACTGTAGAGCTTAAATATATAAATTTATGGTACTGTAATTAGAACAGCTCAGAGTCTTGGGTTTTTTTTCTTTCTTTCTTTTTCTGGCAGAAGTAGAATTCTAAAGCCCTCTGATTACACAGAAATGGTGGTATGTTAAACAAAAATGAATGGGAAATTACTGGTCTCTTTTCTACTGTACTTCACAGAAACTTAGCATGAACATCTTCATTTGACTCTTTGCCTTTCTTATTCAAGTTAATAAGTTCTTGTAACAAACTGCACTTTAATAAGTGATTTCTGCTCTTGCCATGGGAACATGGAAAGTAAAGGTTTGGACACAGCATCCAGGAAACTGAAAGGTATTGTTAGTGAGAGGTGGGTATGATTTTTAAAGAAATAAAAAGAAGACATTAATTTGATGAGTACATTAATGCAGTGAACATCAGAATGATTTGCTACAAAGAAGCAGCTTGTGTATGCACACTTAAAATCTGTAAATCCTAATCTTGTTTCTAACACATCCTAAATCCACGGATAATCTGTGCATAAAAAAGAAGTGCAAAGATGGATTCAAACTAGGCACAAGACTGAATGCTGATGCTTAAGAAGTAGACTCTTATCTCTCTCGACAGCATTTTCCTGGCATTACAATACCAGGCTGGTGAATGGCTGCATTAGTGGGAACATGCCACCACTGATCCAACCTAGTGATTGTCTTGACCCACTTATGGTTGTGCTGTCATCATGCCTAGGCTCAAATACCTTTTTCATACCCATTAACAGCCATTGTTATGAACTGAGCTGTCAGAACATTGCGAGAAAAAGGGAGACAAAGAAGAAACACTTACATGCAATTATACTAACTGAATAAACAAGAAGCAAAGATTAAAATCAATCTTCCAGTGCTGTAAGGCAGAGTAAGAAAAGAAGTTTACAGGATGCAGATCTATTGCTGATAAAAGACAATGGATCTCCAGGAAAAGTGGATTTGACCTGGGAGCTTTGTACAACTGTGAGACCTGTAGTAGTAACCAAAACAATAACTGTTAGTTGAAACTAACCCTTCCAAATTACACTACCCTTGTGTTGATTTCAAGCACTCATGTCAGCAGCCCTTTCAGATTTGAATGTGCTGCGATACAGAATAAAATGTGACTTCTTGCTTTTTTTGTTTCAGCTACATTCAGTTGAACTAAAAATTCTATGTCTGCTACCTTGTCTCAGCTAATTAATATCACAAAACATCACGAAAGCCCACTTGTTGATTCATTAATGAGATGGAATTTGGTGGCTCTGTAGTGACCCCTTGTCTGCCTGTTCCGAGAACAAGCAAGTTAATGAACACGTTCACACCACCAGCACTAGAATCACTGCTTTACCCTGTAACACCACGGTGATTAACACTAATTTTCACACATGGTATGGGAGAAATAATGCATCCTCAGATTCCTGTTTTGGTGTTACTTCTTGTCTGCTGGTTCATGTGCAGTTTTAACTGTCTTGCTGCTCCCCTTTTCTCCCCATAAATTTTTAACATCCTGTCATCTTTTGACTTGATAGCAGCCCAGGGCATGGATTATCTCTGTCCTACTTGCCTATAAAAATATAACATATCTATACCTCGAGGCACTGGTCAGGTCTTTTAAGACACTGCTGCAGCAGCAGAAGAAATCAATAATACTTGCTATAGCAGAAATGAAGGAAGATTGTTCTTACGTGAAACCATTTAGGAATTAATAGCTGCGTAGGTATGGCAACAGAGTTCCTTCCCAATTCCTTTCCTCTGTCCTTGCTGATTGAAAAAAGAATGTACACTGAGGACAGGTAATGGATTCCCTCTGTAGGATAAACTTGTGCAGATCCCTTTTTTTTTGCCATAGGTAGGCTAGTTTATAGCTAGTTTGAGTATTTCTACAGTTACAGGACTGTGAGGCAGACACACAGAGGAAAGTTTCACTTCACTGTGTTTGGTGGGTACTTAGTCCTTGTCTACCTGGATAAACTCCTGTTGGTTTAGAGTCATCTTAGGTCACTGCATACTGGCCACAGTGTGCCCAAAGCTACTACGCTTTCAGAGGAAGCATCTCTATGTGCCTTATTCCCACACATTCCTTACAGTTGCTGGTTGGTGGTATGCTATGTGGTTAGAAGGATTTTCAGTCTGTCTAATCTATCAAAGCAGCTATTGTGCTCTTAAATACCAGAAGCTGTGACTAGCAGAAAGGACAAGTCATTGGCACATAAGATTTTGCCATCTCATATAAATCCACAACCACATGCTGCTGTCAGGAAGTAACAGGCTCTTAGCCCAGCACGAAAGACATGGAGAAAAACAGGAGGAGAAAGAGAGAGGAGGCAGAAGAAGAAATGGTATTCTGATTAAAGCAATAATAAAGCACAATGTTAAGGCAGTATGTTACCCTTTTGTTATACTTCCTTAAGTGGTATTCATTGCAGAACAAGAATTCTGTTCTGAAATGTGCAAGACACTACATAAAAGGTTAATACTATTACAGCTGGGTGACAGCTTTTCAGTGAAACAATGTTAATTTGCTGAGGTAGAAAGATACTGTAGATACACATATTTGTTTTGATAACTCCTTCAAAGTCTGAGCAGCTTTCTGCTGGAAACACACTTGGTTTGCCATATAGCGAGCTGCTGGGGAGCCTGGGATCTCAGGTAATTTGCTTGTGATTAGTACTTAAAAGTCTCTCAAATCCAGGAGCACACTGCCTATTTTCCTAGAGGAACCTCAGCTTTTTTCACTCAAGCCATGACTTCTGGGATTTTCTGGCTGCCATGCAATTGAAAGGAGGCTGATGCTCCGGGTTTCCAAGCAGCATGTGTGTCCTGCCTGTTGCCCAGAACAACCTGGGGAATCATAGGCTTCTCTGGGAAGCCTTGGGAGCCTTGCCTGAATTTAAGGCTCTTCCATGACTCAGGCCAACTTTCTCAAGTGAAGACAGCCGGTACTGTCTCGCTTTTGGTAAACACACAAACAAAACCTCCCAACATAAAGCAGCCAAACAGAACTAGAAAAAATATTCCAGTTCACTGGAAAGCAAATACTGTGCTTCTGAACAGCTTCTGCAGCTGTCTTACTCTGCATGTTTATTTCAGGCCACTCTTTCAGTTCAGTTGCTACTCCAATCACCCACATATGCCAGAGTCAGTTGGACTGCTTGATTGGATGAACTGAAATACTTGAGATGCCAGAAGACCATCTTAAAACACTACATAACCATTTAGAAAATCATGTCTGAGTACTTAGGAATGCCCCTCTCAAACTACTACCATGCCTCTCTTTTTCCATAGCCTATTACTGTTGATTAGGAGATTGACATACAGAGATAGCTTTTTGTCAATAAGAAAAAACAGTTCTGTTTCATCTTTAAGCAAATTAACACCCAAACCAGGATTTCTAAATACATTTTAAAGAGTAAAAGCTGTTATTAAGCCACTAGATATTCTGGATTAAAACAGACAAAAAAGTAAACAGGATTCAAAAGAGATGTGGGAGGCAGGATTGCTATCTACATTATGCATGACTGAAAATTAAGCTCCTGTTCTGTTTCTCTTTGTGGAGAGACACTGTTAGAAAGAGGTACAAGATGAACATGCAAGAGCAGTCTTGGTTTGGAACCTCTGTGGGCTTTTTGAGAAGCTCCTAGGTCTGTCTTGCCTGAAGATTGCATCCTGCTAATGAACTCCCCAGCAAAACTTCACATGTGTATATCTAGTTGACACCAACTTATTGAGCCAACCAAATTTCTGAGGTTTTTGAGTATCTCCTACTATCCAAAAGAAGTTAAAATTGCTCTTGTCTTCTGCTGGTGTAAAATAATACTTTTGGTACTTAAGCTCACATATTAGAGTTTCTTAATTTAATTTTGCAGTAGTGGGTTTAGCTAAATAAAATTATTTGTATGGTCAGCTTATACATAAGCACATTGAAGTCCATCTCAAAATGTAGTCCTTAGAGTATGTACTAATGAAATAAAAAGATGTGTATGCTGCACTTGAGAACCCAGATTTCCCATGAGTAAAAAATATTCTCAAAGTCATAGTTTTTATTTTGCAAAAGACTGTAACAAGTCACTGCTGTAAAAGAATATGGCATTTTTTTCCTGTTGCCCCAAACATCATAGTTTATGACATTTAGGCATAAAAGTGTCTCAAGAGCCTAAGTCAGTTTGAATGCTGAAAATTAATTACATTCATGCATTCTAACAAATGTGTACGTGCTTACAGATGTGTTTTGGGGACAGTCATTGCATATTTAATTTCCACATTTGACTCAAAATCATTCTGCTCTCTGAAGAAGGAGAAAAATCTTAGCTTGCAACTCTCTCAGTCTGAGAAAACAAAATTAAAACTCTTCAGTTCAGTGCTCCCTTACTTTGACCTTTAGTAAATCCACTGAAGATTCAATTTTTCACAGCTGGCCATTCACTGAACAACACAACACAAGCTCCTCTTTGTTCTGCACTGTGACTTATTAGATTGTACACTGCTTATGGAAATGAACATTGATTATTGCTGTGCACTTTGCTCATGAACATGCTTTCACTTCTGAGCTTACTGTACCTATCAGCTGTGTGTACACTAATTTCTAATGTTGCAAATGGATTCAGCGAAGATAAGACTACAAATGGGTAAATGTGAGTGCTGCACATACACAGAGATATTCACAAATGAGATGCAAGTGCTTGAACTCAACTGTCAATTAAAACATCTTGCATGCTTTTCCTTTGGCAAAGAGCTGTACTCAGTAACACAACTCTAAACAGATTTACATAGCTTTTAATATTCTACTTTTCCTGGATGATGTAGTAAGCACTAAAATACATTAGTGACGAGCCATACATATTAATGAAATAAAATTGGCAATTAAAAACAAAAGTAGAAAAACATTACAAAAAAAAAAACATGTAGTGAAAAAAAATAAACCATTGGCCATATGCTGACTTAGATTCAATGGCAGCTTATGTGACACTGCACAACTCATCTGACTGCAACTCAATGGAAGGGCATTTAGGCCACTAGCAGATCTCAGATTGCAAAGATGCAAACATCCTCCCCCCCCAAGTCCTCTTTCTAACAGTTGTTCCAATTTTTGTGTTGAATGTGCTTTATCTGCACATTCAGAACAAACCCTAAACTCCTAAAACTGGAAGAGTAGGAAGGTTCTGAGACCAATTTAAATTTTGTTTAATCTGAAATAGGTTGGATGGGATTTTTCTACATTGTTTTTAGTAAATTTGTTTACTTCTGGACATTGTCTTCATAACTGCCAATGACCCCAAAATCCAATTTAAATGCATTAACCGCATTACAGTAGCGATGCTTATTATAATGTTACATGATACTATATTAGATTGTTCTATTACAATCCCTTAATGTATGTTTCAACATTTGCACACCACCATGATGAATTAAGGTTCCTTTTCAACAGTAAAAGCTCGGAGTGAAGATTCTGTGCCTTCATGTGTTACTATGCTGGAGTGAGATACCACTTAGAGACAACTGTGGGAAAGTCTTATAAATCAAAGTGATGGCAAAACTCCTTGGGAGCCTTTTCAGAGAAGGTGACTGATGTGATAAGGGTTGGGTTTGTTGTTATTCTGTTCTGCAGGTGTCACCATGTTATTTATTAACATTATTAAGGTTTGCTCTATTCTTATCAGCCCCACGTGGCTCTTTCTAGTCTAAGGATGGCAGAGCTCTTTAAGCAACTTCAAGAAGTGAACAGGTTTGACAGTTTTTGCCTGGAGCTATTGCTTATCTCTCAGATCTTTGTCAGTAACAAACATTTCATTCATTCACCTCCAAAACACTGAATAGATGAGGTAATTGGGCTTTAGGGATTTTGATAGCCTGTTGCTTGGGTTTTTTTAGTTGCACTGACCTACAGAGCATATTCTAGCTACAAGATGAGCAAAATATTTTCAAGGAGCAGATGGATCAAGGCTCACTTTGGTCTCAGGACAAAACTAACAGGAGAGCACAAAGCTCCTGTGTACTGTTGTATGGAACACAGTTATTTGCAGGTGAAAGATCTAGAAGGTGGTTCAGCCTGCAGAAGAGAAGCTTCAAGATGTTTGAAGACTGAGCCAGACTCTTAGCAGCACACTCTGTTACAGAAGAGGTAATAGGTTCAGAAAGGGAATTCCACTGAAAAAAATGGAAAGATGGGTTTTTTGTTGTTTTTGCTTGGTTCCCTGCAAGAGTCAATTACTGGCACTACTTGCCCAGAAAAGTGGTGGAATCTCTGTCTTTGGTGATGTCCCACAGTGATCTTTGACCCTGCTCAGAGCAGGAGGTTGGCCTAGATGATCTCTAAAGTCCCTTCCAACCTCAACAATGCTGTTTCTCCCATGACTATCACAGAAGAGCCGTCTCTGTGCTTGTGCTTCATGTCCTCTAAGTGACATGTTTCTGTATTCTGACAGAGGAAGAAATGATGGAAAACATTCCCCAGAAATCTAGAAGATCTCATCCAATTGCTTTCAAAAGTTGAATAAAGAGTTGTGCTGATGAAAACCAGAGGACACTCAAAGGCTTTAAATTCTCACTTCAACAACACAATTTTTTAATCAAAGATGGAAATGTGGTATCAACCCAGCTGAAAAAAAATGCCATAGGCAGAATTGTTTCCTTATGCTCATAATTAAATATTTCATTTACAGTTATTATGAAATGTTAACTAGATTGCTTCTGTCAGCCCCCTTCTAGGATTCCATTTAGTACACATAATACTTAATCCAAAAAAATCTCTGTTCTATTGAAGACAGGAAAAAAATAATTCTTCTGCTGCTTTTAAACTGTTGCTTCTGAATTTCTTTTCCCATGCCACGTACATATGCAGAATGAACACAAAAGTACGAGTAGCCTGATTATCACTTACACTGCAGTTACAATAAGGCATCTTCTGTGGCAGTACAGAGAGCTATTTCTTAGATCTTGGTACTGATGCATTAAGAAGCTTGCACAAAACAATCTATTTTAACTAGTATTAAAAGTTGAGAATACTGTTGATGTATTGAAGACCTGTGAAAGACCTTTGTCCCCTTGCTTCTTCAGAGTAAATATAACAATTAGAACTAGTTGGAAAAAAAGAGTGTATCTCTTTTCTTAGTTGTTTTTAACCAGAATTCACTGTTATTGTATAGGCTGGATGTTAGGAGGAAGTTCCTCACAGAGAGAGTGATTGACATGGGAATGGGCTGCCCAGGGAGGTGGTGGAGTCACCGTCCCTGGGGGTGTTCAGAAAAAGCCTGGATGAGGCACTTAGTGCCATGATCTAGTTGACTGGATAGGGCTGGGTGCTAGGTTGGACTGGATGATCTTGGAGGTCTCTTCCAACCTGGTTGATTCTATTCTGTTCTACAAGTGAAGGTGTGCACAATAAAAATGCATGCCTTTTTAACATGAAAAGCCTAAACCAGTAAAGTGGAATGAATTCCAGGAGATCCAAGTATGACTGTTGCCAGCTGACTCTTACCTGATTTTATTTACATTGAGAAAACTAAAAGGTCAAATCTTTCTTGCTAAATAAAGTTTACTATATTGCAATTTGCCAGCTTGTGGTTCAGTGAATGGGACATGAATTGCAGGTACCCTGGGATGGCTGTTTCAATTCACCTAAATTTAACAACAAAAGGTACAGGCTTTGTTTTATAACCAGAGGTTTCGAGCTGGCATTTTACTGCACTTGCTTAAGGGTTTGTATTTCAATTTAATTTATACTGGGGTTTATATAGAAGTTTTAAGTAGAAGAGTATTAATTATACCTAACAAAGTACATCTCTAATGGGCTAGAAGACTCATCAAAATGAAACCAGAACCTGACTGACCCAATCAAAGGTCAAAAAAAAATCTGTCATTTTCCAGTTTACTTCAGTAAAATCTCTGCTATTACTCCACATAAAACACTGCTTGAAATGCAAAGTTCGACGTGAAAGAATAGCCAATGTCTATGTCTCAGAAAAGCCTCATATTGGATTTCAAAATCAAAGAGCTATAAAGTACAATTCTGTACTGATAGAGTAACACAGACACAAAAAAACCCTTACTTCCAAACTGAAGCTCAGATGCAGTGCCAGAAAGGAATATATACATATGTGAAATTTATATTCAGTTTTCATGGAGCCAGAAGTGTTTAAAGGTCACTGGCAGAATGTCTTGTATATTTAAATAAATGCCTGTTAATAAAGTTTTAGACAGTGAAGGCAACATATGCTTAAAGTCTAACTCAGCCTGTGAATTTCCATATAGTAGAACATTATTTGAATCTCACATGAGCCCATCAGAAAAATTCTGGTATGGCATCCATCCCCTGAAGAGTGTCTTATGTGGATGAAAAACTACTGACAATAGTGAGACACTGCGTAGAGATGATGTAGGTGTCTCTCAGTGACTAACAATCCTAAAATAGAATCTAGATTGTTGTTTTGAGTATGTTGCCCAAAATATCTCAGCACACCTAGTGGATTCCTAAAATCCTAAAATATCTTGGGAAAATTCCTATCAGTTTGGTTTTGGGTACATTCACCTTTGCTGATGCTGTTTCAAGATGAGTTGCCTTCAAAAGTTCATTTTCACCCAGCTTGTATCACAGTATCATCAGGGTTGGAAGAGACCTCACAGATCATCAAGTCCAACCCTTTACCACAGAGCTCAAGGCTAGACCATGGCACCAAGTGCCACATCCAATCCTGCCTTGAACAGCTCCAGGGACGGCGACTCCACCACCTCCCTGGGCAGCCCATTCCAGTAGCCAATGACTCTCTCAGGGAAGAACTTTCTCCTCACCTCAAGCCTAAATTTCCCCTGGCGCAGCCTGAGGCTGTGTCCTCTCGTTCTGGCGCTGGCCGCCTGAGAGAAGAGAGCAACCTCCTCCTGGCTACAACCACCCCTCAGGTAGTTGTAGACAGCAATAAGGTCTGCCCTGAGCCTCCTCTTCTCCAGGCTAAACAATTCCAGCTCCCTCAGCCTTTCCTCATAGGGCTGTGCTCGAGGCCTCTCCCCAGCCTCGTTGCCCTTCTCTGGACACGTTCAAGCATCTCAATGTCCCTCTTAAACTGGGGGGTTATAATTCCTAATAGATCGGCTTGTGTTGACTTAGAACTCATGAGCTCCAAGTACTAACTTCAGTAGCCTTACTTCCTCCTCCCAGTACCTAACAATTATTAATATTATAACCAGTATTTGGTTGAAACATGAAACTAAGAAGATACGAGCAACTAGTGAGAACTCTGAATTTGGTCCTGACTCTATTTTCTTGATCAAGTGTGTTTCTTTCAACAAACACAAGTTCATGTAACTTTGCCTGCTTTATATCATTGCCATGCCAGCAACTGGCAATGTGGTGAATCTGCACTGTTCATCACCCAGCATCTCCCAGCTGTTCACTGGGAGCTCAGATGCAGTCTGAAGACACTGACATACTGCAGAAATGCTACACTCACAGGACAGGTCAGCGGGTCCTCTGGCAGGAGGCTGCTAATGGGCAGGTTGACTTTACATTTGATATTTAGAAGCATCAAGCAGTTACAGCTCCTGTTCACGTCAAAGTCTGACATTTTTATTAAAAAAATAATGAGGCAAAGGATAATTAATGTTGTAATTATCTCTCTCCCTTCTTCTCACAATGTGTGTATGTGTCTTAATGATTTAACAGCAGAGACAGCACAGGTGGCCATAGGGTGGGGGAAAGGGGTAACTGCGACCACCACTCCAGAGAAATCAGAGTTGTGAAAGAAAGAAATGTGTGATTTTAAAAATAGAGAGAATCTGGAAAGCCAGTGGAGCAAAAGGGATATAAAGCCTCTTTCCAACTGAATTGGCAGAAAGTTAAGGCCTGTCAAAGCAATAACTGCAGTAAAACTGAAATTGTCAGGCACTGTTAGTCACTGTGTTCATATGCTAGTGCTACTGGAAGCATTTAGAGGAGGTGTCAAGCACTGCTATTTAAAAATACAACCCCTGCTCTACCCACCCCCAGCCTACTCCAAACACAACATGACAAAAAACCCAATCGTGCTACTCTATTTGCACTTTTGTCCTGCGGCTGTCAAGCAGGGTTAGGAAAGAGACTGCTCAGCTTCTCTTTTGTGAAAGAGATGTACAATGATGCTCTTCTGGCATGATTAAATACATGCCGGAGATGAGGACAGTGGAGAAGAGCATTATTTAAAGGCTAGACAGGAATATATCCATTATTTTGTAGGCAACTATCTAAAATATTTTTTTTTAGAACATCCTTATTTCCTAGTCTCTCTGTTACTGGGTAGTTTACTTCTAAGGTATAGTATTCTTCCCGTTATCTCACTGATGAAGACACTTCTGAAACACATTTGGTGGGGGAGGGGGGGAAGTTTTGGAGCTACCACTGATTGAGGATCTCACACTTCAGTGGCAGCACAAAACCTGTGCTATGTGCTGTCACTGAATATTGATCTAGCTGATAAAGTAGGAATAATGGTACTCTCCTTATAATAAAATAATATGGCAATTCATTAAAAAAATGATAAGAGAGACTTGAATAGTATAATAAGGACTTGAGAAGGTTATAAATGATGTGTAGTGCCTTTGATTACACAATTATTAACATTAATAAAAGCTGTGCATCTCCCAAAGTCAGTACCACAAAAGAATGTGTATTTGCCTACTTTGCTTGCTCTGCAGACTTCCTCCTTCTTTCTTACAGAAATGTTGAGAACATAAGAGGAAATCATCACCCATGGAGTCATATTTAAAGGGTATCATAAGAATGCATCCTCAACACACAGCTTTGTATAAGCCTAGCAGTGATTTGGAATAAAAATCTATGGAACTCTTGCTAAAAATTGTCATATGATGCAGTATCTGACAAAATGTTGCAGAAAACGAAGAACAGATGAACTGTGCTGCACAGATCACTTGCTAAGTTATATTCCTTCACTGTATAGCTTTAGAAATACATTTAAATATAAGACCTCAACTTCAGGAAGAAAACATAAAATATATAATCAAAGGAATAGGATCCTAGAAAAATAACTCTGGGTATGGTGTAGGAAACGGTGGCTAATCAAGTAAGATAACCATGAAGAATACTAACTCAAATTTTTATGTACAATCTGGTAAACAACAAGTAGGAGAAGGGAAATTACAGCACTTTCCACCATATTAGCAGTACTGGCTTCCATATACAGAAAAACAAATCAAAAGAAACAAATGCAGAACTATCCAGATATGGAAAAGCAGAGACTTGATTTATTAACCTACTTGTAGAAATGTTAAAGACTTTATGATTCCTGTCTTCTATACCTTATTTGAAAATACTTGGGATAGTACCTAGCTCTCAAATCTGCCAGGCAAACAGAATCAAGACCCAAATGACTCAAGTTAGAAAATCCAAGTGCCATTCTGGAATGTTTCAGAATGCCAATCCTTGCCATTCTGAAACAACCTCTCCACCTCTAGCCTTTGTGAAGAAATCAGAAATAGAACTTCTTCACTTGCACTCCTTTAGATTAGGTTTATGAATCAACCAAGAATCTTCTCAGCTATGTCATGAAAAAAAGTAAGAGTATTTCAGGGAATGCAAGAAACATTGATGAATTTAAGTAATCCATTTTTTAATTAGGCACTGAGACATGATGGTGCATGAATTATTATGACACACATCTCATTTGGGATTAGCTACCTACCAATAAAGAAGAATGATAGAATAGGAAAGAGAAATAGTAGCACATGGTTTGCTTACAGGATGGTATTTAAAAGAGCTGAAAAGGATGAGATAGTCTCTGCTGTGTGTTGCTCAGCAGAGTAAACGTGAGGAAAGGCATGAGAGAGGTCATGTGAATGTTTCAAAGTATGGAGGTGAGGGCTCTGTTAAGATAGCAGCTTTTTCAAACAAATGGCTAGTGACACTGGTTTGTCTGATGTTGGGGAAAATAGTAGGATGAGTCACTCAACAGGACTTTGAAAGATAAGGCAAAGTTTTCAGGAACAGGAGCAATGGAACACACATATATGGGAACTGAATGCTAAAAAACAGTCTCTTAAAGCCTCTGTAGGGATCTGTAAGGAGCTACTTCAGTCTAAGGGTCTGCAGGTTTCCGCTCTAAACTTCTGATCTGTAAAGTCAATAAACCATTTGACTGGTGATTTCTCTCCCCACTCCCAAAACTGACCAGATGTCCTGGTGAATCAAAGGTGCCAGTATCCTTTTCACAAGGCCACTTTCACAGTTCAGTGTCATTTGTTATTTTAAGCACTTTAGGCATTTAAGTATGCTGCTTTTTCAAATCACTCCATTTTTCCATCCCACCGTGTCTACTTCTACGACAAATCTGAGTAAAGCTTAAAGCACAGAATTGTTAGGAACCAATCTGACATGAATTCAGGCATTTCATTAACAAAGAAAAATAAACCTACTTTTTTAAAAGAAGCAAGCAAAGTGGGAGAATCCCACTCCCAAACCATCATCCTACAAGGCTTGTGGGAAACAGGGACATAAAGTTTTGTGAGAGCAGATTAGTGCAAGTCAGAGAGAAACCCCTTCCGCTCTGTCAATGGATGGAAATCATCTCTGAGAATTAAGGGACATAAAAGCAAGCTCACAATGTTCAGGTTCATGACTGACAGAAAGAAGTATTGTGTCACCTGAAGGATGTTAAACATGTGATTAGTGTCACAGAACATCACAGGACCCACTAAACTCTTCAAGGAGAGACAGGACAAGTTTATGGAGATGGAATTAATGGGGGATAACTAAATAATGAGAAACCCTATGTAGCTTGGGAAGTCATTGAGTTGAAAATATTTAAGAGGCTTTGAGAGTATCAGAGGAATCACAGCCATGCCCAGTCCTTCTGCAGTACGGGGCGCTAGTTGTCATTTCCTTGCCGTGCAGGCGAAGACTATTGCTGGAGAGGGGACAGTGGGGACACTGCCACAAGCAAACCTTTGGTTTTACCCAGTGTAGCTGTCTTCATATGCTCTGGCCCCACTAGCTGTGGTCCATCACTCTCATCACTTGAAAGTCAACTTTTCCACTATTTAGTAACCCAATGAGTCTTCTGGATGTTGAGATTCCAAGAACAGTCCTTCACCAAGCATGCCTAACTCTGTGTTTTCAGTAGAAATAATGTGATGAAGCATGAATATTTGATAAGTAACAGTGGAGGTTCTCAGGGGCAGCTTTAGCAACGCATGGGCAAAAACAAGAACACAAAAAGGTTCCCAAACATCTTGTGCATAGGTAAAATATCAGCAAACTCTGCTCAGCGTGTATAAAGCAGAATGTTTTTTAATGAGGTATCCTGCACATAACTCTCCATGCTTCATCCTAAAATTATCTCTTGGAAAGGCCGAACTAAACCTTTCTTCCACCCAAAGTTTTTGTATATGTGTGAGTGAGGGCAGAACTTGGGCGGTTCCTGTTGATGGATGGTGTAGCTTATCTAATAGAATCTTTGAAAGTTAAGATCATCCAATTACTTTGCTCCCTCCCTGTGCAGTTTATGCTGCACCTTGTTTTCCCATGGGCAAAACACAAAAATTGGCCTCTCCAAGAACACAAATATGTTCTCAGAATCCTTTTAAAAGGAATTACCTATTTGAAAACAAAACTCATCTAACCGAGAAGAACAGGGCGGAACGAAAGCAGCTGACTATACTACTATCTTGGGTTTTTTTCTTGGACAACCATTAACTAAATTAATTACCTCGCTGCTGAGTTAATTAGCTAATATTAGTACATAAATACCCCAATTAATTAGCCTAAGCTAATAAAAAGACAACTGCCATCAAACGTATTTGACACAACCATGTATGTTGAATGTAAATTTCCCATTTGCTTCCCAATCCAATTTTAATTAAAACATTATAAATATAAGTCATTCTCATAAATGAATTTTATAGCACCACAAGCTAATCACTCCAGAAAAATAAATGAAGAGACAATAATCCCTTGCATAATTATACTGTCAGTTAGAAAGAATGACTTTAATAAAGAGCTCATCAATTTCAGAATTTTAAAGTAAAATGTCCCCAAGCAAATGAATGTACCTGCAGCAGCCAATGAAAATGAACCCTTGAAATGAACAATTTAACAAGGCCAAGTGCAGGGTTCTGCACTTTGGCCACAACAACCCCAAGCAACGCTACAGGCTGGGGACAGAGCGGCTGGAGAGCAGCCAGGAAGAAAAGGATCTCGGGGTACTGGTAGATAGTAGGCTGAAGATGAGCCAGCAGTGTGCCCAGGTGGCCAAGAGAGCCGATGGCATCCTGGCCTGTATCAGGAATAGTGTGGCCAGTAGGACGAGGGAGGTTCTTCTTCCCCTGTACTCAACACTGGTCAGGCCACAGCTTGAGTCCTGTGTCCAGTTCTGGGCTCCTCAATTCAAGANTGTGCTGGGGGAGGTCTAGGCTGGATGTTAGGAGGAAGTTCTTCACAGAGAGAGTGATTGGCATTGGAATGGGCTGCCCAGGGAGGTGGTGGAGTCACTGTCCCTGGAGGTGTTCAAGAAAAGCCTAGATGAGGCACTCAGTGCCATGGTCTGGTTGACTGGATAGGGCTGGGTGCTAGGTTGGACTGGATGACCTTGGAGGTCTCTTCCGACCTGGCTGATTCTGTGAAGAAAATGTATTTTTTCATCAACCTCATAATCCCCTGTTTTAGCAACTCCTTTTCTGTTTTCCCAGGAACCATTTTTATATCATTAGTTATTAATGAAGAAAAAACTTGACTCCTGCTACCTCTTTCTGGGGTCCTGAATATGGTGTATTATTTTGGTGTATTGTTCTAAAAGTGAAAACTCAGTTTTATTAATATCAAGTTTTGTTATTGAACAACAGTGTTATATTAAAAAGGAAAAGCAACAGGTTTAGACCATTACTAGTCAATATTCAAGACTAAATGTATCAGCTAAAAGCATATAAGATTGATAAGAGCTGATAATAAAAGCCCATAAGATGTTTTTTAATCTTTCAAGTTTTTTGCTTAAAGGTAGATGGATAAAGTTTTTCGGTAAATTCAACTGCTTATGAATCCTGTCATGTTTTCTGCACAAGGATTTCTTTCTTGCAAAGATTTCAACATTTCAGACTCTTTTTCCCATAAGCTTACTCCTCTGCTGTTTTCCTACATCCCCTTCGGTTTAACTTTATGGAAACCTATTTAGGCTCACAGTATATAAATCTGGACATGAGAGTACTATGAATACTGAACCTCACTGCAGGGGTGAGAAAGCAGAGGGGAAAAAAAGTGTATGATGTTTATGTATCAGTACTTAAGCCCAACCAAACTGACAGCATCCCATCGTTGTTGTACTAAGGGGATTTGTGGCGGACCACTGTCATATTTCTTTATGCAACATGATAGTAACTGAGAAATAGCAACTTTCTTTAGAACTGCTGCAGACAGCACACCCCTGATTTTATTCGAGTTTATAACATTAAAAAATTGTAGCAGGAGATAAAGATCCCCAGTGTGTGGCAGTACCAGACTCAATGGCATGTCACTACCACTCACCTCTGTGATTATCTCGAACAGGCAGAGATGGGGAGCCAAACTGAGAATCCGTTTTCACTCAGCAGATATCAGTACAACATCTGCCCAATCATCTATTTATGAAAATCTGCCTGCTGTTTGAGGAATCACTTGAGCATGAAATAGTTGAGTTGCAGTAAGTTACAATTTCTGGCATATCTGATGCTACAGCAAACACTTCTGCAGAAACTTGATAAAGATTATTCTAGCATAGAAGAAGCGAGCTAAATAAGTAGCTTTCTTTTTGTGCTACTTTTAACATATCTTAAATGTGTCCAGCAGTGTATCTCAAGAAATCTGGAAACTATTTCTTACATCATTTTACATTTTCCAGATACAAACAATTCCTATATATATTTTTTTCTAAAACTCTTGCCCTTAGTTTAAATCAAGACTTCTGCCCTGTTTAATCACTGCAAGGGAAGAAAGGAAAGCACCTAAAGTACTTTCCCTTGCTAGATTGCCTTCAGTTGCTATCACTTTGAAACTCAGTTCTGCTACATACAGCAAGAATGCACTGGGTGCTTCTATCTAAAGAGATGTAGTTAGCAGGGACCACAAAGTGTCCCTGCTAACCATCCACTTTTTGACTTACTCCTTGAGGTTTATGCAACTAAAATTTTAGTCTCAGTAATAACCAGTACAAAACATTATTTATTTGTCACTCTTTCTAAATCCATGAGGTCTGCAGGGATTCAAGTTGAGCTTTTTCCTCAAGAAAGATGATTTTACACAGAAAACTGGAAACTATGGGCCCTCACCACCAACACAGACAGGAATCCTCTTTTTTATGCAAGAAGTGTGTTTGGGCAGTTGAGTCAGTGCCAAGAAACAAATCCCATCTTTCCAGCAGAGGTGATTAGTGTCTTTGTGAAAGCACTGGTACACCTAAGCACAAAGCCTCTGGAGTCACACTCAGCTCTTGCACAATTCAATGAAAGGAGCAGCACTACAACAGGAGACTGATGGAGATTTCCTCCCACACTTTATATACCCTGACAAATGGCACAGTTCCCTCAGAAGTAGAAAGGAATGGTTTAATGTTAGTGGGTTTCTGGACAAGCAAAAAAGTCCAAAGATACTGCTTATCCCATCTGGCAAAGAAAGCCCTAGAAATATGCAGTGTCTGAAAGGTGGTGTGGGAGAAATCCAACTCTGAATTCAAATGCAAATTTCTACTATTAAAAATGAAAAATTCTCCATTAAATATGATAATATCTCTTATCTGACAGTTTTATTAGGACCTGAAGTATTTAGGCTGTTATTATATCTAGTTCGAAAGTGCATACTTACACCTGAGGGTTTGGTAAAATTATATGGGTGATGCAGACAGATGTGGAACTGGAAAACAGTTTTTCTCCTTTCTGGTCACAGCCTCTGAATGAATATCATATGTAGTATTATTTACTCAAGTTATTTGCTATGGTAGAAACTGCTGTGGTGGGCTGCTTCTGGTGAGATAAAAACAGATGTATAACTAGAGTCTCCTAGACCACTGTCAGATTATCTCAGCTGTATTTATTTCATGTATTTAGAACTCCCTTGCATCCAACCTTCTGTTGTCATCTGTATGCCAAAAAGCTCTAAGGCTTTTGCTTTACTGAGCTTTGGAAAAAAAGAGAGGCAGCCTTTGGACTCCAGAAATTGTTCAATATTCAGATTTGATCAACTGACATTTCTAGACCAAAATGTAACACAAAGCAGATATAGTGTTATGTTAGGTTTTTCACAGGTGAAAGATGGGGACTTTCATGTCCTAAAATTTGATTCTTACTGTTCCTGTGACGTTAAATTCATTTTCAGAGCCTGACCAGCTGAGCTGGGGATTTTACGTGTCTCTTATGCAACCCAGCTTTTCCATCTTAACTTCTAAGCAGCAGGATAGCTTTTTACAAAGGATAGAATAGTGTATCACAAGCATCTTTACAAACATTGGCATCTTCTCTGAGATGCTACCACAAGCATTAGTTTCTAAAGCTGTGGAGATTACTTAGGAATTTGAGGATAAAAAACTTGTTTCAAAACAGCCATCATCTCCTGTTTGATGATGCACCATTTCCAAGCTCTGCTGCCTTGGCTGAATTCCAGCTGAAACTATGCCCATCAGTGGCATTTTCTGTTTTATTCCAGTTTCCCAGAATATCTATAACCCTAATAACAGATTCATTATTTAATTAGAGGTCACTTGTAGACTTCTGTGTAATTTCAGCACGCTTTACCCACATAACTTATATGCTCCATATCTAAATAAAATCTGATGGCAAAATATCATGATGATAATCTAATACAAATTTAAACATCTTATAGAAAATAAGTCTACATGACAGCTTGAACACAGTTGCATTGTCTTCTCACCACAAACAGGCAGCAAATACTCAGCAAACAGCCAGCAAAGATCTACCTCTTGTCCACTTCTATACCTTATTCTGCAATGGTGTTTCTCTGCTTCCTAAATAAGAACACCAACATGTAGAACATCTGTGTGTTTAATGGAATGAAAGAGACAGGGGTTTCAGATTGTTCACTAAGTGAATGTTATTCCATATGCCAAAAATACTATGACAGGTCCCTTTGAAACAATTTCAATTAGATATGCCTCTGCTCTCACAAACTACACTGTAAACATTAGACAGCTTCACTCAGTGGGGCTGACTCCCTGTGGCGCATATAGTCCAATTTTCTGATTGAAGAATTAAGAATGCAGTTTGCTTCTCATTTCTGTTCTTTCAGTTAAAGCCATCTGAGACTAGCATATATCTGTTTCCTTTAACTGGAATGTTTACAAATTTCTTGCTACATACTGAGTGCAGCAAAACCAAGGTTTAGATCAATGACATCAGGGCAGTGATTTAGAAAAAAAAACAAACCAGATTGCTCAGTGTCTCAGAACATATGGATGAATTAAATGCAGTTAGGGGGACATTCAGTTCTCCTGGGTCAGGATGTCCCTGAGTACCTGGAGTCCTGGCATTTCAACCATTTGAACTGAAAGCAAATTAAAATTCAAAATCAGAGTTCAGCTTAGGCTTTGTGCGTCATATAAAGCATATCTGATTGCAATGCTATAAGCTTAAAAGAACAACCCTTAATACTGTTACTCAGTTTTCATATGATGCTTTACTCCACCCTAATGTTGCAGAAGTTTGCTTAATTAGGATGGAATGGATGAAGGAATAGAGGCAGAAAGAGTCTCAGGTCAGAGCCCCTCCTCCTAGCTATTTTGGAAGCATAACGTTCTTGTCTGTAGCAGCTATGAAAATTTGGCAGCACTGCAGGAGGGGCAGTTCATTAAATATCTAGAGACAAAGCTGCTTTTAGATTACATTAGCTATTTTTAATATGTAGTAGGTGGCCCAAAAAGCAAGCAAAGTGCCTTTTCTATCAGCATCCTCAAGCAACATGTATGCAAAGTTGTAGACTGCCTAGAAATGCCTGCAGATGCCAGCATGGAGTACATGCTTATGGGGATCTGATGATGTGCCACAAGAGCTGTAATGTTATAAACTCTCCACAGAAAAGCTTGTTTACAGAGTCACTGTGCTGAGACCAGGCACTCAATTCACAGTGACAGGGAACAACCCATATGCCTCTGGTAGTTCTCATGCAGATTTGTCACGAAATAACTACTCCCAGATTAATAAACCACAAATATGGTTATGGAAAGCTTTGTCAGGAGGCCCTAATGGAAGATTTGCAAATGGGTAGTCAGTTCTGTGACTTATTAGCGGGACCACAGCGCCAGCTTCTGCTCAGGGTTAACTTGTTACCTGTGCATATTTGATCCAGGTGCAAGTAGAGGCATTTTTGTCTACATACAGAACATTGCCGTGCTCTCTAATGGCTCTAAGCATAACTTTATCCTTTTGACACCTATGAATCACTTTTTGGTCCCCTCCCTCCATAGGCACACAAGTGCTCTATCACTGTTAGTTGGGTTTGATTTCCCCTCACCATGCTTTACTTCTTTTTGGATCACTCTTTAGTAAAAGCATCTGTTCTACTGCTACTAAAAAACTTGGAAAGAACTCCCAAGGTTTTATTTTCCCCTCCTCCTTGGTGCTATTTTTACCCTTCCTGTATGTCCTCCTTCGTGCTGGAGGGAAGCTGGGTTCTTCCCTCTGACTCCTTTTACTAGCTCCATTACATCCTTCTCTACCACAAATGTGGTCATCTATTAAACTGCATTACAAAGTAGAAGTGGGAAGCACCAAGGTTGTACTTATGCATCTTGTGTACTTATGCATCATGTGGACATGTGCATCATGCATTTTTATGACAGAGAATGGGCTTTATCCTCCCTCTATCCTAAGGCCAAAAGAAGTCATGTAAAACTACTTTTTACATAGTTCTTCGAAAATTAACACATGGTATAAAGGTAGTAATGACAGCAATGGGAACAAAAATATTAATTCTTTATGATCTTTCATTTAGTCAGGAAAAACACATTTGGTTTTCCCAGACCATGAGAAATTGAAGTAGATACATAAGGGAGAAGTCAGGGAACCATACTAGACCCAGAAGTTATACATGTCTAGGTTTCTGTTACTTGTTTGAATTCTCCATCTAAATTTTATGTAGTAATTTGGCTGCTATCTTTTGTCTAATTAGAACTAAATGTAGACTGTACTTTAACTCTACTAATTCTCTTAATGTCATTATCTCAAGTTTGCAGAAGTATTTGCTAATGTCTACCCTGGTGCTCTTTACATAAGGTTCATTTCTTTTCCAAGTAATAACACAGGCTGAGGATTTAAGGGGTGATTTAGTTAGATCCGAATAAGAATGACTTAAATTAAAAGAAAGGAAAAAGGCTTCTTAATTTACACAGTATTTTTTTCCCTCTTTTGTTTTATCATTGCTTTTCCATCTCTCCTGTAATAAGATGTCTCTCCCTCCTCCCTGGTATCTGTCTACTTGCAAGGACCTTTGCATCTATCTTTTTCTTGTCCTATTTTTAGTGCACATCTGTTCTTGTTTTGACCTCAATTCCCTTTCATCTGGGGCTTCATTTTTCTATGTCTGCCTACTGCCAGGTCTTGCAGCTGTCAGATCAGTTCTCTCTAGTAAATCCATAATCTTTCTGTTGGTGGTCAGTGCCTAGACTCGCTCACCTTGGCACACTGCCTGCTAGAAGGCAGCTCTCCAGGAAGCCCCTGCTCAGCTGTGCCACCTCATTGATGCAACTCCACCAAAACTGCCAGCGTGGGTGAGTTACAAAGATTGTAATTTGCTCTCTTTTCTCCCTGCACTTCTTATATTTTCCTAAAACCTTAAAATTTTCCTAGCAAGTGCTAACAAAACTTGTTTGCCTTTGCAGGCATGACTGTAAATGCCACTTCTGTTAATTTCATAGGCTGCATTTCACTTTTCTTGAGATAACTAAATAGGACATTTGGTTTGTTTCACCTCATTTTCTCACTCATGCCATGCCTTCATTCACTAACACACTTACTGTTTTCATTAGTCCCTTCTCCCTTTTGCTAGGTTTTCCTTCTCTGCCTTTCAGGCTTCTTCTTTAGCGCATGTGGGCACAGCTAACATTTTTGCTATTCTTCAACTTCCTGCCACCATCTTCTTTGGAGATCTCAGTCTAAGAGTCACTCCACCAGATTTAAGTGGGCAGCACTAAACAGCTGTTGCTTACAGAGTGGGAAGTGCCTGGCTTGCTCTGGCTGACTGCTTAGCTGGCCCTGAGGCATCAGGGACAGAGAAGCTCAAGGCAGTGCCTGGGTTAGGCTTCATATCCAAAATCCTCCTGGCCCCAGAATTGAATGAATATGAAGCTGGAGAAAGGTTTTTCAGCCACAGGGACATGTTTGTAGAGGCAAGTGTTTGCCCTCATCTTCTCAGGTACGTCTGCTAATGCACCTAAGTGCTCCCCTAAACCACAGGAGTGCTAACTCAACAGTATTGGCAGATGCTGACATACAACACTGCCTCCTGGCACTTGTCCCTACCAGCACACTTCAATGACTGTGAATCAAGCAGATGAAGCCCTCTGCCTCATCTCCTTGTCATTACTGAGACCCCTAATACTGTTGCTCCATTTGTAATCTTATTAAGTGTCATGGTTGTGCAGACAGAGATCAGCTAATATCAATATTTTCCCTGTTTAGCTGGTGTGTGCGCTATATTTTTGCTCCAGTCAAGTATCTGTGCATTTACAGTGTCATAAAACAGTGTTGTTGTCAGGGAATATATTAGCATTTAAATAAGACACACAGGTTATTTTTTTTTAAAGCTAATTTTAAAAATTACTCTCTACTAGATGCATATTATCCAAAGGCCACAAATACCTTCAGCAAATTCAGATTAGATACTGAATGTCAGTGCTAGAAAAGTCTACTTCTAATTGCATGCAATACTGTAGGAAAGAGGTGCACTGCAAACAGAGCTCAACTGAAATGGTAAAAATTATCCCTTCTGCTTTTCCTCCCTCTTAGAGCACAAAGAGAATCTAATTAACATGCTTAGTGTCTCTCCAAAATCCAATTCAAACACAAAGTGTGGTATCAAAGGCTTGAACATCAGACAGGAAAGTAATTTGGGATGACTGAGCTATCTCTACAAATACATTAATTTAACTCTAATGGGTCCATACGAAAAATGATACTGAATGCAGTTAAAAGGACTTTTTACTTGCTTTTAAGAGAGAATAATAAGGTTATTAGGAATTTTCTTTAACCTTAAAGCTGTCTTGCAATCATTGAGTATGATTGTGCAACTTGATAAATGCAGCAAATCACACAGTATCTTGTGAGTAGACATTTTTCTCTCAATGATTATTTTCTCAATGAAAAAAAAAAATCCCTCTTACAGAGACAGAATCTTTCAGGATTTGAAGTTTTCTCAGGTTCTCTCAATTTTCACAGAGGTGTCATTTACAGGCTTTGCACTGTTTTCATTTTAAACAAAAAATGCACTAGCTTTCAATAGCATTTCCCATCCAACTCATCTCTTTGCTGCAGCATTCTGCATCTCTATGTTGCAGATGATAAACCAGGTTTCAGCATCGTTTATCATGTGCCCAGGGCTGCTATGTCATTTTGGCAAATGCAGGATGGTAATCAACTAAATCATAAAGAAGAGAAAAAAAACAGGAACATAAACAGCTGTTTCTTCCAAAATCCCTTTATGGATTGGAATAATGCAGGCCCATCCACATTCAGCACAGTAGATGAATAACTCACTATGACCCATCAACTTTTTTTTTTTAATAGATGGGATATTCTGAGCACATTAAAGCTACTTTGGTAAGAGCAAAACAGTTTATTTTTTTCTAAGTTCAGATTTCAAAGAAATGTTCTTAAGAACAAAGGTATATTTAAGGAAGAGTGTCTAATCATAGCTCTCTTATTAGCATTTCTTCAAAGATAACCTTCTATTTGCTCTCAGCTACAAAGACAGAATCTGCATCTGAATGCAGATGTTCAGAATGGGGTTGAAAGTTGTCAGTCTTACGAGAAAAAATGGACATAAGCGCAAATCTGACTTGTGAGGAAAGGAAAAAGATAGCAAGCACATACAGAAGAGCAGCTCTTCTGTGTTAGATATGGCACCAGAAAAAGGCAAAAACTGCTTAGTTTCAAAAGCTTCATACTGATCATAAAAACAAAAGCAAACTTCAGTCATTTGACTTGTCACCAATTACCAACAGTGCTAACATCAAAATTATGCCTTACTTCACAGTATCACAGTCTCACAGTATCACCAAGGTTGGAAGAGACCTCATAGATCATCAAGTCCAACCTGTTACCACAGAGCTCAAGGCTAGACCATGGCACCAAGTGCCACATCCAATCCTGCCTTGAACAGCTCCAGGGACGGCGACTCCACCACCTCCCTGGGCAGCCCATTCCAGTAGCCAATGACTCTCTCAGTGAAGAACTTTCTCCTCACCTCAAGTCTAAATTTCCCCTGGTGCAGCTTGAGGCTGTGTCCTCTTGTTCTGGTGCTGGCTGCCTGAGAGAAGAGAGCAACCTCCTCCTGGCTACAACCACCCCTCAGGTAGTTGTAGACAGCAATAAGGTCTGCCCTGAGCCTCCTCTTCTCCAGGCTAAACAATCCCAGCTCCCTCAGCCTCTCCTCGTAGGGCTGTGCTCGAGGCCTCTCCCCAGCCTCGTTGCCCTTCTCTGGACACGTTCAAGCATCTCAATGTCCCTCTTAAACTGGGGGGCCCAGAACTGGACACAGTACTCAAGGTGTGGTCTAACCAGTGCAGAGTACAGGGGCAGAATGACCTCCCTGCTCCTGCTGGCCACACCATTCCTGATGCAGGCCAGGATACCACTGGCTCTCTTGGCCACCTGGGCACACTGCTGGCTCATGTTCAGGCGGGTATTGTGTCTCTAAAAGGTACTGCAACAATAACTCAAATGTAGCTTCCCATGTTTCCAGACCTGTGTGCTGAGATCTAGTTCCTTCACAATATTATGAAACAAACCCAAAAAGGATAATTATGTAGTTGCCATAAACCGTTTTTTCTTCATAAACCCAAGCAACTAGGGGTCAAATCTCAGTATCCTTATTTTATTCTATATTAGTTGTGCCAAATGTATATAAAAATAAATATTAATCACAACTTCTGAAATAGTTGTTTATAATAGGATCTAAAAAGGGTTGTAACAATGAATTCCATAGCCAAAATTGTGCTGAATAAACATTGCTTCTTAGCCATTTTGTCTTTTAAGTCTTTCAATTTAATCCATTATTCACATATTCTGGGAAAAACATTAGTAGAAACGTCTGAATAACATTTATAGACTATTCTTTATTTTATACTCCCCAGAGTAAAAAACATTTCAGAGACAGTTAAGGCTACAAGAACCTAACAGTAGCTGAAGGATAAAAGAGAACTATACAAAATGAACTGCTGTTAAAACAGTGCTAAATTAGGACCTTTGGTGCTCAGTGCTACAGTTAATCTTGAAAGAAACTGAAGTTTTGCCAGTGTTCTGGTTTAGCCACATCAAGATCTAACATAATAAAGTTGGCTTTTTTTCCCCTCTTACTCAGGCAAAAGCACCAAGATGTTTTACTTGATGTCTGTAGCTTGTGCAGAAAGCAGAGTTGCTCATTCACTCCTGAAAGACTTGTAAAAAATGTACTCTACCAATTTCATTTTCCCACACACACTTTGTGGATGTGTAAATGCCTTAGATGGTTTTTTTTTTGAGCAGGCATCCAAATTAACAAAGCTAATGTCTGTTTTGCATGACTTTCCAATATGTTGTTATCCACCCTACAAACCTTTACAAAAGTAAAAGATTTATTACTGTATTCACCCTCTTTTTTGACAATCTGTAATTTCATGGTGCTATATACACATCAAATGTTTTGTTACATGTTTTCTATGAATTTGAAGCCATATTTGTCACTTACTGTTACTTCTCATATTCTTATACCATATGCGGCATGAAACTACCTCTTTTAAGGCTGACGTCTCTATGTTGCAATCACCCGAGCTGGATTTTCACTACAAAAGTATGCTTCTGTAAGCCCCAAGACTTCTTTTGAACATTACTTGG
The DNA here is from genome assembly GCA_013400475.1 of Tricholaema leucomelas. NCBI lineage: Eukaryota > Metazoa > Chordata > Aves > Piciformes > Lybiidae > Tricholaema lacrymosa > Tricholaema leucomelas. The sequence goes on along the minus strand of WAAF01009850.1, from coordinate 669,292 downwards.
GGGCTTTCTTAGATGTTACTCATTAGCAGGTTAACTGCACAAATTAACAAAAGCTGTCCCATTGTCTATAAATGTGACCATATCTGTGTCTTCCATAAAAAGAACTGATTTCAGTGACAGCTCATACCATTTGAGCAACCTGCTCTAGTGGGAGGTGTCCCTGCCTAAGGCAGGGGGTTGGAGCTGGATGATCTTTGAGGTCCCTTCCAACCTAAACCATTCTGTGATTTTGTTAGAATCCTTGCAACTTCACAGTGTCACAGTATCACACAGTATCACCAAGGTTGGAAGAGACCTCATAGATCCTCAAGTCCAACCCGTTACCACAGAGCTCAAGGCTAGACCATGGCACCAAGTGCCACGTCCAGTCCTGCCTTGAACAGCTCCAGGGACAGATTTGTAACCTTCCTCAGTTATGACTATACTAAGGCATGATGACTTATTGTAATTTAAACATATCAGTCTAATCTCCCCAGGATATAATGCTTAATATACTAAGGTTTCACTTAAAATACTTGCAAAGAATACCTGTCAGATAGCTACCTTCATCTTGCCTGTAGTGAAAATCAGTGAAGAAATTTAGTTTCCTCCCTGTTTAGCTGTCTGGCAGTTTACTTGTTTGTAAAACAGACACATATTTCATCTGCCTGCGTTAATGTTTCTGTGGGCAGCTGGCTTTAGTTTTTCTTTTAAAAAAAATATTATTTTGGTTCACTGAAACTCTTTTAAGAACTGCATATCATTGTTTAACCAAACTTGTCTTCCTGAAATTGCTCCTTTCTACCAGGGCCACACTTAGTTCTTGTTGAAAGAGCTAGAGTTCAAACATATGTTTTCAAAATTATTTTGGAAGAAAATCCTTCAAACAGATATGAAAAATAAAAAAGATATTAGAGCCATATTTTCCAATATAATCTGTTGAAATATTTGCAGGAATTTAGTGCAGATTCTAAATAGCTTTAAACAAAATCTGACACTGAAGTATCATTTATGCTTGGTCTTGAAATAATAATAGAGCATGTTCATGATCTATCAGGTCTGATCTACTAGTACTGTCCAGCACTGCAGGCTTTTTAGGTGTAGTTCTTTCAGGATCCACACTTTTAAGTCTACAAGTGATTAATCACTAAAGCCACCTACCAAGAAAGCAGTGGTTTCCCTATGCCACCCTCATTTCAGATGAAGCCTAGACTTCTTTCCTGAAGATCAAACATTGGGTTTAGTCAAAGAAAGATTGTCTTTTATTCAAGCAGAGGTTAGTCAGAAGATCTCTGACTTCACTGAGAGAGTCATTGGCCACTGGAATGGGCTGCCCAGGGAGGTGGTGGAGTAGCCGTCCCTGGAGCTGTTCAAGGCAGGACTGGACGTGGCACTTGGTGCCATGGTCTAGCCTTGAGCTCTGTGATGAAGGGTTGGACTTGATGATCTGTGAGGTCTCTTCCAACCCTGATGATACTATGATCTCAGTGTAAAAGTAGGTGAATGCAGTGACTTACACAATAGAAGGATCCATGGAGCCCGTAAGACTCTGATCCATCAGTTATGGAATACAGACAAGCTTTCACCCTTTTTACTGGTCAGTTCTTCATTGATAGATCCATTCTGACTGTTTATCACTAAAAATTGTCACTGAAGTGGAAGTTTGCTCATGTAAGACTTGCTGTCCTTGTTAGTACACAGCTGCTACAGAAGATGGAAGCTTCCTGATGTGTCTCATAAACAACCAAATCAGAACTTTCCTAATTTAGACTGGTGGACATTTCTTTTTTCTTTTTTTTTTTTTTTTGGAAAGAACTGATAAAATCAAATTAAAAACTTTCCTGCTGCATAAACAGAGAGCAGAACATTCAAACCAATTTACACATAGTAGAAAGGAAACTTTGTTAAACCTTATTTGGAATCAGGCAGATCGAGCAGGCATTGCTTATGTGCCGATATCCTAACTGTAACGTTTATGTGCTGCTATGAGGACAGGCTGAGAGAGTTGGGGCTCTTCAGCCTGGAGAGGAGAAGGCTTCGAGGAGACCTTATAGTGGCTTTCCAGTATTTGAAGGGAGCCTACAGGAAAGCTGGGGAGGGACTATTGACAAGGTCTGGTAATGTCAGGATGAGGGGGAATGGGTTTAAGCTGGAGGAGGGAAGATTTAGACTGGATGTTAGGAGGAAGTTCTTTACAGTGAGGGTGGTAAGGCACTGGAATGGGTTGCCCAGGGAGGTTGTGGATGCTTCCTCCCTGGAGGCGTTTAAGGCCAGGCTGGATGAGGCCTTGAGCAAGCTGCTCTAGTGGGAGGTGTCCCTGCCTATGGCAGGGGGTTGGAGCTGGATGATCCTTGAGGTCCCTTCCAACCTAAACCATTCTATGATTCTATGTTCACACATCATTACACATCACTTAATGGGAAAAAAGTATTAAAAACACCCAACTCGTAAAACTCAGCCCAATATACACAACAAATTCAGGCAGCTAAATATGAATATGGCAGATTCACCTGGAATGGCTCAGAATTGCACATCAGTTAAGATAAGGACCAAGCCGAAACCAAAATGATAACTTCTTCTATCTCGGGACTAGAAATTCAATCACTGAGGAATGTTGTATTATCACTCAGCGTAATGAAGGGGTAATTAATGTGATATTATGTTATTCCAAAATTAATAAGTTATTAACTTTTATATTCAGAGCTGTCACCACCCCTGACCACTAATTTGAATAATAATGAGTTCTTCACATGGTCATGGAAACTTTATATGTAACATAGGATCTTGAAATAACTTGCAGAATATATAAACATTAATTGAACTGGAAGAGAAAGTTCTTGTGGCCAGTATATCACCTGTGGTCACTATACTGCTTGCCTACTAGATGGACTCAAGGAGCCCCTTTCTGCTTATGGTAAAAGGCAATGGTGAATTATAAGAGGCTTTAAGCATTTACTCACAAAATATTATTTCCTGACTTGCAGGGCTAGCTACAGGGAATACTGTTACTTGTCAGCTACTGAGGCTTCTGATTCTTCCCAGACTTCAAGGAGTGCTGGGAAAGGAGGCAGACAATTTCTGACCTTTTATCCTGGCTCCTCTGGATGATCTGTGTATCTCTAAGATTTCCTGTCTTGGCAGGAGACTTTCAGGTATAGGCAGGATGTCATGCAATGTGCAGTCTTAGCACGATGTCATGCTGGCTGTGCAGGCTGATCACATGGAGGCATTCAGAGCCTGTTCCTGGTAAACTCGAGGCAGGCAGTTTTCAGGCAATTCAGGATATACAGAGGCAGCAAGCAGCAGCAGCAGGCAGCAAGAGGCATGCAAGCACGAATACATAGCAGAGCATGTTGCATTGCCTGCTCCACTCTTTTATCAACACAGACCGAGACTATTGGGCCTTTGGGCACAGAATAGCCCTTCAGAATGGCAGTTATCCCAGCCTGACCATGTTAGGTGAAACCATAGGTTTGCTTTACCCAAATTTGGGAAAAGCATAGGCCTTACACAAGGCACAAGCTAAGCATGTGTACCACAGGAGCAAAACAAGCGTGGGCAAGCCAGAGCCCTTCGACTCAGTGGCTCCTGGTTCTTTTTCCTCTTTCCTGAAGTTGCTTCTCCCCAGAGTAGAAGGAGAGAGAGCAGAAAAACATGTCTGGGCAAGCCAATACACATATAAGCCTATTTCAGCCTATCAGGCCTACCACAACATTCAGGATCATTTACAAAGATGTTGTTGTAATAAATATAGCAGGAATTATCTTTGTCATATACCACCATCTTACACTTGGCTTAGTTGAAGAGAACTTAATTCAAAATATCTAACTCTGAACATGCTCAGGAGATAAGAGACTTCATGGCAAATAAAAAGGAAGCAAACATAGTGAGGTTTTATTAAGGGGGAAAGTATATAGAGAGCATAAACTTTAAATAGGTCCAGTAAGGCAAGCAGCATCACTGGTAAAGTTGTCTACATAGTCCTGCAAGAGCTGAACCACCATCATGCATACTGCAAGCCATTAACATTATCTTAATTTCTTTTTCTTTCTTTTTTTAATGAGGGACAAATGATAAGGCTGCCTACAATAAAATATTTGTCACAACTTGTAACTGTCACCGCTTCTTTGTCCTTATGTGCTGAGAATTACTAACTCCACCAAGACTTTGCACGATGTCTGCTCTACATGGTTACAGAAAGACAAGAATGAAGAAGAGTGAGGAAAGTCACATTTTATCTCGTGATTTTTTCCTTTTGTTGTTTACTGTAATGGCTACCAGGCTACCTTGTCAAGCTGGACATGAATGGAACAGCTGAAGCCTAAAGGCTAGAACAGTTTCAGGTCTATCTGTGCTTTCTCACTGAAAATGACTGGGAGCAGACACAGCTTAAGAAGAATCCAGTACTTTGAGGAAGGTCATTATTCCAGAAAAACAGTGCACTGTGCAGCTATACTTCTTATCTCTCCTTTTTTTTTTGCCCTGCTCCTATCTGGAGCAGAGGGAGCTCCAGATCCAAGACCCTAACAGCCTCCCACACAAACATACTGACATAGGTAAGCCCTGTGCTTATCTGAACGTATACAATTTCAGCCAAAGGGAAGCTATACAAGCTACTTGCAGTTATTTTTATATATATCATAGTATCATAGTACCATAGTATCATCAGGGTTCTAAGAGACCTCACAGATCATCAAGTCCAACCTGTTACCACAGAGCTCAAGGCTAGACCATGGCACCAAGTGCCACGTTCAATCTTGCCTTGAACAGCTCCAGGGACGGCGACTCCACCACCTCCCTGGGCAGCCCATTCCAGTGTCCAATGACTCTCTCAGTGAAGAACTTTCTCCTCGCCTCGAGCCTAAACTTCCTCTGGTGCAGCCTGAGGCTGTGTCCTCTTGTTCTGGCACTGGCCACCTGAGAGAAGAGAGCAACCTCCCCCTGGCCACAACCACCCCTCAGGTAGTTGTAGACAGCAATAAGGTCACCCCTGAGCCTCCTCTTCTCCAGGCTAAACAATCCCAGCTCCCTCAGCCTCTCCTCATAGGGCTGTGCTCGAGGCCTCTCACCAGCCTCATCGCCCTTCTCTGGACACGCTCAAGGATTTCAATCTCCCTTCTAAACTGGGGGCAAATATATATAGCAAGAGAAAAAAAAAATACTGCTTTAAGCACTCTCTGAATGACATCTCCCCTGGGTAGCAGTTTGGTTATGAAGAACTACTTTAAGTTGTTAGCATTTGATCAATATTTTATCTCCTTAGAACAGTTGCACATTTTTTTGAGCATCAAGGGCTGGTGCATTGCCAGAGATGCTCAACCTATGTTCAGAAGTGTAAACTGACTTCTGCTCCAAGTACACAGGATGAGTATATACAGTTAGTGTGAAGACACCTGGGGGAGGAAATTCCACCTAAGCAGAGCTGCTGGACATTAACTTGGATGGACATGCTGCCTAGTTGGGCAAAAGAGCAGTTTTGTAGTCCTGCGTCATTGACAGTTACTACAGGCACTCACACATTTCATACAACATTAAAGGGCTGCTTTCTGTGGTTTGCCAGCACTTCACTTCTATGCTGCTGAGCATTCCCACGATAAGAGTTTATTTCTCTGACTAATTTTAGGCACACGGAAAACTTTTCCTGTAATTAGGCAAGAAACATATGGCCTCGAAACTGTACCTGTCACAAGCTGCCATGTTGATTTTGAAATGGTATCAGATGAATTCTGCAGGGAGCATTCACTGGATCTGCTGCAGCACTCGTGCTTATTGTGTGATTGCCACAGTACCGAGAACACGTGCACAGTGTGTCAGTTCACATTAACAGACTGCTGTCCATCCACCTCCCAGCAGACACACACCTCACTTCATCTGGTGAGGACCAGCCACCGCTCACTGAAGCACTACACTGCAGGTAGAGCAGTGTGCACTCTCCCAGGTCCCAGCTGCTGGCCTTCCAGTGTGAGTGACATGAACATTATTCCCTGTCGAAACCAGAAACCATCTCCTGTTTGCCTCAAACCTGACTCTGGTTTCACCTAGTTCCAGAATGGAAAAGCTGAAACTGGACAGATGCAAGGTCTAAAATGCCCACTTTCCTTTTTCTTTTCATTTCTTGGTCCCAAGCCAGAAAGGATGGTAAATTCAGAAAGACATAAAAGGTATTAAATAATCTAGGGAATAACATTAGTGTTTCTGGAAATAATCTCAGATAAATCATAGTCTCTGCTACTTATGTGAGATTTGCTTGGTAAATCTAATGGGGTGATTTTTACTCTTAATGCATATCTGTTTCTATAGAGGCAATGTGATTACCCACAGTTGGATTTCCACTGCAAAGTCATTTTCCCATATGGCAGTAATTGCAGTAGAGGATCTCAGTAGGTGTATAAACCAGGGAGTGCAAGAAAGATACATAGCAGAAGCAAATAATGCCAATTCTGAGAATATTTTAATGTAAATTAAAAGTCAAACCCAGCATTTTTAACAAACCAGCATATTTTCAGGTTTGGGACTCAAAATAGGTTTAGGTATTTAGTTTTGGTCTATAGGTATATAGATTCATTTCTTATTTTAGGAAAAGAATGTGCAAGGGATTGAAAATAATGCAAGAATCCATATAATGTAATTTCTTAGTAAATACTGTATGACTTTCCTTTTTCCTCCTGAAAGTGGCTGGGATAGGAACTTAGCAGCTGAACAACATTCAATTTTTAAAATACTTTGTTTTATAAGATCAAAACCTATTTTTTCTAACCTTAAAAGTGTATGTTTAGGAAAAGCCTAATTGAAAGGAAAACACTCCTGGATTTAAAGGGAAAAAAATATCATCAGTTTCCTCGTGCTTGTTTAAATCTTTCCAATACTGGAAAAAGTATCAGTAAACCACTACGCTTTTAATTCTTTATTGTGTAAACTAATTCAGCTCTTCCATCAAACTTCTTGCTGAGAGCTAAGAGTTCTCCACCCAAACTCTGTATAAATACATACCAGTTGGTGTGCAATGAAGTTAGAAAGCATTAAATCACAGTGTCTTGAGGAAGCTATGCATTTCAAACAAGTGAGAGATCATTTGTTCTCATATATGTATGTGTGTGTTCATATAGACATAGATCTGCTTTTACTGTGCTGTGAGAAAATCCTGCAGCACACTGAAATCTGCCTCCATAGAAGAGCTCTGATGCTCTGTTGTAACATATTTTGTTTATTTAGAGACCACAGAAATTCCTCTCTGACTCTGAGAGTACTGTCTGGTTACAGTAAGCTTATCCAATATTGGCATTGTTAAATTTATTTACTGAAATAGCTCCAGGCTCTACATGCAGAGCCTCCCTCTGACCCCCTCTCCCCCAAGATGAAAACAATAAATAACTACAAATGCACAGTAGCTATTTAGAATATTAGCAAACCAGCATGTGACACTGACAAGAGAAGACATCTAAATTCCCTCCCCTTCCTTTGCTCATTTTTTATTGTTCCTTCAGAGGAAGGAAGCAAACTGAGTCAATCACAGCATTTGTTTAGGATTAGGAAAGGCCTTAATTTAACTGAGAGCTTGGGGAAATCTCAAGCACAGGGCAGATCACTCACAGATTTGGTAGGATGTAAGAAAAAGCTCTGTTTATCACTCTGGCATATTTTGAATAAGACTTTCCTTTTTTTTTTTTTTTTTAAGGCAATAAACAAACTTGAAAAGTGAATTCTCACACCTCAAAGAATCCCTTTTATGACTCAATACATTCTTAAAAATGATATTGCATTTCCACCTTCCTAATAAGTTTCTGTACAATACGTTAGGCAGTGCACATGCCACACAAATTGATTATACTGTTCTGCAAATTATTTCAGGAGTTACATGTAGTAAAGGAGTAGATATACCTCAGATTAACTTATAAAAGGCAAAGCACATATATGCTAACTGAAACAAGTGAACAGATTATCAAGAGGTCCCAATGTTTGTCACCCAAAGTGAATCTTCACATGGTTATTTAGAATGCTTTCACAGTCTCACAGTATCACCAAGGTTGGAAGAGACCTCACAGATCATCAAGTCCAACCCTTTACCACAGAGCTCAAGGCTAGACCATGGCATCAAGTGCCACGTCCAACCTTGCCTTGAACAGCTCCAGGGACGGCGACTCCACCACCTCCCTGGGCAGCCCATTCCAGTAGCCAATGACTCTCTCAGTGAAGAACTTTCTCCTCACCTCGAGCCTAAACTTCCCCTGGCACAGCCTGAGGCTGTGTCCTCTCATTCTGGCGCTGGCCACCTGAGAGAAGAGAGCAACCTCCCCCTGGCCACAACCACCCCTCAGGTAGTTGTAGACAGCAATAAGGTCACCCCTGAGCCTCCTCTTCTCCAGGCTAAACAATCCCAGCTCCCTCAGCCTCTCCTCGTAGGGCTGTGCTCGAGGCCTCTCACCAGCCTCGTCGCCCTTCTCTGGACACGCTCAAGCATCTCAATGTCCCTCTTAAACTGGGGGGCCCAGAACTGAACACAGTACTCAAGGTGTGGTCTAACCAGTGCAGAGTACAGGGGCAGAATGACCTCCCTGCTCCTGCTTTAATTGTCTGTGAGAAGAAACCACTGCTTTCAATTTTTACTACACCTTAAATTTGCTCACTTCTTTCAAAACATTATTTCAACAGCATTAATGGTAGTGGTACAGCCTTGAGGAAAACCTAACTACTAAGACCACCTTCCCAGAACTGAGTGCTGTAGCAGTCAGAGTAGGTGACAAATGGCAGTCAAATATGAAATAGAGCCAGCTTGCACAAAACATCTGGAGGGCAAAAGATCAGACAGAAAAAAAAACAACAACTCCCTGGCTTCTTCCTTAAAAAAACAAACCAAACAAGAAAAAAAACCCAAACAAAACAAACAAGCAAAAACCTCCAACCCAACAACCCCAAATCCACATATCTTTTATTCTCTTTGCTTAAATAATTAAGAAATACTTTTTACTAATAGCTTTTTCCATCTCTTTGAGACCGCTTCCTCCTCTGCAAGTAAACTCCTAACAATATAAATTCTCTCAAACCTCTTGTGGTCCTACTTCTAAATGTGGCTCTACAATCAAGTTAGCAACAAGATTTCCTCACAGTAAGTAGGAAAGCTGCTTTGATAAACTGAGTGTTTTGCATCAGTTTAACTTTTACATGGCATGAGTAGACATTCACTTCCAGCATGTCCTGCACGTTACATCATGCCTCCTCCATAGTAAAGCTTACATAGATGTCTACACATTTGAATGTTTCAGAAGCCAAGTTCTAGCACTAACCAGAAAATGCATAATTCAACAGCTCCCCAAACTCCCTTATTCACAGCCACATTACACATATTTCTGCTTCAGTTAAACACCATAAGGATCTCTGATAGACAAGAGTGTTACTCCTGCAAACTTACACACAGAGATCTTTTTAGGCATTTTCAGCACTCACTTCTTTTAGGATGGTGGCAATGGGGTGATCTGTTCTTACCACTTGCAGTTCTGAACTCTCAGCTACTCTCACCCTGAAGAAACTGGTCAGTGCAAGAAACAGCAAAGAGGAAGGCAGCAGAGATAGCCAGCTCCTTTGAGTGCAACTAAGACCCACTTTCCCTCACTGTGTTCTCCTCCAAATAGACCAGGTGGTGGAGGGATAAGAAACTCCCTATGAAAGGCATCACTGTCAATTCCATCGCTATCTCTCAATACCATCTCCACTTCTAGACCATACACTACTGGATCCACTCAGCACTCTCGAGTCTCTCTGTCCCTACTGCAGCCAGAAGCTCTCCCAGAAGCCCACCCTCCACAAGGCATAACAAGGCTGCTGCTTCACCTCTGAGAACTACCTGAAGAGAGGACTTCTGGGCAGCACCCCAGCAATTGGTGGGCAGCACATATATCATCACAATTTGTCACATTGATGGAAGGCTTTGAGTTGGTGCATGGAGTTACAGAAACAGAAGGGTAATTTTCTTAAACTGAAAAGAGAAAATAGGAAACAAGAGAAACCTTTCTGAGTATCAGTGAAAACTGGGAAATGAGTGAAGTCATCTTGATTCCCTCTGATACCCAGCTTATCAACATGTCAGTGATAGTGTACTAATGAAACTTGAATTTCTGAAACAAGAGCAGCAACTGGAATAAACACCAGCTCTAAAAAGAGACCAATACTCTGAGGACTTCCTCTGTTTAACAGAATGGTCACAACTACTCTTCTATGTGGGACATTTCTCTTACTAAATATTGAGTGGAACAGTGTTCAGTGTTTGCCAAGCCATCCAGACAAAACTCAAACTATTTCTAGGAGATCACAGGTCAAGTCTGTAATATTTTTCTTTTATTCTTTTCAGGAGACAGATTACATAAAATCCATCTATTCTGTTAGCACTGTCAGACCCCTGCAATACACAGGTGCTTGACGTATGGTATTGGCTTTCTAGATGTTCTGATACCTTGTCATTCCTATAAGCTATTGAGATTGAAAAGTGAATTGAGAAGAGAGGAGGAAAATGCCTCAACATCTCTGACAGCCAAGAAGAATTTCACAAATGCTCCATTCCCCTTAAGGTATCACCTGATAAGCATTAGCTATGTTCCCATTCAGCTGGCACTTGCTCTGTGATACTGCTTGTTGTCACAGGAATGAAGATGTGCTACCTTCTTGAGGACAGCACAGGACAATGCAACAAATCATAAAGAGCCATCAAGAAAATCTGCATTAACCCTTGTGATGTAAAACACTGCTACTGCAGCTGGAGGTGAAACCCACAAGGTAGTGCCAAAAAATAGGAGGATTACTGGGAATCGAAATTAATTGCTATGATTTGGGGCTGCAGAACTGATTGAGAATGGACTAGGGAAGAGGTATGGGATTTTCACTGAATGAACTATCAGACTCTAGGCAACGTAGAAGCCCTCCAGATGTCATACAGGGACATCATACTTTCATTATTATGCAAGGTTTAGGATTTCTCTGTTACATCAAAATGTGTTAGGTACATTTGAGCTGCTCCGTGGCACTGATGCCATTTTTTTCTTCCATGGAAACCCAGAGAAGCTTCCTTGTTGCTAATACACAATAGCACACAGTAGAAAAAGATAACCACTCAGTTAAGATATTTCTGATGAGATAAAGTTCTTCAACTAAGCTTCCTGCACTCAGGCTAAAGAAAAATCTTCTTTACAAGGATTAGAGCTATCATTCACTGAAAGGAAGCTGTTGAAGAATCAGGCATTGCTGAACAAGTCATAAAGCTCTTCCTATTAGGACCTGTAAAAATACTTTTCACCTAGTTAAGAACAGATCTGTTGGTCACTGACCTGAGTTTTATTTTTAAAAATAGGAAACTGTAAAAGCTATGAATTATTTTCATAAAACCATAAAATTAAAAGATTTTGTCCTACTTATAAGCCTGGCCCTGATATATTACAGTAAGCGTGCAAATTTGTTTTGATGTACTTTTAATCATTGAACAATTACAACTGCAAAGCAGTTCAGACTAGAATGTCAGACCCACCACTGCAAGATTCTCCTCTTTCTTAATCTCATCAGATTCTCCATTTCCTTTTTCATTAAATGCTGCATGGTATTTTAGAATACTGCATTCGATTTGAAGAATGAAAATGTGTTCCTCAGTTATTTTTGCTTCAGCCCTAAAATAACTTATTGCCAATGCTAACATAATAAAACACCAGCTTTTCAACATATTGCACATGCAGAACTAAGCAGTTTTGCTATCAGAAATTCAGTTGCTCATAACATTTGGCATAGAATTTACCTTATGCTTGTAAAATTTTATCAGAATTTCCTTCTCTGTAATAAAGAAATCACGTTCTAGATTGCCTAGCATGTCCTCAGACAGGTGCTGTAACATTTTGCTAACACCATGTTTACCACACAGTTAAGACACTGCATTGTAAAACCTTGATTCTAGTTAATCCAATAGTTTTAAATTCTTATGAATTACCACACCAAATATTTGACATCTTCAAGCTTTCCCACCTAAATATTTCACAGTATCACAGTCTCACAGTATCACCAAGGTTGGAAGAGACCTCATAGATCATCAAGTCCAACCCTTTACCACAGAGCTCAAGGCTAGACCATGGCACCAAGTGCCACGTCCAATCCTGCCTTGAACAGCTCCAGGGACGGCGACTCCACCACCTCCCTGGGCAGCCCATTCCAGTAGCCAATGACTCTCTCGGTGAAGAACTTTCTCCT
>WAAF01009850.1:629842-657091 GCA_013400475.1 Tricholaema leucomelas | reverse complement strand
TGGTCTAACCAGTGCAGAGTACAGGGGCAGAATGACCTCCCTGCTCCTGCTGGCCACACCATTCCTGATGCAGGCCAGGATGCCATTGGCTCTCTTGGCCACCTGGGCACACTGCTGGCTCATGTTCAGGCGGGTATCAATCAGCACCCCCAGATCCCTTTCTGTTTGGCTGCTCTCCAGCCACTCCGACCCCAGCCTGTATCTCTGTGTGGGGTTGTTGTGGCCAAAGTGCACATCATCAGAAAGCCTGATCAGTAACATCCAGGTAGATTGTTTTCCTAAATTTTGGTTAAAAATATTTCACGGTCTAGTTGACTGGCTAGGGCTGGGTGCTAGGTTGGACTGGATGATCTTGGAGGCCTCTTCCAACCTGGTTGATTCTGTGATTCGATTCTATGATTCACATACGATAAGTTTTCTGATAAGTGAACTATGCTCTTTTTTTCTTAACCACAAGGTCACACTTTAAGATCAGTGTTAAAGAAGCATAAATACATGCAACTAAAAGAAAAGCAAACATTTAAGTCCTTCAAGAAGCTGAGAACTGATTTATGCTCACATGCCCTAGCTTCTATAATTTATATATTCAAAGCACAGCAGTTTATATTCACTGCAGAATGTATAACTGAACAAACATAAGGGGCAACAGTGCATTGAAGATATATATAATATTGGAACCAGCAGGAGACAAGCTGCTTTCTAGTCATATTTCACCCTAAAATACTTTCTCTTGAACACAAGGATTAGTCTTGGGTTTAGAGACTAGTTTAGAGAGCAAAGAGGGATGTAAAGTATGAACAGATGGAGGGTTGTATGCAGTTGAGTATCTTGCACTTTTAACCAAAATTATTGCAATAAATTTGCCTTAAAAACTGAAGAAGTCTGGTGTCAATTTTTTCTTTTAAACAATTCCAATTGCAGTAGTTGCAGCACATTAATTTGAAATACAACCACATAAACAAAAGTGAATGTATAAACTATGTACAGAAAAGGGAAGATTCAGGTCTTCTAAATCTCATTTCCCCCATGTTTTTATAAAACTGTTTTAAAAGCACTTTGATGAAACTAGGAGTTTTAATCATAGCATTGGAACATCATAGCCTGCTAGTACAGAGAAGAAAAATGGTACTCAGAATTATCTCATAAACTTATGCTTATGTTATTAAAATTGGAAGGACAACACTGATATGAGTGGAGACCACTCTAAAAGACCTCAGGGGGAAGCATTCTAGTGGGACAAGAGCTGGAACTGTATATATTTTGTCTTTCTTTTTCTTTTTTATGATGGACTTCTAGAGGGAAAAACCACAAAAAGTATAGAACCAGCTTCACTGTCACTCCTCCAGCTCTGTGCCTCTCCTGAGGCTATGTAAACCCAGCTAATTTCCATTGTGGAGTTCCCAGTCTGAACTGCACAAGGAGTAAAGATGATGTAGCTAGCACCATATCTGATCCCACATCAAGAAGAACCTAACACTGTCAGTGAGTTGCTGGTATTTGTCAATGTCAGATGCTAACTCAGAACCAAGGAGGCAGGGTTCTGTGGAAGCAGAAGCCAGCAGTGACTGCAGCGTTTCTGCACGTTCAAAGCACAGCAGAGCTCTGTTAATGCTAAGTGCCATTAATAAGCAGTTGCAGATTGCAAGCATTTTTCTTACAAAAACACACTTATGGTCAGCACTTTCTGCTGACACAGCACCTGGCCAATAAATATACATTTGCTAATCATCACAGGAAAGTAACTCTCAAACTTTAAATTTTTACACTTAGAAATGTCTTTGGTTTGGTTTTGTTGTGGGGTTTTCTTTTAGTTTCTTCTTTTTCCTTTTGGCCAAATAGATATTATTCCATTATAATTGTATAGTTAAGGGACAATGCTAATGTGTTTGGAATTATAGAAAGCAATAAATAGGTTTGTAAGTTAATTGCTGAAAATAGAACTAAGGCATTTTACAACCATAATGAAAGTTCTATTTAAGTCAGGGTCGTCTATGCCAAACCATTAGCATTATTCCTATTGTATATCATCAAATAAAGATAGATGCAAAAATCTACAAAGATTAAGATATGAAAGGAATCACAATAAAGCCATCATATTCTAAATTGCATAGTGCACCACAATTCAATGACTGCTGACTTTTCATTGTATCTCTGAGAATTACTCTGAAGAAATATTTTAAACTTAGGATTTTAAAAGTGTAAAGTTTTTTTTCCCCTATTATGTGGAAACTGCACACTATTTATACCTGCACATTAGGCAGTCAACAATTTCTACGTGCAAGAAGCTCTCTCACCTCTATGCAAATACTTTATTTATACTTTTTAACACTGAATCCTTTGACTTGTCTGCTAAATATGAGTATTAATTCTGTACTCCCTCAAAACTCAAGTTAGATATAAAAATCATCTGATTATTAATTATTTGAAAAACGCACACACAAAAACACTTTTCACAATAAATTGTTATTTTACACTTGTCTGTTAAAAACACTTGTGAATTTTGTCAGCCTGCCTGTTTTACAGTACTAGAATAGAATAGAATCAACTAGGTTGGAACAGACCTCCAAGATCATCCAGTCCAACCTAGCACCCAGCCCTATCCAGTCAACTAGACCATGGCACTAAGTGCCTCATCCAGGCTTTTCTTGAACACCTCCAGGGACGGTGACTCCACCACTTCCCTGGGCAGCCCATTCCAATGCCAATCACTCTCTCTGTGAAGAACTTCCTCCTAACATCCAGCCTAGATCTCCCCCAGCACAACTTGAGGCTGTGTCCTGTTGCTGGTTGCCTGGCAGAAGAGACCAACCCCCACCTGGCTACAGCCTCCCTTCAGGTAGTTGTAGACAGCAATGAGGTCAGCCCTGAGCCTCCTCTTCTCCAGGCTAAACAACCCCAGCTCCCTCAGCCTCTCCTCATAAAGGAAATTTTTCATGAGATATACTCCAATATGAGTACTCCTATTTCACCTCACAGTCATGGTTAATGGCTATGTTGTGATTTCCTGAAATCTGAGGTCACTGGTAGAAAAACAGAATCACATTAATTCTAGATTTAACAGCAGAAAAAAAATAAAAATAGCTCATGTGAAAAAGCCTGAGAACTACTTCTGCTGCAGCTCTGGAGTTAAAAAATAGAATAATAGCTATTTCCCTGAACATCACTGATAATACACCCAGGCAAGCTACAATATATAAAGTATCA
This sequence comes from Tricholaema leucomelas, assembly GCA_013400475.1. Taxonomy (NCBI): domain Eukaryota; kingdom Metazoa; phylum Chordata; class Aves; order Piciformes; family Lybiidae; genus Tricholaema lacrymosa; species Tricholaema leucomelas. Next base: position 653,887 of record WAAF01009850.1, on the reverse strand, counting down.
GCAAATTACTATAGTTATTTCACATGTAGATATAGAAAATCTTAATGGCTTTAAATGAGTTCTGATGAATCTGAAGGAACTACTTATACCTGAGAGGTTTATTACACTGTGCTAAGTCTTTCTTGGAGCTGTCAGTTTTTTCACTTTTTCATAAATTTAGTATATGCTAAGGTTTACTTAAGACATTACTCTAATCCCGCTACAGTTACTATCATCTTTTAGTAGATTAAGAAGTGTGACAAGAATGTAATTCCCCGATAGGTATTCACTCACTGTCAGTCCATTTTACAACTGTCTCTGGCAGTTCCTTGCATTTACTGCATTTCCCACAATTCAGACATGAAATTAGTGCAAAAGCTGACATACATCAGTAGGTTCCATTTGGAAAACCAGTGGGCAAATACCTTAAGTCAGTCTCATGTATTTCAAGATCTTCTATACATGACTGACACACCCAAAGCTCTATAAACCCTATCTGTTTTCACCGTATCACCAAGGTTGGAAGAGACCTCATAGATCATCAAGTCCAAGCCGTTACCACAGAGCTCAAGGCTAGACCATGGCACCAAGTGCCACGTCCAATCCTGCCTTGAACAGTTCCAGGGACAGTGACTCCACCACCTCCCTGGGCAGCCCATTCCAGTAGCCAATGACTCTCTCGGTGAAGAACTTTCTCCTCACCTCAAGTCTAAATTTCCCCTGGTGTAGCTTGAGGCTGTGTCCTTGTGCTGGCCACCTGAGAGAAGAGAGCAACCTCCTCCTGGCTACAACCACCCCTCAGGTTGCTGTCTTATTTAGCTATTAGCAATGAAATGAGAAGTTATGCTGGATATTAATAACGCAAACCATTGCATTTCAGCACAAACAAGATGCCTCCATGCTGTATCATGGCATGCTTTATTTCAGAAGAAAGAGGTGATAAAATTTCTGTCATTGATCATTCTTTTTACATTTATAATAACCATTCCTCCAACAAGATGATGGCTGAAGCAAAAGCTAAAGAAAAGACTGGAGGTATAGACAGCTTAAATACTTTAGCTTCACAGCAATGGTATTTTTATGGTTCAGACAGTTTCCTGGGAAACACATTTGGAAAAATATTCAACAGCAATTAGGTCCACAGATTTATGTATGTTTAGAAATTCCCTGTCAAGGAGGAAGATAAGGTATCTGGAGTACAGACAGGTTACAGCAGCCAGACAGAATGGGGACAGATAAAGGCATGAAAATTTCCTGAAGCCTTTTAAAATAAAGTAATTCCTCACACAATAGTATTAAAGCCATACTGCTGTTAGTCTGCATTGTCAGCAAACACCTTAATGATGCAGAAGGTCACAGACAATCTACTTGAACTCTAAAGGCAGCATTAAGCCTATTAAATTTATTTCCACTTTATTGACACGGTTTTGCATTTGAAAGCAGATACTGATGTTATTAACATTTGAACAGAAGTCTAATTTCACAGGAAGCCAGAGGTTGTGAGGGTCAAAATCAGTGCTGATATGAAGGTGAATATACACTAATAACTCTTCAATGGAAAAATAAAGCACTCTTCTGGCTGTAACACAAAATGATACAGGTCTAAAAACAGGCTGACATGTTGTGCTTACAGTTCCATGTGCTTAAATGACAGCAGTGATCAGGACTGTACACACTGTGAACAGCAGTCAGCCAAGGATGTATCTACAAAGCCACTATACATTGTCCTCTCAAGCTGAGAAAATCAGGGCCCAGAACTGGACTCATCTATTTGATTGATAACAGGCATCAAGGTGGTGGAACTACAATGTCAATACAAAATCTGAAACACTTGATGATGGGGGGAAAACAGTGTACAGAAAATTTAAGTTTCAGCTGGAGAGTTTTTTTATTTAAAAACCCCAACACTGTAGGAAGTTTTATTGGGTCAAAGTTGGCAGGGACCATCAGGTCTAAAACACTCTCATAGGAGATTCAAACCAAAATCGACATTTTCAAAGATCTTAATCTAAAATTGTGTCTGGCACTGTAAAAGTTGTTTCTTTTCTGAAACCATGGAAAAGCATTTGACTTTTCTCTTGTGTTTATGAGACTTCTTTCACTGTGCTTTCTCCTGGCTTTCTGTCAAACTGTGATTTGGAAATAATGTGTGCACTGAGGAAAGAAGAGAAGAAAGACTTTAAAGGTAAGAGAGAAATTATCTTCTATTAGCTTTGATTTGGGAGTATCAACACTGTTGGCAGAGGTTGAACTTCTATGATTCAGGATATTTGCTTGGGGGAATCCTGCCTATCAAGACTCAAGATGTGCTCCCTCTGCAAAGTTGGGAAATACATTGTTTGCCAGTTTAATTTTGTTTTTCATTAACGTGACATGATTCTAGCAGCATATTTCTTCAGCAGAAACAGTTATCCTTGCCTGTCTTCTCTCATCTGTCAGTGGGGAGTTCATCTTTCTCAACACAGATATTGTTCTAGCAGCTAAATTGGTTTGGTTCCTCTTCTATCTCACATTAACTGTTTGGATTCCAAACACTGGACATAGAGGCTAGGAATGACATTTTCATTCCTATTCCTTCTCTTGGTTATTTCAATGCACAATGTAGATTTTTTTTTTTTGTAGTCCTATCAGAATAAAAATATCAGTTTGACCAAATATTATTTTGGGCAGAAAGTAAGAACCTTTTTTAATCTCCACATTTCAAAATTTAAAACTAAAATATTTATGTTCTTAACTTGAAGTAGATTTTGCTTGTTTGCTTGAAGCCATTAATTGCATATATTATGTCAGCACACAACAATGATGCTCCATTTAATCCTTTGAGAATCATAAAGTACAGTGTGACAGCAAAACCATATTAAAAAAGCTCAGACAAATAACCCCCCCTCACCAAAAACAACAATCTATTTTACCAAAATGAAATCTTCTGAGTAACTAGGACAAACTAGTGTAAGATTCATTCTGCACTTCAGTTTTTTAAAGGATTTTGCTTACATGAATTAAAAATCACTTCTTTGGTTTCTTGGTTTGGGTTTTTTTTTTTTTGTTTTAACTGCTCACTTTGCACTGTAGATTTCCACAGAAAGTACCCACATACATGAAGCAGTGTTAGCTTTGTGGATCTGAAGTCAAGAGATGAAAAAACAATGCTGCAGGATGCACACATTTCTAAATTTCTGCAAGCACTGTATCTGCATAACTCCAGCAGAGCAGAAATACCTCAATTCAAAGATATTCTTTAGGGTTTTTTCCCTCCAGAGAACAACAACATTCTAAAAGATGAAGTGACTGACACTGAGTGTACAAGGAATACAAGAAAATAAATACAAGAGGGGAAAAAAAAAAGAGAAAGACAAACAAAACCAAAATGGATCAATGAGGTATAAAATCTTAACAAAGGAAAATAGAACTCTTTGAACGTAGTCAAGGAGAAGAGATAACACAAGGATGGAGTTACAGCTGCACAGGGTAGGAACTAAAGCCTCCAGCCAAGAAGTCTAGGCTTTTACTCTGCACATTCAAATTCTCAGAGGTAGCCTTAGATAGCAAGCAATGAAGTGATTTTCTGTTCCACCAAACACTTCCCACAGGCCCTTTCAAGAAAGCACTTTACCCCGATTTTTTGTAAATACACTGGGAGTAAGAGCTGTCCTAGCCTTCAAGATGTGCAATAACACAAAAGAGATTGTGAGCTGAGTATTCAGGTATCAGCAGTAGCAGTGGTCGTCAAATAAATCCTTCAGGTAATATACGGATATAAAAGAAACTATGCAATTAAGGAGCCAGGTTTGAATTCCTCCCTCCTGCACCCAAGTTCCAAGTAATTACAATGGGAGCAAGAGCAGAACCATTTCAAAGAGCTATGGTGTGCTGTGATGCAAATAAAACAATCAGGAGTCAAGGAATTAATAAAGACTTCATTTGTGTCATATCTGAAATATCTAACCAATATAACTGGCTTTAATTTGACATTTCTTTCTAGGGCATATGACAGAAACTTAATTAAATCAATATATTTCTCCTCAATGTTAACTACTGCCCTTTTTTTTCTCCTTATGCCTATACTTGCTTCTTGACCATTATTAAAGCAAATAAGTCAAGTAAATGTGAAAACTTACAGGAAATTCCCATGATAAGTAGGCAGTTGTATAAAAAGGACTTTCTTTTTTATACGTATTTTTAATAGTGTGTTTATTACAGAGGAAAACTAACAGTTCTGACTACTAGAACTAAATATCAAGAAGGAGGATATTAGGGAATAGTTATGGAAATAATCTATAAGTGGATGACTAATTCCTTGGAAGTGTTCTGAGAAACACTTTGTCTTGTCTGCCAGATTTACAGGTACAACTGGTGAAAATGTCTGTGAAATGACCTGAACTGCTACTGCAACGGATCTCTTAGAAGACTTTCACTGAATTGTCAAGTACTCATAATCCTGCTTGACTGTGACAATGTTTCCCTTATGGGAAGATGTCTCAATTAGGGTGTTTTTGGTAAATATATCTGAAGACAGAAACTTTAATTGAGTACCCTGAGGACTAGTGCACTTTTTTTGCTCTGTGGACTCAGTGAAAGTGTACTTGTAAGTCAGCACCCTAACACCCACAATCCATAAAACTCACAGCAATGCACCATGATTCTTATTCTAATAATTTGCTCTATATAAATTGAATCCTCAAAAGAGGAAAAAGAAAGGGGAAAATAGCTCTAGGCTTTACTTAGAAGAGAGTGAGACAAGATGGAGTCCTTAGTGTTACAGTAGGGGAAAGTATGAAACTTTGCTGCAAAGTTGGACTGTTAAAGATCCAACCTCACAAGTACAAAGCTGAAGGTATGGATGCAAAAGCAGGAGATTCCCTTCTACCACCATCAAAACATCCGTGGCAAAGTTTATGATCAGTGCTTTCATTAGACAGACCATAGTATTCTTGAGTTCAGGGATATTGCCTTTTTCTACTCATTCTATATTTAAATTCATTTCAGTTCATCTATAACCAGCTTGCACTAAGACTCTCTCACAGGTATTAGTCTACGCTTTAATTTGAAAAGGCACAACCTACCTATTCCTTAGCAACCAGTTTACTCCACATGTAAAGCAGCACTATTTCTAGCATCCAAAGTGATGGCAGTTACCTCTCTCATTCCTGATGTGAAGTTACATTTTTTTGGTCATTTTCAAAATAACTTTTTTGCCAACTTTGCATTTCCCAAGTGCAGCATGAAGAATATTTTCTTCTTTTCTGTATATTTCTACCCAGCCTCATCAGCCTTTTTGCTTAAAAAGAGATTGGGGTTTTTTTTGGCATTTGCTGTTGAATTGTAAATTAGGCTTAAAAAAAGTATAAAAGGTATTATTGAAAAAGCAGTCTTCTGCATTCTTCCCCATTTAAATAAGTTAGATGGACCAAGCCACCTCAATAAGAACAGGATTAAGAGTATGGCCAAGCTGAATTATGCTTTTTAACTTTCAATGTGATAGTAGTGTTTGCCTCCAGAGAGTATTCTGAGATAAACGGCTGCTATTGCAGTGATGATCTCATCAACACATGGCAGCCTTTCTTTTTTCATACACTCTGAAGAAAATAGAATTATCCCATTGCTTGGAACCCATCATTTTCTCATGCCTCACAAACTGAGATAAATGAAGGCAGTGTCATCAAGTCTTAACTGTCAAATAAAGAACAGGTCAAATTCCCTTCACTCACATTTGCAGAAGGACAAAATTGTTAAAGGACTCTAATTAATTCCTACAGAATCTTCTCTTTCTCTTCAAATGATTTGCCTTTCACCTCAGAAACATTCAAATGATCCAGTCCTTCCCATCTCCTTCATTGTTAGCTCCCTCCTGCATGGGGTTGCACTGTTTATTAAGAGTAACAGCACAAATGTTGCCGTTCTTGAAAGTCAGAAGTACTTTACAGCATTTCACAAGTGCTTTCTAGAAGCACGTACAATGTTAACTGTCACGACATATACATGTTCTGCCTGACATTACAATCAATTCACAGACTGTCACAGGTATCAAAAGACAGACTGAAGTGCCCAGTGTGTCAGGATGCAATAGCACTTGCAGAGCCAAGAAATCTATTCTCTGTCTTACAGTCCTCAAGCCACTTTACTGTGATCTAATGAAAAAAAGTAACAAAATATATCCTACATTACCCATCCTATCTTACCAGTTAATATTCTCACTAACTCTTAAGCACCAAGCTGCTATGCAAAGTAAGCTCTGCTACTGCTCTTTCAACATCACCTCAAAAAAAAAGTTTTTATTTGAAGCAGTCCTGAAAGTCCTGCACAGTCTCATCAGTATTCAAGGACATTGGCTAAAGGAAAGACCATTGGACTTAGCTTTTGTTTTAAACTGGAACACAATCTTCCTCTTTCACAATTCAGCCTAGAGATGCCACACGATGGAGTGACACCAACATAAAAACACCTGTTGATGCATAGCATGAAGAATTTCTACATAGCAACTAGGAAAAGCATTAAAACACATTTGTCCTCAAACTGGTCCAAAAGTTAAGGCTCTGTTTAATCCTCAATTTTTTAACATACACAAGGTACTTAACAACTGTACACTGATAAAAATTCTACCTGACTTGTCTGAGTATTAAAAAGTTTCTTTTAATAGATCTTTTTAAAGTGCTGTGAACCCACTAGGCAAGTCAGCTGTGAACAGAAAATATTCCTGGACATCACCATAGGGGGATTTTTCCTGTCTTAATGATGACATCAAGGAATTATATCATCAGTCAAACAAAATGTATGAAGACATTTTAAGCCAGATCCTCTCTCTACATTTTTATGTGCTTAACATACTAAATCCATATAAGTGAGAAAAGAAAGTACCAATAATCCTTTCTTTTTTCTCCAAAGGTTATGTAAGATCCAGGGAACATAAGTGACTACCTCAAGGAAAAAAAAAGTCCAGTGCAGTGGTGACTCAGTCAGGCCCAAAAGGCTACTGCCTTATCCCAAACTGACCATCATTCTTTTTAATTTTTTCTATGGTTTTAGCTTTTCCTTCTGAATCTTTCAAAATAACTTGGGTGTGTGTAAAGTAGCAAGTTCACCTTATGTGGAAAACATTAAGTAGCTCACACATCCACAAGAATTGATGTTCTCACATGCCAGCAACAGAAGGGTAAAAACCAAAAAGATCACAGTATCACACAGTATCACCAAGGTTAGAAGAGACCTCATAGATCATCAAGTCCAACCCGTTACCACAGAGCTCAAGGCTAGACCATGGCACCAAGTGCCATGAATCTTATACAGATATAAAGATCTTATAGATATATCTTAAAGATATATAAAGATCTTATAGATCTTTGCTATAAACTTTTAGATGAGAAGGGTATTGTTCCTCTCATTCCTCTCCTCTCTATTCAGTTCTCTCTAAAGTTGACCCGCGTGACTTTGGGTGCCTCCAGCATAAAGGCAACGCTCTTAGGTGGACAGGGCTCATTTTTTTCTGCTACTGAAAACAACAATTTTACAGGCCCATAAAGCTCTAATGCCTTCTGTAAAAAAAGCAAGATATTTTTCCTCCTTTATCAAACAGATGACAGACCTATTGCATAAAGACATGCAAAGCAATTCGTTCGACTGTGTTGGGTTTTTCTCTTTGAAGTCAGCAGCGCATGGAAAAGGTTGGGAGTTTTAATTAACATATGGGCAGTCAAAACTTATTAGGAGTATACAGGAATTTGTAAATTTACAAGTACATTGCAACAGTGCTTCACAGTTGTTTTTTTTCAGCACACACTGGCCAAAACAATACTAGAACTGAAGCAAGTCTGGTCTTCCTGAAGCAGATGCTAAAAAGACATGAAGGCAGAAATAAAAATTGACAAGGGACTTACAAGCTTAGTTTACTACACCTTCCACACAGAGAATGAGATATTTTCCTCATAGAATAGAATCAACTATGTTGGAAAAGACCTCCAAGATCATCCAGTCCAACCTAGCACCCAGCCCTATCCAGTCAACTAGACAATAGCACTAAGTGCCTCATCCAGTCTTTTCTTGAACACCTCCAGGGATGGTGACTCCACCAGCTCCCTGGGCAGCCCATTCCAATGCCAAATCACTCTCTCTGGGAAGAGCTTCATGTAACATTATGGATGAAAAAATGGCTGGCAACTGAATTCCTTCACTTAATTTGAACAGCTATTTAAAGAAAAGCATATACAGCTGGAAAATCCTAAAAACCGTGTACAGAAAAAAATTAACCAAATAATAACATACAGTCTGAGAGAGGTTGAAATATAGATGCTAATTAAGAGAAGCCTGGAAAACATTTTCAGAAAACACTTATATATCTTTACTAAAATGCTTTACAGTGCCATTACATGAAGATTAGAAGGAAAGATGAAATGAAAAGGCAAGACTGAGTGTGCACAACAAATCCATAAGAAATGGCGTTGCTATTGCACTGTCTATAAGCTGGCATAACACATTTATGAATAAGTATCAAAGTATCTTGATTATTTCTAATTTGATTCCAGCCATTGTCTCCAGTGGAGCTCCACTGACACAATCAACAGAACTCAGTGCAGCTTTCTCCAAGCCTTTGGTTGGGAGGGGAGGCAGAGGCACAGCAACAGAACTAAGTGAGACAAAATGATCCAATGTCCTAAGAGGAACCAGTCACTGATAGTGGGACCCACGCACAGAGCCCAGAGAGCAAGAAGGGCTTCCATGATACTCAAGGGGACACTGGAAGAGCATCCTCTGAGTAAACTGCCCTCTTCTGAAGAGTATTCTGCAACACTGCTAAGACAGGCACATATTCAATCATGCTGCCAAGTGGAGCACAAGTAATCAGCTCATTACCTTCTTTGCATAATGAGTGAAGGACATGTCAGTAAGAATGTTTTCACCCGGAAAAAGCCAATAAAAAGAAGAAATAACAAGAATAAATAACATTCCCTATAAGCACCACAGGGTCTGTGTTCTAAATCAAATGACAAGGCATACCAAACTACAGAGAGATGTGTCAAAACATCGAGTAGAAAAGAATTCTTTCCTTCCCAGACTGGGAGAAGGCAGCAGTAATGAGATCAGATCAGCACCTGCACTGAACTGAACTGCTAGGATGAGTAGCTGACTTAGCCCTGGATATCCAGGAGCACTCAGGAAGGTATCTACACAGCTAAAGCACTAGTGAAAGAAAGGGGTGGCTTTGATGACAAAGAATTGTCACCTTAAAGGCTAAGTTTCCAACTTAAAAACAAAAAAGAAAGCCTTAGTCTAACTAATAAAACTAATACCAGGTATTTAAATAACATTCAGTCACTCTAATTGCAGTTTATAGAACTGAAAGGAACATCTTCTGTAATCATTCCATGAATTCTTTACTAGTTCTTTTTCAAATGGATGAAATATGTCATTTAGCTAATTCCTGCAAGTAAAGTACCATTACAGCAAACCAGGACTTCTCAAGAATAGGACTTTTCCCTTGGAACATCTTCAGCATTACAAAATCAACAACATAAACAAAAAAATCACCATACATTATAGTATCCCAGAGTTTGACATTACAATTCTGAATGGCAGCCAAACTTTGAATTATTTCAACAATACTCAGGCAGTCAGAAAAATGTCTCAGAACCAAGCACTGATGGAGAGATCTCACAGTCTAGTAGCAATCAAAACTACTGTGGTATTGATACGTTTCTGGTTGCCTGTGAACACTGTGACTTTGGAGCCATCACAGCATTAATAATGGACTAATCAATAAAATATATCTGGCTGCAATTGCTTCTGATGAAATTAAGCAGTCATTAATGCCCTTTTTCTTTACAAAGTTTACCTAGTTTGAGAGATAGTAAACATGACTCTTACTGGCAAGAACAGCTTTTCAACTATGCTGCTGCATATATTTGAGTACTAACAGATATAAAATACATAAATCATAAAATAGAAGTGTCCTCTCTGTTCCCTGATGCCCTTCAAAAATTACTTTCACTGTTTCAAACATTCTCTTTTTCTCCTTCAGAAGGAAAGGGCAGTGGAGCAAAGCAGAGAAGAGCTGGAGTGAATAAGGGAAACACATGTCATTTTCCAAGTCTAAATTCCTAAGAAGAAAATTTGGGGGTTTGTTTCAGTTTAACAGCTGTTTTCAAATGCAATTTATGCTTGCACACTGAAAATTGGACCATTTCATATCTTCACAAACTCATGTCCTCCACTGTTATTTGAATGAGAAATATATAGAGAGAATATTATCTCTGACATTTTAATTAAAGCCTATTAAAAAGTCTATAGCACTTAATAAAGTAAAAATTGTCTCCCTAATTTTAACCTGTGTTGCAACTGTGCCATGAATTCAGATAACTATGGATAAAAATCTTTCACAGCAAAGAGCTGGAGCTGAGCAAGAAATTCTGGGGCTGACACCTCATTAAGATATACTTCCCTGATGAAGAAAATTCTTCATGTATTACTGTGTGTTACAGTGGTTCAGGGCTATATTTAAAAGGCCATTAAAATTGTACCTGAAGGCAAAGTTAATCTTTATATTTGACAGATAATAGCAGCTTTTTTACACTAAGTAGCAAAGTGAATATTTTATTTCTTTATGATCTAATGACCGTTCTGTTTAATCTCTAATGGAGTAAGATGAACAAGAAAATATGCTTAGGGGATATACTAATACATCAATTATGGAGAATGAGGAAGTACTTTTAAAAAGTAGCAGTAATCTATTGTAAATGAAAATCTCAATAACTACTCCCAAGCACAGGGAGAGATAAAAAAGATGCATTAAAAAAATCTATTCAGAAACTGCTCATGTAAATATGTTTTCGGCTCTTAAGTAATGCAGCAATCACACAATTAACTTCTGACAAGAGAAGCATTTAAAACAATCATGTACCTATGGAACACAATAAGCCTTCACCTTATTTTGTTCAGTGAAAATGAAATTTTCCATCTAGTTTCTCTAACACTGCTGCAGAAGTACTGAGACATAGTGACAAAACCGCGATTCCACAAAAGAGACACTAACTTTTGTAAAGATAGAGAGGTACATAAATTCTGCCCCTTCTCAACTCCAAGCACATTATCTACCCCAAGTTCTTGTTTGCCCTGGAATTTGTCTGAAATGCAGATCTGAATTCTATGTAGAAAGTTTTTTTTTTCTTTAAAACCAACTGATTTTGATTTAGACCTGTGTCCTGTGAGGTGACAAGAGATGACACACGCCGTAAGATGTGTGCCCCAAACCACCTATTAACCCCAAGAAGAAAGTTTACAGAATTCTTGTAGTGAAATCACTGGGACTGTGACCAACTAGGTAGGGTCTGTGGCTGCGAGGATGTGAAGTCCCATTACAGTAGTGAGACTACTTTCAACTGAATCTAATGAGTATCATTGCAGTCATTTCAAGGCAAGATATCCCTGCTCAGTATCTCTCAGGACAGAGTACTCTAGATTCTTACCTTCTCACAGATACAACCTTGTAATTTTGCATTTGTCTACAAAAGACTCAATAGACTACCAGTACATCAGATTGCCTATGAGAACTGTTACTCTGTGTTGGAGTGATTTTCTGCAGTTTTCTTCCTTTGTTTAGCTGTCTTCCATTGTGTTGGAACTCAAGTAAACTGACATGCAAGAAAGACACCTCTCCAGAACAAATTTCCACCTGAGGACTTAATGCAGCATAACTACTGTCAGTTAAAAAAAAAACACCATTCTTTGCAACCAAAAGTTTTCACAGGCAGATGAGTCCCAAGCTTGCAGAAATGCACTGACTTTCACATAGGCTTCTGTCTGAATTAAAAGACACTAATATCATTGATGGTACATGCATAATCAAGGACTAACCTGCCTTTCACATTCCTAACATTGCTGACATTTAGAATCAGCTGAGTATATTTGCCTACAGACACTGATGTCTACACATACACAGTATAAACAGCAAGCTGTAAAAACGCCCTGCTTCAAAAGGACAACTACAGAAATTCAGGTCTTGGGTTGTTTGAATGCACTGCATTACTTGTGTTGGATTAAAATCATTCTGAATATTGTACACAGCTTTGGGGCAATGTCACTGCTGCTGGCAGCAAGAGCACTGAGGGTTTGTGACAGCTATCTAAAATCAGGTGAGAATGCAGGGCTGGCAACGATGACTCGCTAGCAAATGTGCATTAGATGTCAATGCTGTGAAACAGTCTTCTACATTGCAAGCTATGGAAATTAAATCAATTACAGATTAGATAAGTACTGTTAGATGATATTTTACCATTTAACACCTCTGTGCTAGATTATGAAGGTTGGTTGTGCTTTCCTGAGTCTCTTTACACCTATCTACGAGCGTATCTGAAAAGAACAGAGTGAGCAGAGCTAAACAGAAGCACAGCAGAACTGTATATGTGCATAAATTCTACCCAGTTTTTTGGGTGTAAAAATGAAGGGGAAAAAAACCCCAAACAAACAAATCAGGGAATATCCAACATGGTAATTGAAAGATAATTTACTGACAGCTTTCATATTTTAGGCATATTTTTGCCTACATAACTCAAATGAAATATTTTTATTTGACTCATGACACAGCAAATCTTTTAATCTGCACTTTAAATAGTGATTATTAAAGTGAATTCATATGGGCTGTAGAAAAAAAATGCATTTCCATTTGCAAACTGAAAAAAAACCCCAAGCTTTCTTAGAAGGTCTGTGTATGGCATTCAAACTCCTATAAAAACTAATCATACATATTCAATTTGCCATCAACACAAGCTGTTGTAAGTAATAGAGCATATATTCTTGTCATATAGTTTAAATAACCAAGAGATTTCATTTATTTGCAGTACTGCAGCCTTTTTTAAGCCAAGGAGAAATGAAGAGATAGCAATAGACCTTGGCTACAAATAATTGTAAAGAACTTCTGGGTGCCTTTTTTGAGCAAAAGATTGGGAAGATGCATCTTGTGTTTGAAGAATATTGAATGTCACTATTCATGGCTGCTTGTTAGTCAATGAACCCTTGATAAAACATCTCGAGGAAAAAGCAGTGATGCTCAAGCAGACATATTTGGCTTTGCATATACTGCTTTAAAACTAACAAAGAAAAAAGATCTGTGTGTTCCTTTGTTTTTTATTTTAGAAGCACAAAAGTCAGAGTTACACAAAACTGCTTTTAGAGGCCCATTCTCTGGGCAAGCAAACACAATGTGAGATCTGAAAATTGTTAGGAGAAACTGAAGCAGTGATGATGGTATAACAGTGATGATACAGATGTGTATTTGAACTAATCTGTTTTGGAAGAACACTTAAAGTAATGCTGAATTATGATGTTTTGAAGCATGAATGCAGAAAGAGCCCTCTGAAAAGACTCCACAGATATTAATCAGTATTGCATTAGGCATACATGTGACTACATATATTTACAACATGTTAGCTGGAATGTACATTGTTCATGCTAATGTCTTCAATCACAGTTTAGCAAGCTGAACATAAATAATAAACCATCATTTTGTCCATCCCAACCTCCACAACTACAAAGCCAAATTAAGATTACATCCCTTATAAATAAGAAATCAACACAGCTATAACTTCTTCCTGTTTCTCCTCTCTTCATTCCCCCTACTCCCATATTAAAAATCCTTTCTCAAATTTAAAACCAAAACAAAACCACAAAAAACCCTAGAAGGTATAGTTAATAGATTAACAGGCATATTTGAAATGACAAGCTGCAGTTCTGATTTATGCATGCTGAAGATTACACTCTTCAAGAAGTCATTCATCCTTTTCCAATATCACTCCACTGTCAACTAATATAGGAATTTAAATCCAAATAGAAGCAATAAATCCCATCTCATATCGTGCAGTTTAAAATGTGCTACGGCACAAATGCACTCACACTTAATCCTTGCTTTGAAAATAGAGGCTAATTTAAAGAATTCTGCTTTCTATATTGACATTCATTCTTAAATAAGATGTTTTTAAAGTATTGAATGCACTAAAAGTTTTTAAATTATCCAAAAAGTATAAAAAAAAGAAGAGGAAAGGGGCAGCCACTGCTGCACCCTCAACATGACAGTCAGCATTACCAACTTATAAGGATCACAGCACAGATAACAATTTTAAGATGCATTTAATTTCCATAAATATTGTATCTATCCACTTAGCTCTTTTCTTTCCCCAAGACTAACTAGTATTGGATATAAAAATACAATTAAACAAACAAACAAATCACACAAGATATAAACTGACCTGTCCAAATTAGATGACTTACAATGTAATAAAGATATTTACAGTTACCTGAGCACCTCACAGACCACTCCAAGCACAGTGATGAGACCCATTTCACTTAAAAAGAAGACAATAAACATTTGAGCTACTTTTTTTTTTTTTCCTTTTTCCTTAGAAAAGCACTGACTTACAGTGAAGCAGGGCAAGGGAGGTGATTCTCCCCCTGTACTCTGCTCTTGTCAGACCNAGACTGGATGTTAGGAGGAAGTTCTTTACAGTGAGGGTGGTAAGACACTGGCACAGGTTGCCCAGGGAGGTTGTGGATGCTTCCTCCCTGGAGGCGTTTAAGGCCAGGCTGGATGAGGCCTTGAGCAACCTGCTCTAGTGGGAGGTGTCCCTGCCTATGGCAGGGGGTTGGAGCTGGGTGATCCTTGAGGTCCCTTCCAACCTAAACCATTCTATGATTCTATGATTCTAAGTTGCTATCTCACATAGATTTCAAATTATAATTGGAAGGTCCCTTTTCTATAGCATATTTTTAGCTATCAATATACCTGCTTTTTGAGTCTAATATTTTATGTCATTTGCTACAACACTGTCAGCAAATATTTGTGAATGTCAATGCAGGTAAAACTATTCCACTCTACCCTTAATTACATCTTTTCCAGGAACATCCATATAGCTTTTTTCAACATAGTGTTCTTGGGTGTTGGATCTTCAGAGATCACTTCCAAGCCTTACCATTCTGTGGTAGGGGTACAGCCCATGATATAAGTAATTATATTTATTTGAAGATATCATTGACTGAAGCAAAAATATAATGAATGAGTTGAGCTAAATTCATAGATGACAGCTAACTGGCAGAGAATCCAGCAACATCTTTTATAAAGTCATGCAGAGACCTTGTAACCAGAGATTAATGGCAGTAACAGACATTTTCATCTGAGCCTTGTGTTAACTCTTAAACCTGTTTCAGGTTGCAGGACATATTACAGTTCCTAAATTCATTTGTATGTTATTTTCTGTCAGTGGTCAAATGGTGAACTCCAAAGAAACATACGAGCTGCAACTATGTCACTCTTTCCTGAGCTCAAGGTGAATCCACAGCATTAACTTTCCTTCGCCTGAAAATGAAGTCGTGCTTCTGTTTTTGACTTAACTACAACACATCAGAATCCTTTTTGATTCAGACTAGAAAAGTCATCTAAGAAAACAAAGCAAAAAGTTGACATAAAGACTCATGAATAAGCTTCCATTTCAGTGTCTTGGGCCAGTTGATTCATTACATATGCAACATAATAGATTTGCCTCTTCATTGCACATCAAATGCAATAAATAGATTTTTTTAAATTCAGTATCCTTGACCTAGACATTTAACTGAGACATCTTAGAAAGTGACACAGGTCCATAACATTCATATATTTGCATCCATTTCTTTTAGAAACATGTATATTTGGATTTTTTTTCATGGTGTTTTTCTGAATGTTCTGCTGGAATTTAGGTACAGGTTGATGTAATCACAATAAAGGAGTTCTGAACTGAGGTTCCTAAACAAGGGGAAAAACCCTCTGAGGAACTAAAGCCAGAACAATGAACTTGACATTGTGGTTAGTCTTTTTGCCTTTGTGTTTAAGTTGAGAATTGATCTGAATAATTAAGCATTTGCAAGTCAGATGAGCTAGTAGGGCTCTTCAGCTTCAGCTGTTAGATCATGCTGTTCCTTTGAACAATATTTACAATACAGGGAGAGGGAAAACGAGAAGATCCTGTGGCTCTCAACAAATGCTGCTAATGGGAATTCAGGCTTTTTTTTAGCCTTTGCAGCACCTCCTTAATAGGAAGCTGAATGCCACTGGCTATGCAGACACTGCATTTTAATCACAGGTTAAACCACTGCAGATGAAAGTGTTCAGAGAGGAGTAAGCTCTTCCCTAATTTAATTGTAGTGGTATTCTGACCCTCAAAACCCAGACTTCATACTGAAGTCACCAGGAGTTTAGGCAGTGTCTCTCAGAGGAGCCTAAGCATCTGCTGCACATGCCCATCAAACAATTTGACATTAACAGTGTCAGCTTCTCTGTATTTTATGTTACTTATTATTCTGCTTCTGTTGCTGTAAGGCAGTTCCTTAGTGCCTATAGAGTCACTCCTCAAACGCAACTGTTGCGCCTGTCAGGATTCAGAGGTACTATTCTGAAACAAAGTAACAGCAAGTAAAATTCAGATCAGATTGATTTCTCTGACCGAAGTCTGGTGCTAGTAGTGCTGAGAACTGCTGTCAGGTGGTGTTTTGTCCTTAAATATTAGCAGCACAAGCAGAATCAATGCATCTGAAATACCCATGTTTTAGAAACACTACAGCAGTGGACTGAAAGAAAACAATTTGGAAGTAATTTCATTGCATCTTTCCACCGGATAATTCTGCACAGGACAGTAGTAATTTTGTGACAGAAGAAGAGTATGATAAAATTTAACTGCAAGAAATGAAAAGGCAAGGCATTTTAAAAGACTTAAAAATTAGCAAATAATGTCAGGCAATTCAATGATATTGTCTGGAACAGACAACATTTCCTAGTGACTTTTATGTCTGCGTACTGGAGAGCTGAAATTACTGCAGACTGCCCAAATGAATCAATCTACCAGAAGCAGAAGCAATTGTTTCCCTCCTCTAGCATTATTTGATTGCAATTCAGGTAGTTACCAAAAGAGACAGAAGGGTTTTTTGAACAAGCTTCAATGGGTCTCTCAACTGTTGTAGATAGTTTTAAATGGTAGATTTTTCCTTTTTTTTCCCCTTGGTCTCATTTCTGCAAGAATTCCATTAGAGTTCACTCAGGAAAGAGAAGTCCTCAAGATAAACCTCATTTGTTTTCTTCAAGGGTCTGTCATCTGCAAAAGGATTCTACCTTGTTCAAAGGTTTTTTATTCAAAGAGAGTCTGATTGTTGGATTTTTACTCAAAAGTTGGTTCATGTTAGAAAGAGAGGGTGTCTGATAATTGGAAGAAAAGCAGCAAGTCAAATTAAGGTAAATGAAAGGGAAACTAGTTGTTGGACTAACAGATAAATCCTTAACTCACTGTTTAATTATGCAAATTGTTTCATATCAATAACTGAGCAATTATTCAGAGGGCAAAACTTCAAAGACTCCTGTGCAAGTTAGAGGTGTGAAACTTCTGAAATTCATTAAGCAAGATGAGAGCTCACAACCTGCAAATTTTTAGGAAAAAAACAAGCTTATTTATTATGAAACAGTAACTGCTCATAAAAGCACTGCAATTCTAAAAGAAGAACTTTTTCCTCCCTTATAATCTCTACTTGTCTGGTACCAGAACAATTAGAGCCCTCAGCTAACAACGTGTGAGAGAGGATAGGAAACTGTTGGTAACTTCTGAAAAAGGGGGTAAAGACAATGTTAGCCAACAAGCTCCTGCAGCTCCTCCTAGCAGCAGGTGGAGAGGAGCTCAGCTCACCCCACCTTCTACCTGCCACTGACTCCTGCCAGCTCTGAGAAGGGTATCAATGTTCCTGACACTGAGAGAATACCAATATAGAATATTGATATACCAGTAGAATGTTTGTCTTTTAGAATGGAAATGTCAGACTGGAAAACTCTTTTATTTGGGGGCTGGGGGGAGGGTGGAACTTGAGTTTGGTCTGTGGAAAGAGCCAGGTGTTCAGCATGGGGAAGAAGTGCTTTGATGGGACGTTTGCATGGCACGGCTACACGAGGTTATGTTGTGTGAAAACAATGTCATAACAGAAGTCTGTTCAGTGCTGATGATTTCCAAAAGCATTTTCTAATTCTAAGCAGAGGCAGAAATTCCCTGCAATGCATCATTACACCCCAGTATATAGAGACAGAAAATGTGTAACAATAGCACACGCCTGTCAGTTTCTCTATGCCATAGCTTCAACAGTCACATTGAATCACAAAGCTTGTTTCTTGCAAGGCAACACCCATCTATCACAGAACAAAACTGAAATGGTTTAACAGTTTCTAGATCATGAGGGCAACAATTCTCCCTCTGGTTTTCACAGATCCTTAGGAGCAGAAAGGCCCTTAGTCTAGCTCTGCACGTAAGGAATTCAAGTAGATTGGAGGTGTACTACAAATCCAAAAGAGCAGTGGTGGCCACAATGTTTCACTAAGAGTTAGTCTACCAGTATCCAGTAGTTTTACAGCATTTTTCAGTTCTTGTTACTAAGCTTGGCAAAAAGCAACTTGACAAATGTCGAAAAGGCTCCACCACCCACACCACTATTTCACTATCATTCTGACACAAGGCTAAATACCCTTAAAAATATATATAATTTTGCCTGCTGTTCTAAACCAAGGGAATTACCACACTCAAAAAAAAAGGTCCTTTTCACACAAAATGTGCTTAATTCTTGCCAGTTCTCATCACCTTCCAAGCAGAGGAAACCACACATGGAGTAACAGTGCTTTACAATTAAAAGCTTATCCATAATACAATGATAGTTTCAGAGCACCTTTTTTTTTGATTCATCTTTTAACCACCTTGTTTGCTTTAAATTGAGAAAGGGCAATATGGATGCAGAATTCCCATTTCAAATCCTGTATTTGTTTCTGCCCAGACAGTTTATCAAATAACAGGTTTGGGACAAATCAGACTTCAAAATAAATAGCATGGCTAAATGTATTTCAGAGATAC
This sequence comes from Tricholaema leucomelas, assembly GCA_013400475.1. Lineage (NCBI taxonomy): Eukaryota > Metazoa > Chordata > Aves > Piciformes > Lybiidae > Tricholaema lacrymosa > Tricholaema leucomelas. The sequence goes on along the minus strand of WAAF01009850.1, from coordinate 635,027 downwards.
AGGAGGTCAGGGAATATTCTTTTGCTCACATAATTCCTCCTCCATCCTTTGTTCATTTGTAACCCCTGAAGAATACTACATGAATTATCCTATTGTGTGCATTGACCACTTGACAGGCTGTTTTAGTAAACCTCTTATGTGCTGTGCTTTCCCTTCCAGGCTGTCAGGTTGATCAGTGCCTTTAAGTTCTCCCAGATAAACAGACTACAAAGCAAGTTTACAGTACCGGAGAGCAGCCATGCAAAAATATCACACAGGCTCTTTAGAGTAGCAACAAAAATCAGAGCATTCGAAAGTGCTCAGTCAAGAAGAAAAGCTGCTGCTGATTCAGCAGTTTGTGAAATGGGGAGCAGAAATGGTTATGCTTGAGAATCTTTAGGCAAGGACAAATAACTGCTAAGAGACTTTCTAACAAAGCACTGTTTAAAGACAGCTTATTTTCCTTTGCTTCATACAGAGAGTTTTGCTTTTCTTAGTACAACCTTAGATAAAGTCAATGACACAGATGCTGGCTACATAAATATGTTTCTATGTATTCACCTAAGAAACTTCACAAAAAGCACACAACCCCAAGTCTGGCTGTGTAAGGGGTGCATTACTGGCTGCAGGCATGATGCAGGTGAGGGCAACTGCCTCAGCCCTGCACTGCTGCACAGACCTCAGGAGCCAGAATTAAGAACAAAAATTATCCATACAATGTAATGAACTTCTAGAGGCAATTTCTGCCTTCTCTCCCATGTACATACATTTAAATAGCAATGTATGTACGGCTCTCTTGTATGTAATAATATTTACATTCTTTCCATCTTAAAGCTGAGCTCTACCTCTACTGGAAGTGGACATCCTGATAATAATCATCACTATGTCCTGCTACATTTTATTGGGTTGCTTGTTGCTTGATGGAACCAAATAAAAATAATCTATAAACTATTTGAAAGATTGATTTCTGTGCAGCTAAATCGATCCCTTGTAAGATGATACACTGTAAAGTCTCTTTTGCCCTTAAGCTATAATCCTGATTCGTCAAATTGTTTTAGTGCACTTGCATAAAGCACTCCTCTTCAGCAGCAAGAATCACTTCATGCTTCTGTAGGAACACTTTCTATCTTCAATGAATCCACAGAAAACTGCAAATAAGGTGCTTACCAGAAAATAAAACAACAGACTAAAACCTACAGTATGCTATAAACTAAAAATTAACCATTTCAAAAAGAAATAAGGCCTCCTGCTTCACAAATTTAGGGTATTCTTTGAAGAAACTCTAAGTGTCTTCAACAATTAAGCCTGGAAAGATGACTTTTGCTTTTCTACCTTCTTCTTGCATGACACAGATTTTCTAAGTTCAGAATACTGCAATTTTTCTTTCACAAGCAAAATCTTTTGCCAGAGTAAGAATGACTTGAAAAAAAAAACCAAAACAGCCAGATCTCCTAATCCACTTAAATGAAATCAGCCAGCAAAATGACATTCACAGATGTTGTTAATGGTAAATCACTCCCAGGCCAAAGCAGGATGCATTTTGTTTAAAGTATATACAAAATTACACTTACTTGCTGTCGAATTTCTTCTTCCATCTTCACTGGGGACCCCAACTCTGCAACTTGTTTGACACCTTCACTAGCATATCCTCCATACTCCCAAAGGATGTAGTTCTTTGAGTGAGAGCTACCGATGATTGCAGACCAGTGGTTGGTGCGTCCTTTCAGGAGGGGAAAAAGATGATTAATTAAAACCAAACCAAACCATCAAGACAGCCTCAAAGTATAATTCCTAATTTTCTATTAAAGGTTTGAAATACCCAGCTTTCACCAGTACCAAGCTTTTATACGTGTTGCAGGCTGGCAGTCCTAGCTACATCAATGCATGATCAGTAAGAATAAGCCACTGAACTACAGAAACACAGAATAAAGTCTTAATAATTATTAGTTGTAATAAGACAGGCAGAAATAGTGAGAAAGATTGTATTCCAGCTATCCAAGCAGCATCCACAAACAGATAGGCTTAGTTTATTTTTTTTCTTCACTGAAGAGTCCACTTCTTCAGGAAGCTGAACTCTTTAAATTTTAGGTTTCCATGTAAAACATTTTTGAGGATGAAAGCAGCATGGAAAGACTCCAGTGCTCACTCAAAGATTTTACAGCAAGTCATTCGCTTATGAGAGATACTGGTTTCCATCAGTGTGCAATACTAAGCATTTAAAGCAAAAGGTAGAAAGTAGCAGCAAACCAGCTGAAAACAAGGGGGAGAAGAATGAAGACATAAAAATAAAAGGGATGCTAGTTTAAGATGTGAAAGGTGATAGAGGAGGAAAAGCTAGAAAGGTTTATCAAGCAGAAGAGATGGAAATGGTGTAGCAGCACAGCAAACAATGCCTCCACAGTTTACCTAGTAGTAAACTTGGGCCAAAGTACATCTGCTGAGCTCTGAATTATAGTAGGCTTGATATTTTTAGAATCACAGAATGGTTTGAGTTGGAAAGGATCTTTAAATGTAATCTAGTCTGACTTCCCTGCAATATCACAGTATCACCAAGGTTGGAAGAGACCTCATAGATCATCAAGTCCAAGCCGTTACTACAGAGCTCAAGGCTAGACCATGGCACCAAGTGCCACGTCCAATCCTGCCTTGAACAGCTCTAGGGACGGCGACTCCATCACCTCCCTGGGCAGCCCATTCCAGTAGCCAATGACTCTCTCTCAGTGAAGAACTTTCTCCTCACCTCAAGCCTAAATTTCCCCTGACGCATGAGCAAGGACACCTTCAATTAGACCATGCTGCTCAGAACCCTAACCATTAAAGCTGATGAGTAATTGAGCCCTAAATGGGAGAGAAAGTGTGTGGGGGAAGCCTCACCAAAATGAAACCACTCCTTACCCAGGTAATAAGTGAAGAGACTACAGTGTCAGAAGATGGTGTCTCAATCTAAGATTTAGTGATTGTGTCTTAAATATACACTGGCATCTTGTCAAACCACAGGGGATGTTGTCATTCAGCTCCAGTGACAGGACTATCACTTTTGCCTGTTCTTTCTTCCTAGCACATAGGTCTAACCATTTCACAAGTTAGAGCATCTTTCCTTGAAACACGGTAAGTGACACTTACTGAAACTTACTGAAAGAGAAACTTCCACATAGTCCCTACTAAAGAGAAATGTTTCACTTGAGAAAGCAACTAGAGTGCCTTTATCTCTTTAGTAAAATGGGTAATCAATCATTCTGCATGCTCCAAAGCTTCTCAATCTCCCAGTCTTAAACAGATCAAGAGCACCTGATGTCTGTGCAGCCAGAGCCCAGCCTTTTCCACAGAGCAACTCACAGCACAAGTGAGTCTGTGTTACACATGAGGATGCACAGCCTTTACGCATTCACTGCATGCAGGTGGCTGGAGAGAAGAGAGGCTCTGTGCAGAGAGGTACCAGTGAAGGCAGGGGACAAGTAGAGGTGAGAGATCTCAAATGGGACAGTTTTGCTAGTCTGGCAGGGAGCGTGCCTGGCTCTGAAGACTGCTAAGGTGGGTCCCGTTACTCATGGAGAGACTGCCCCAGACCAACACCAATCGCAGTCCAAGCAGAAAGAGAGGCTACAAAGGCAAGGCCTGTAGCCCAGATGGACATCCTCCTTTCCCATCACAAAAGGCCTGCAGGCAGCGCAGGGCAAGACAATGCATCATAGCACAAGCAGGCCTGCCCCAGGACAGGACAAGTCATACCACAAGCTTCAACCTTCTTTGCATTCCCTAGATGGTGCAACAACAGTAAAAAATGATACTTACGCGGAAAATCTTTGGGGTGTGTTTTTTCTGACCAGTTTCCATAAAAAGTTAATCTGTATTTGGCAGTGCCACAGGCACAACAATCTAGAATTGGTTTGTCGGTCACACCTTCTGAGGCTGAGTCTGAAAAAGCAAAGTGTTCATTGATAATGATTAACAACTCAAAATCCACAGATGACAGCAAATATGCCATAATATATACTCCAGTAAATAAATCTAAGTTAAACTCTACCTTTCTTTGCTTACTTTTAAGTTGGGTTACACTAAATTAAGGTAGGTCCAAGTATTTCAAGGTTCTTATTTATAACTAGCTATATTTATTTAAATCTACATTTTTTCAAGACACATCTAAGTCTTCTTGAAATTCAAACCAAGTTTCTTCCTGTTTTTTATGTCATATAGACAAAACCTTGTTGACCTCACAACATAACAGGCTTGAAATCTGTGAATGGCCAAAACATATAAATTTGTAGATTCATAGAATGGTTTTAGGTTGGAAGAGATCTAAAAAAAATCATCTAGTTTCAACCCCCTTGCCATGAACCTCCACTAGATCAGGTCACTCTTGGCCTTATCTAACCTGTCACTGAACATCTCCAGGAAGGGGGCATTTATGACCTTCCTAGGCAACCTGTTCCAGCATCTCACCACTCCCACTGTAAAGAATTTCTTCATAATTTCTAATCTAAATCTCCTTTCCTCAGGCTTAAAGTCATTCCCTCTTATCCAGTCACTGAAAGTGCTTCTAAAAAAATCCCTTCCCAGCTTTCTTGTAGGCCCCTCTCAGATACTGGATGGTAGGGTAGACACTATAAGGTATCCTCAGAACCTTCTTTTCTTGAGGATGAACAGCCCCAGCTCTTGCAGCCTGTCCCTATAGGGGAGGTGCCCCAGCCCTCTGATCATCTTCACGGCCCTCCTCTGGACTCACTCCATAAGTTTGATGTCCTTCTTATGCTGGGTGCACCAGAATTGGACACAGCACTCCAGGTAGGGTCCCACGAGAGCAGAACAGAGGGGCAGAATCACCTGCCTCATCCTGATGGTCACATTCCCTTTGCTACAACCCCAGACACAGTTGGCTTCCTAGTCTGTGAGTGCACATTGCTGGCTCGTGTCAAGTTTTTCCATCAGCTGACACCTTCAAGTCCTTCTCCTCAAGATCACTCTCGAGCCACTTCTCATCTAGCATATATAATCTAGATTTTTCAATAGGATGCAATAGCCAACTGCAGTGCTTAGGTTTAGGAAAGGATGAAGTAGCCCAGGACTTAATAAACCAAGTACTCTGGAGAGAAATGAGTTTCACATGAAGACCATTTTAAGAGGTGTAAATACCACATTTAAGGACAGATCAGGAAGATTATATGAGTTGTATAGGTTGTAAGGAAGAACATAACTGAATAGGATATCA
>WAAF01009850.1:561222-625010 GCA_013400475.1 Tricholaema leucomelas | reverse complement strand
TCCAGCACCTCAACATCTCTCTTGAATTGAGGAGCCCAGAACTGGACACAGCACTCAAGATGTGGCCTGACCAGTGCTGAGTACAAGGGGCAGAATAACCTCCCTCGTCCCACTGGCCACACTGTTCCTGATCCAGGCCAGGATGCCATTGGCTTTCTTGGCCACCTGGGCACACTGCTGCCTCATCTTCAGCCTACTATCTACCAGTACCCCCAAGTTCCTTTCTTTCTGGCTGCTCTCCAGCCACTCTGTCCCCAGCCTGTAGTGCTGCCTGGGGTTGTTGTGGCCAAAGAGGTGTCAACTAGCAATATACTGAAGTTCTATTTTAATGAGTATATTATTTGCTTATACAGACAAAAATGGCATGTTGAGAGTAATGGCCTAACCAGGTCTATCTACTTGTAAAATACTAGTTACTGGGTTTTCAGTAGCAGAATCTCAAATTGGAATAGAGTATTTGATGTTTTCAAATCCAGAAAAATCTGCACTTCATTTCAGTTGACAGAAGCCTGAAGGTTAAAGAGCTACAATTAACAGAATAAATTAACACCCACTGAAACTAAGCTAACTTGATTTGATATTAAAATGCTTAATGCTGTTTCTTTAAAAAGAACTTTAATATCATGAATGTATTTGCCTAGAGAAGTTTAATTTTGATACAGTATCTTCAGCAACTGAGGCTAAGTCTGACACCACAAATCTACTAGAACTGGATGTGGAGTTGTCAGATGAAGAGGTTTGCCATTTCCTTAGTGTAGCTGTGACATTCGCTTCAGTTTTCATGATTTAATCACTGTAACAACTGAATCTCTTCTACCTGGGCTTTTCTAAGAGCTTTCTCTGACAGCTGAGGCTGCAGCCTACTGAAAATGCAGACAGATAATGCCAAGAGATATTGGTTGTTTATGCTAAACTATAGGAGTGCAGAGAAATGAAAGAAAAGAATAAACAAATAAAGACAAAAGGGTCGAATTGTGTAACTTTTCCTTGCCTACCCCACCCCCCNCCCCCCCCCCCCCCCCCCGCCCTTAATTCTGAAGGGTCAGCATAGAAGAAGAAGGCACATTCAAATTGTATCTGAGAAACACTGAAAGACCATCTTGCCCATACAATAGAATCATCAAAGAATGATCAAAATAGTCAATGAAATTATTCTACACTTCATGAAATTGTTTTGCTTGCAAAAATTATTTGCAGCAAGGATTTGTAACAGATACTGTTGCAACACTTTGGTGCATAGATTTTTGGAGAATGCAAGGTCAGGGAACCTGTATAGCAGGGGTTTTGCTCTGCAGGCTTCAGCCCTAAAAATATCAAATTCAATACAACCTTCTTGTGTCTGATGAGCTGCCATACCAGTAACACTGGTAGCAGTTTTGCTACAACAGATCAAAATACTCAAGGTAGCCCCAGTAACCTATCAATATATAAAAACATCAATATCAGAGCTGTGCTCTTCAGTCTGGGAATGCTTAGCAGTTGCTTGGACAACACAAAAATGAGGTAATCACATGTACTATGTCTATCATGATGGAAATAAGCTGCCTCCTTAAAGTCTACCCTGGCAGCATCACTGACAGGAAGCACAGAGGACATTAGGCATACTGAAGCACAGATCAGCTTCAGAAATTTTCAGTAACTTGATATCTTTCAATGTGCCTCAACCAACAGGGGAACAGAAGGTCAATGCCCAATCATTTACAAAGAACACCTATATATGGGATGGAGAAAGATCTCGAAGGATTTCAGTACAAAGCCACAGCACAATTCAAGTTTGGTTCACTAGTGGAATGTCAAAGTATATTAGAATAGAATCAATCAGGTTGGAAGAGACCTCCAAGATCATCCAGTCCAACCTAGCACCCAGCCCTATCCAGTCAACTAAACCATGGCACTAAGTGCCTCATGCAGTCTTTTCTTGAACACCCCCAGGGATGGTGACTCCACCACCTCCCTGGGCAGCCCCTTCCAATGCCAAATCACCCTCTCTGTGAAGAACTTCCTCCTAACATCCAGCCTATACTTCCCTTGGCACAACTTGAGGCTGTATCCCCTTGTCCTGTTGCTGGTTGCCTGGGAGAAGAGACCAACCCCCACCTGGCTACAACCACCCTTCAGGTAGTTGTAGACAGCAATGAGGTCTGCCCTGAGCCTCCTCTTCTCCAGGCTAAACAACCCCAGCTCCCTCAGCCTCTCCTCATAGGGTTTGTGAAAACAGTGCCCAGGGTATGCACACCTTGAACCTGAACGGGACAGCAGACAAGGAACATGCTCATCAAGTCAGCGACAGTAATTCTTGGCGTTTGGAGACCACAAAGGCTGGGTCAGTGGCAGTTTTATCTGATTTGGATTATTGTCAGAAACAAATATAATATTAGATGTTTGCCTAGGTTAGGAGAAACTGAAGGCTGGAATAAGTGCAAAAGAGATTTACAAGCATGGGAATTGACATGGGGATGAATTGTGAATTAGATGGCTGAGGGCTCAAAGAAATAGAAATAAGGAAGCCGAATTGGATGATAGGAGAGATTTTGCAGCTTAAGCAGCAGCATATCTTCAACATATGAAATAAATAATAATGGCTATTACTACAACAGAGCAAACCAAAAAGACCAAGAATGGAAAGTGAGAAACAAGAATTGCCAAGAGATCACATGAAAATGAGAAAAGCACACTTAGGGTTAAGGAAATAGTGATGTTGTAAGGTACAGAAATAGGTGTTAGGAAATGGATCAAAAAAATTCCCACATATGCACAGGGAGAGCAAGAACAAAGTCTAGCCATCTCTCTACCTCTTTGCTACAGCAATGGGTTGCCCGAATGTGGATGTGATTACACACAGATTACACAAATTAGCTCCCCAAAAGTGCCTGAGATCATGACACCCCTTGGAAGTGACTGATTTCTTCTCGAGGTGGTTTGAAGCCTTTTCAATAAACCAGCATGCAGCAGTAGGGAGAAGAAAACAAACAAACAAACAACAACAACAGGAAAAAAACACCCAGCAGTATCAAGAAGGCTTTTACCTCTATGGGGCTCCTCAAGTCTTGTTGACCCAGATAAAGGTCACCATTTCATGGAGGAGGTGAACACTATTATGCTTAAGGGACCAGGGATTAAGGAAAAGCTACACAGTCTGTACTTCCCTCAATCATCACGACAAGAAGAATACATGAATGGAACTGTTGAAAGAGCATTGTGAACAGTAGTAAGCATTAAAAGAAAGGATTAGGATGATAAATTACCCTTCATATTAGCAGCTTTGAGAAGCAGGCATTGACTGGAATGTAGCCATTCCATTTTACTTCGAACAAAAGTGCAATTAATTAGATTCTTAACTTCATTAGAAGCTCTGAAAGAGACATTTTAACGTGGATAGAGATACACCAAGTGCAATTAGAGGAATACAAGGAAATAGAGCAAGGGTTCAGATATTGTAGACACAAGTAGGGGTCCTCTTTCAGATATGTGTTTGGGGAATAGGCATATTGATTATGGTTTTGAGACTGACACCCAAGCAATGAAATATAAAACGTCTCCAATAGCATAGCTGGTTTAGAGTTTGAAACTGAAGCAGAAAACAAATCAGATCTTCAAGACAAAAACATAAGGGACACATATCTGATTTTGTTTTATAAAGAAGGCCATCATTTGATGTCATCAAACATTTACACAGGCAGAAAGAAATGCTTGCTTTGAAAATTAAAGACATACAATTACCAGACACACTGATGAAGGTGTTTTGAAACTCTAGATATGCCATACAATTTTATGTTACCGTTGATTGTGAGATGACACGATTGAGAGCTGACTGATCTTCTACAGAAATCAATTACCAACTTCAGTTTCACTTAAACAGAAGAAAAATCACAGCCTAAATTTCTTTTGATGTATGAGCAGCCACTGGAAAACTAGAAAATTGTAAGGACAACACATAAAACTTTATCCTCCCTGAGCCAAGTGAGGCTGCATGAGTTTAGCTTTGTTTTATTGAGTTGCCTGAACATAGTACTTTGTGAGCAGAACTATGTGTGGCAGAAAGACAAAACACTACTATTACAGAAAGGGACGAGCAGAAATAAAAAGCTATTTGCATTTTTCACTCAATGGAAATCAATGTTTTGATCATGATTTATTAAAAATATTTATCAATATTAACTTTGATTAACAAGATCATTTCTCTCTGAACCATCACAAAATGGTGGTACCTCAACTCATGGCATCATCTGCAATGTGGAACATTTGTGTACTGGATATACAAGTTCCTTGTCTCGTCATATATCCACTTGAGCAAACAAGTGTAAGGCAACTGCATCATGAGAGAGCACACTTTTTTTATGTGCAGACAAGAGTATATTCCATTTTCAGAGAAATCTATGGGAAGAAACATTAAGACAGGCAATCTGTAGAACTTAAATGAGTTGTTGATACATATTAAGGGTATCACCAGGCTACACACACTGTGCAGTCAGTGTGCATAAAGCTTATTATCCTCCTGATGAACAGAGCTGATTCCTCCTCTAGACACAAGCCTTTACATATGCAAGCCTATCCTTTCTACAGCAAATGAAAGCCCAAAAACCACTAAAGAAATCAAATATGCTTTCTGGTGCAGAACAAAACTTCAAACTATATTCTGCTGAACCAGTGAACTGACTGAGCAATAAATCCATTTTTTTTTCAGGAAAGCAGTGCAAAAAGCATCCAGACTGCTGCTGTTCAGAAAGCAAAGACAATTAAAGCATGCCTAATGTAGTAAAACAGACAGAAAAAGTGGGTACCTGATTAAAGCAAAGAAAACAAAGGAATGGCCCATACAATTATTGATTGAATATTTCAATGTTTTCACAAATTCCCTCAAAAAAAATGTGAAATCATATAAGTAGAAACACAACAAGAATCAATTCAACAGCCACTTTACACAAAGAACAAATGCCTGTCTAGATTCCCCCCCCCAATAACTTCTACTACAATAATACTTGTAGCTGCTCTTTCAAGAAAATAAATCATAATTGATTTTATGGTGCTTTACATGAAAAACCCAAATAATCATGATAAATACTGTGTTCAGGTTTTGAGACCCTTTATTTATATAATACATTATTCTTAGAGAGGCTCCAGTTAATATATTTAAATGCACACAAGAACATAAATACTCTTCAACATAAGGAGGGCAGAATCTGACACTTTGTTAACTCAGCTGTCTGCCTTCCATACTGAAATACAGCTGTGCTTGAAATTTTAGCTGTAAAATGTGCTACGCAGAGCTGTTCTAGATTTTTGTGGACATGAAGAAAGTTCAGCAAATATTGAGCTCAGAGAGTGGTAGAAAAATTGCTACCATGGGAGGTGTTACACCAAACAGCACACCCAATTGTGATGGTTTAGGTGTTCCCCGCCCCCCACACTTTAGAAATCACCCAGACTAGACTCAGCCAGCTCTGGAAATATGAACGAAGCTTATATTTACAGCTGGCACAATAGACAAGCAGATAGTTACAGTATATACAAATATATGCAGAAATATACAATGTAAAAAGGTAATACAGAAACACAACTCCCCTCCCAGAAACCTGAGTCCCCAGGAGGGGCTTTCAAGCACCCCCTCACCTTCCCCCTACCCCTGTCCCAAGGAAGAATGGAGGTTCGGCCAAGAGGATTAAGAAGCAAAGGTGAAATCAGCCAAAGCAAATGGAGGGTGAGGTTAGAAAGCAAGATGGAGTTCAGACAGCAGCCTCAGCTCTCCCCAGCAGCAAAAGCAGAAGAGAACAGCCCAACACGAAGTGCAGAGCAAAAGTGACCTAATCTTTGTTTTGCCTTTCTTCTTTACACATCTCAGCAAGACTGTGAGGGAAGTAGACCTCACCATTGTTTTCATTTCTCAGCCTATTATCTAGTTCTTCTCACCAAAACATCCCAGCTATGCTCAAACTAGCACACCAATCCAGCTTTTTAACTTCAGGTGTATTTCTACACCCTCAGAGACACATAGCCTTGAAACAGAAGAACAGGCTGTATTATGAAGGAGCAAATGACCGGTATGATGTGCCACATTTATGAGTATTCAAAGTTAGGTTCTGTAACATCTAAGTACTACCAAAGTGTTGTACTGTTGTGACCCTTTCAACTCTCTTCTCTGGCTCTGCAGATATTTTGACTAACAGAGGATCTTGCTGAGATATTCTAACAGCACGTTTTAGTAAAGTTTCTGATGGGCACACATTGAATAAATCATTGGTCATAAAAATTAAACCCCCACATTATGTTACCCAGCTTATTAATTAGCTCATCATTCCTGGGTCAAATTTCCCCTTCACTTTTGTTGATGTCAAATGAGGGCATTAATGTTGTTAACTGTAGTATGTGTTTGCATGACAGTGGGCTCACTGGTTTTAATAGCAGTAGTTTTAATTGAGATAAAGAAAATCTACCTGTAAAGTGTAGAAATAGTATGATGTTTTGATTAATAAATACTCTTTTTTTAAAAGACTTTATTTTGATAGACTGAGCTTCTTCAGTTACTGAAATAAAACCAATCACTTGAGTTAACCATAGATTGAGAAAGCTTTATTTCAGTTCATGTGGTTAGGGGAAAAAAATAGACTTTAAAACATTCAGTAATAAAAAATGAATATATTTTTTATGCCATCAACAGTGACTCTACTTCATGTTTTGAAAGGTAATCGAATTATGACTCTCATGATTATTTCTATTCCCTTCCTCTCTGTTTCCCCTCAAAAACTGACAATGGCATTGAAGTCAAATTAAACATCTGTTTGTAAAATAAACTGGAGTGCTACTGACAGCTGCTGCCGAATTGCAAATGTTCTACAGCTGTCAGGCTGTAAATTAAGAATGATTTTCATTTACAAACAGCAAACAAGTAAATTATGGAGTATTTTTTTCATTCCTTTCCTTGAAATGTATAAAAACACAGACTCTACTAGAGACCTAGCCAGAAAGAAAGCAGCTTAATGGTTTATTTTCCCACTAATTGGGAGCAAAATTCAGACCAAAAAAAAAAAATCAGATTTCAGTGCAATATACTTCCCTGCTTACAAGTCTTAAATCTTTTGCATTTTCCTTCCAAGATATGTAAACAGATGTAATGAATCTTTGATGATTTATCCTTCTTGCTTCTTAAACTATTTTTTTGGTAATACTATTGAATAAAGCTTTTTCTTGATTTTTTTCATGCATCTTTTTAGATCTGTATATAGACAGCAGATTTTTGCAAAGTTTTGTTTAAAATGCTTACAGATCGATTACATCAGAATCAGGTGGCAGGATTTGTTTAGACAGCAATGTTCCTGTATTTAAAACAAACTGATTTGCTTTTTCATATGGTTAAAACTCATCTGGAACTCACTGAAGGATTTCAAGTTCAGGGTGATTTTATATGGCTCAGTGTTTTCATTAATAAATTTCAATGATGGAATAGAGAACAAGTTACTGATCACAGACAGCATCAAGCTGTAATTAATGTTAAACAAAGTCTTACTTTCAGATAAAGGGAATTATTTGCACAAAGACAAAAAGGAAAAAAGCCAATGAGAGAAGTATTTGATATCAGGATGAAGGAAGTTTAGTGGATCAGAAGCTGACACAAGGAAATGCAACTCTTATGAAAAACAGCAAATGCAACAGTGGAAGCACTTTCTCCAAGATCTTTTGCAGTTATGTAATCATAGTATCAGAGTATCATCAGGGTTGGAAGAGACCTCACAGATCATCAAGTCCAACCCTTTACCACAGAGCTCAAGGCTAGACCATGGCACCAAGTGCCACGTTCAATGAAACGCCCCACCTTCCAGTTTGTATATGCTGCAATCTATTCAAGTCAGTAGACTAGGAAGAGACTCCATTCTGTTTTGACAAGTCTTTAAAAAAAATAATCTTTGGATAGTCTCCAAAGACTGAAATCAACAGATATTGATAATAAAAACTATCCACACTCCATCACACACAGGAAAAAAGACAAATGCAGAGGGCTTCTGTTTCCTTTAAAATTCAAGGTTTCAGAATTTTTCCATGACGACTTTGGGCAGCTATTTCAAATAATAACTGCTTTTAGACTTATGGTTTTATCATATTATTAAAGCTCTCACAAATGACAGAATGATTTTGAAAACTGCATCCAAGATTTCTATGCTGTTCTATGGGAGCTGACCATAAAGAAGGTTTATAAAGAATGCTGACTGTAAACTAATTCAGATGTGGTCAAAGCTTTACGTATGAAAGGAAAAATGTAAGTGTTTTTAATGCCAAAACCATACCAGTGACTGCTATCTATGGTGCCATTCAGGACTGTACTGCAGCACAAATTGATACCAAGATATAATGTTCATTTGTGGTATCAGCAACTCATTATGACAGTGACTGTTTCATTATTTCTTTGAACTCTTCTCAGGAATGGAGAAGTTACTTGCCCTTTGAGGTCAATAAAGCAACCACTGGGACCAAGCTTTTATTTTTCACATCATATTTACCAGAAAGTACCTAACAACTTCCTTTCAATTTCAGCAACAGATGTACACCTGAGACACCACCAACCCACAGTAAATAAGGGATTGTAATACCAAAAACTTTTCCCTTCTCCTTGAACTTCACTTTCTAAATCCTTTCAGCTGCCCAAACAGATTTTGGACACTGGTGTCAGTCAGCTAACCTAAATCTATACTGTCATTTCCCTTTTATCTTGGTACTTACTACTCATGTACCTTGCCATCAGGCTGAGAAGGTATATGCCATCGGTCATTTTTCAAGGCAATTCTGACTACATTACTTTTTGGAGCCTTTCTTGAGCTGAGTTACTAAGGCAAACACTTGACTGTAAAAAACACTGTTGGACAACCAGTATGACTTGACCAAGAGAGAGAAGAAACATTTATCAAGGTTCTTGCAGTTGGTGGTATTTTAGCACATTCTTTTGCTGACAGAACCTGGGCAGGCTCCTGAACCCACTTCAGCCACAGATGTGTAAGTTTCAGTAAGAAAGCCATAGATCGTGGGTTGATTGTTGTGGGGTTTTGTTTTGATTCATTTGGGGTTTGGGTTTTTTTGGCTTTACTTTGGTTTTTTTTTTTGTTGGGTTTGGGGTGTTTGTTTTTAATGCAAATTCTGTTCAGGACAGTAATGGGGAAAAAAAAAAAATCCATCAGCCTGTGTTATTGTATATCACTGTTGGATTAAAGTTTAAACCCTGTCTCTGTAAAACTGCATATAAAACATCATCACCTTACTATTACACTACTGAAGTAGTAAATGCCTCAAGGATTATTTGCCATGCAACTAAGAGGGAGGCAGTACTGAGGGGAGATGTAAACATCTTTACTGATAAACAGCTCAGCAACACTGAAAGAATCTTCCTGATTGCTGAAGGAGCTCTCATAAAGCTCCATATATATAAACTCTCACACTGCCTGCCTCAGCAGCCAACAAGCAACAAGTTTCACATTTTTACTGCAATGCAATGTACACTCATCTGTCCTGAGCTTAAAAAAATACTGTAAGTGCATTTCTGAACTCCTTCAGTGCACATTAAAACAGATGGTCTGAAACAAAGTGATTGTATTGATATTGAGAGGCAGCAGGTAGAAGCACACTGCCAAAGACTCAGGAATATTCCACAGCCAGTGTCAGGGCTGGGGCTCGATCACCCTCATAGATGTGGAAGAGAAGGATATTTGTCCTGTGCCAATCAGCAAAAGGAGAAGTGGAAGAGAAGGATATTTGTCCTGTGCCAATCAGCAAAAGGAGAAGGAAGGTGAAGCACAGAGAGGAGAGCAACTACAGACCATTTTTGCTCGTGGCAATTTTGCAGCCTGATTAGAAATTTATTGCAATTTTAGAAACACATTTTCCTGATTTAGCCTGAATTATCCTCAGCACAACCTTTATGCTAGCATTTCCTTGAAAGCCTACAGGTATTTTGTCTTTAAAGGCATCCCCAGTGCAGATAAGACTTACAATTTTTTATTTACTGCAGGGCACATCTTAGCAATGGTAAAAGCTTATCCTAGGCATAGACTTAAAACAAGAAATCATAGTTGTCCTTGCACATTTGACCAATCTGTCAACTATGACAAGCAAAATCTTAAGAGACAGGACAGTGCTCATCCAGTAGTTTCCTCTGATGGAAAGAAGTATTCTATAGACAAATGAGTGGTCCTACCGCAAGGTGCACCTAATGCTACCTTTGTCTATTGCTTAAAAAGAATGAATGCACATTTTGGAGGTAGATTGTAGAAATAACAGGAAAACATCAATAAACAACCAGCAGCTCTGAAAAGAAGTCATTCACCTCCAAACAAATACAGGTTTTTACAGATAAAGGTCTATTTAAAGGTTCTGACTCTACAGAACATCCTTATTAATCACCTCAACTAAGATCATGAGTTTTTTAACCCAAATCTCAACCAGATGGATGCAATTTTGATCTTAAGTATTTGGTGCTTCTATTTTTTCAGGTGAAATCTAGGCTAAAACCTACCAAGTTCGATTAGGGTTACCAATTCAATGGTAGTTGAATACAACTTGCAGTATCTTCTGAATAGTTGGGCTATAAGTTGCTAACATTTAACTGTGCAAGTAGAACTACTCTTGGTCAAGTGTGTCAAAGGAGAAAATAAGCACCTGTGAAATGCAGAAGTTCTTAATAAATACTAGACTTACCTTTAATTGAATAACTTTAATAGTTAGTTAAATATGCCTTAAAATACTTACTTCAGAATTACACAGCCTGTCCCAGCAGGAGGAGCCGTCCAAAACACCTGAATGCGTGTTCTTCGTCTAGGTGTGCTCTCAGTAACAGCAACAGGACAGTTACTCATGAACTGTGTTTCTTCTTCATCTATGATCTAAGGAAATATAAAGAGAAGAAAGTGAAAAGATTAAGATAGCTGAGGTCTCTTGAACATGTTTTGTCACTTCATGTTTTCCTTTAGTGAGATTACTCATAATACTCTGCTTAGCTCAGCACTGCTTGGGTAGATTTACTTATAACATGCAGAAATGAAAATCAAAAACTCCACAAAATGAAGAGAGAAGAATAATTCAGTTCTAGGAAAACAGAAGTTAGATCTTTCTGTGCATGGCTGCAAATAACTTTTTTTTTTTAGATACTGATTAATGGGCCTTCCTACTGAAAAGAATAAAAGATGCATAATTTCAATTATTTTTTTTATTATGGCAACTGGTTAGGGCAGAAAGGACATGCTAGAGAAGAAGAGGCTTCCATGTGCTTAATTTTTGCTTGCTTTTCAGACTAACCTCAAAACAGTTTTATTCTTAAGGTATAAAATGACTCTCCAGGTCAAAAGAGGCAACACGTGAATCATAGTCATCTCTAACTCAGAGACTGTTACTTTGTGCAGTCTGCACATATTTTTGCCTTTTTAATTGGTTAATGTTTAACAGAAAGATTTAAGTGGTGTAAGTCAACACCAAACCAAAGGCTGATTTGGAACTGATGGTGTTCCAAGAGTTTTACTCAAAAGTGCTTGAGACAGAATATCTTTCTCACTACATATGCATATTAATCCTGCAGTTCATTACATCTCACAGAAAATTCATCAGAAGCTGCCAAGCTTTATTTGGGAACAGTCAGTGTTGTGGTATTGTAGAGTATTTCTTCAAAATTATTCAGTGGTCCACCTTCACAATGAAGCCACAATTCACATTAAACTGGGTCAAAATTTAGGTAATGAATTAGAACCTTACTATGTTGAGAAATCAGCTGAACTATTGATTTATAACTAGACTCTACTCTGAGGGAGAANCTGAGCCTCCTCTTCTCCAGGCTAAACAATCCCAGCTCCCTCAGCCTCTCCTCGTAGGGCTTGTGCTCAAGGCCTCTCACCAGCCTCGTCGCCCTTCTCTGGACAGCAAACAATCCTAGTTTTCCATAGCAGAATAAAAGAGTACTGGCCCAGCAGAGCGCTGAGAAACTCTATTTAGCTGGTCAATAGGGTAATGGTTAATGAGTTTTAAATCCCAAGCTATTAATACTCTTCAACATTTTAACGCTTAACAGAATCTGTGTAACTAAACACAATGTGTACAGCTACCACTTCACTAGATTTTAATTAATGTGAAGCATGGGATCTAGTGTAGGCTTAAGTTGGCACTGCACAGTTTCTATTTTCATTTTATAGTATTTAATGCACTTAGCTCAAGTGCCACAAAATCCCTAATCTACAATTCTGTCTTGGCCATCAGTTGTATTTGTTCCATCTGCATTATTCCTGCAGCAGTAAAAGAAAGAAATTAAATGCTTTACTTATCTCTCAGAAAGGTTGTCTCAACTTACTCAGGACCATATCAAATGACCTTTTGTATACATCTCTCTGTGTAATCCTTTATCAAAGCTCAGTTTTGGTGGAAGCTTTGAGTAAAGAATAGCTGATTTTACACCATCTTATACAAAATGAAATACTATTGTACTTTATATAGAAGTAGGAGAATTCCCATTGATGGCACTCTTAGATGATCTGAAAGTTCTTAGAAGGACAGTTTTCCTAGAAAAACAGATACTACAAGTTACTGTACCAGGGTGTTACACTAGCTCCATGGTCTCATCACATGTAAACTGATGCTGCAGTATCAAAAGTCACATTCTTGGATAAAAACTTCAGAAATATGTTCAGATCGGGAAAGATTAAGAACTTATAGTGTGCTAGTTTGAAGCAAGCTAGAATGTTTTGGTGAGAAGAATTAGATTACAGGCTGTGAAAGGAAAACAATGGTGATTGTCTACTTCCCTCATAGGCTTACTGAGATGTATAAAAACCTAAGTCAAAACATAGATAACACACTCGGCACTTCTCTCGCTTGGGCTGCTGCCAGGGGACTGGCTGGGCTGCATCTTACTCTCTAACCTCACCTTCCATTTTGGACTAATCCACTTTGCTTCCTAACCCCCTGGCCGAACCTCCATTCTTCCTTGGGACTGGGGTAAGGTTGAGAGGGGTAGAGGAAAGGTGAAGGGGTCGTTGAGAGCCCCTCCTGGGGACTCAGGTTTCTGGAAGGGCTGTCGTGGTTTCTGTATTACCTTTTTACCTTGTATATTTCTGTCTAACTGTATATACTGTAAATATCTGCTTGTATGTTGTGCTAGCTGTAAATATAAACTTCATTCATATTTCCAGAGCCTGCTGAGTCTAGTCTGGGTGATTTCCAAAGTGTGGGGAGGCAGGGAACACCCAAACCACCACATACAGGTATGTAAATACTCGACAAATGACCAAACAAAAGCTGTTCAGCATCATTCAAGGAATCTTTCACCTGTGTTGTTTATTCCCCAATCTAGTTTAGCATGTCTGACACACACTTCATGTGTTCCTGAGAAGCCCAACTGAAATGAACCCATGCTCTCAAATTAGAGTTGCTATTTTCAGTTAATCAAAACTCTACTGTTTTCATATCTCTAGATGTAGTGATTTGCCATTGGAATGGGCTGCCCAAGGAGGTGGTGGAGTCACCGTCCCTGGGGGTGTTCAGGAAAAGACTGGATGAGGCTCTTAGTGCCATGGTTTAGTTGACTGGATAGGGCTGGGTGATAGGTTGGACTGGATGATCTTGGAGGTCTCTTCCAACCTGATTGAGTCTATTCTATTCTATCATTCCTCCAGCAGTCACCATTATAGACCCATTTATGATGAGTTCATATTTTAAGTGAATTTTTGTCTCCATGTGAGTCAACCCTGCTTTTTCCAATTAAAAAAAAAGTTAAATGGAATCACAAAGAACACCAAAACCAAATCCAACAGCTAACACTTAAGGAAGGAGCTGTGAGCAACTGTAAGTAGCTACTACTCAGATTTCTGGCTACTGCAAAATCAGAACATGAAATATTCGTTTGAATTCCAGATAGTTATTATTCTGGAATATATCCATGCCCTTTTCCAGCAGCAACAAAAGAACATAGAGATACAGGGATGTTTTCCACTCCCTGCAACCTAGTAAACCATAAAATTTTCTCAAGGAATACAGATGGCTGTAATGAAATAATTTAAAAGTTCTGGTTGTATTTTAAAACATAATTCTGGAAGTATGGGAAGTAGTTGAACCTTGAGGCTAAATTACAATTTCCTGCATCACTAACTATCAAAGCACAAAGACTTAGGCAATAAGTGTCTCCTGGGAATAAAGTTGTCCAAAAAGAGTTCTGTTAAGAAAGCTTCTGCCTAATTTTTCGTCAAAGACACTTAATTTTGACTGAACACAGTGAAGAACTCCTAACCTAGTTGAAAAAGTTCAAACACCAGTTAATCTGTGAGGATTAAAGAATATTTTATATTAATTTAAAGAAACCAAAGAATTATCCATATTCTAGGACTTCAGATTAGTATAAATCCACCTCAAATATACTGGTTAAAGATGAAGTTTTTCTTCACATGAGTGCAGGCTTTACTATTTATTAGAAATTCTTAGAGGTGCTAGAGAAAGGGCTCAGTAGTGACATAACAGGATTCCAAATGGTACAAGGTTTTAGGGTAGTGGGTGATACTATTACATTCTCACATAACACAGGAGAACACAATAGTGCACTGGCCAGTTTTAGGGGGAAAAGAGATCTATAATCCTTGAAAAAATACAGCCCTGATTTTTCTTCTGGAATTGAGTCAGAAGGCATACGCATGAGGGAAAGAATTGGCAGGACAAAGGCACGCAGATTGAAATGTAGCATTCGCAAAATTATAGCTTCTAAACCCCAGGTTATCTGTAATGGGAAGCCTTACATTTTCAGGAATGGCTGAGCAAATTAACTACATGTTGGACAAAAATGCCCCAAACTAGAACAAACACTCGTCCGAAGAATCTGATGTCTCAGAGGAGGCTCTTTACGTAACCTGTTCTTTAGAATCCACAAATTAAGTCTTAATTTGTTTTTTGCTGTGGGTTCTCTCCCCAGTTATGACTGTAATATTATTGGACCAATTTACTTTTTCAGGGAAACTAGTATAAAAGCTGAACAAGACTCTTGGGAGCTAACCCAGATTTGAATGAGTGTCAGGAAAAATAGAATTTAGCTGAACTTGGGTAAATTTACAAACATGGAAGTAAGGATATTAGAAAGGAGAATTTACCGGCTCCAGGCTCAGTATTGCATTCTTTGCATATTCCAAGCATTGATGAAGTTCAGGACAAGTTTTGGGTGTTCCTGGAAAGCAGGACTGGCTAAGCTTAGTAGTTAAACAGATGAATGAGTGGTTTTCTTTTCTCAGAACTGGAACATTTCATGCTGAGAGAAAGAGGTTGCTATCTGGTTTTGATTTCTGTAAACTGTTACTCAAACAAAAGCAGTTGTCCTCTACCATCAGATTTATATCAGCACTAAAATAACAGTCAAAATGCTATACATCACGAAAAGGAACTAGTATCAAGTACAATAGGAGAATAAGTTACATAAATCCTCTACTGGCTTGTGTCCACCTCCTTGGTTTAAAACATTGGCTAGGATCTTCAGCACTGCTTCTTGTTCTGTGGACATATCATCACTTACCACCCACTGAAACAGCTGCATCCTCCTGGAACAACTGAGTTTAAACAGAACAAACCCTCAAAGCTCACAAGATAAGCCTTTTTGTGGGCAGGAAGATCTAAGATGGAGTCTGTCTTCCAGAACATTGCAAAAGCATCTTCTTCTAGAAGAACTTTTAGCATTATAAAAGGACTGACAATCATATTTGGCCTTTAGGGATTAATCTAGAACACAGCTTATTTTATGGAATGGAAAACAATGTACAAAGTTAGTTTAAAACTAAAAAAGCTACATCAAAGATATACTTCATATAACAAATTTTTTGACTGACAGAGTATTTCCTTCAGAGTCTGTTTGTGGTATCAGAAGAAGCAGAACTGGGACTTTTTATGAAATGTCAGTTATCAGACTTGATGCAGGCTATGATTCAAAGGTGTACAGCACCAAGGAGCACTATGTGTTCTCAGTAAGGTTTGCCATTAGAATAGAATCAACTAAGTTGGAAGAGAGCTCCAAGATCATCCAGTCCAACCTATCACCCCAGCCCTATCCAATCAACTATCCAATTTTTGACACTGCACCAGAAAACTCAAGTTATCTGATAAATAGCCACACCTCAGAGCACTGGAGAAAAGTGTGCAAAGCTATTGAAGTACTACTAAAAATGCTATTAAAAGCTATTAAAATGCACCTGCAGATTAGCACTATGTTCTAGCAACTTCTGTAACTGGAAATCAGACTTAGTTCTATAGTCATTACCCTCTCCATCTATTTGCCTCTGTGTGTCCATCTACTTGCTTTAGGTTTCTTTTCATTCCAGATATAAGGTAGTTGGAATCATGGCAAGGTTATGTAAATGGGGAAGACTCTTCCAGTTTCATAAAGACCATGCTAGGGGACAGGGACGTAAAAAGGAGGGGACAGGGACGTAAAAAGGAGGGGACAGGGATGTAGGGTAATTCATCTTCCAAAAAATGAGGGGGCAAAATCCTCAAAAGAAAACAACAAACAAAACCCCCAAACCAATACACCCCCAAAAAAAACCAAACCACCACACCAAAAAACCAAAAGAAAACCCAACCCAACCATCTGTGTGAGATATATTCTTTGGCAAAGTATTAAGTATTTTAAGTCTGTCCAACAGTCCTTCTTTAAAAGGAACGATCTGAACAGATCATCCCTTTCCCCTCCTTTTTACATCCCCTAAAAACATGATCTTTGTGGAACTGGAAGAGTCTTCCAGTCTTCATTGCTAAGTAAGGCTGTGTTGGATGATCAAAAGGTAAAACAAGCTACTGACAGAAGTCTGTATGAAAATTTCATGCATTAAAGTATCTAAAAAACTTTTACTATGGAGAATCTAATAGTCAGAGTGTACTGCACATTGCTTGACAGCCTAAACAAACATAAGAGTTATATTACACCTATTGTAGGGCAGGCAATAGGGCTGTTCTAAGATGCAATCCAAACAAAAGGAGGAAGACAACAGTTCAATATGATGAGAACCTGAAGTGTGTTGAAGTATTCCACTGTCAGCTGTTACACTAAAAAGCCTTTCCTGTCTGAGACTATGGAAAGCTTAACAAAACAGCAATTTCCTCTTTACTTAATTCAATATATGTGAAAAAAAGAGGTGTATATTGACAGAGACTGATAACAGTAACTTGACAGCATCTATTAAAATGTTTTAGTGTTTAAGTCTGCTTGAGTCTCAGTTAACTTAATGTTGTAACGTGTTCAAGTTATTATAACCTAAGGCTTATGCTGAAGGCTTATACTTGCAAACCGAAAAGGGCCAATTAAGTATAATCTGTCTCTGAAACTCAAGAGATGAGTGAATATAGATCATTGTGAATTAAGACAGTTTTCACTGAAGTAGTCACTATGAGACTTAAGGTCCAAATGTTAATCTTGGTTTTTCTATCAATTCTTCTCCTTAACTATAAGATGAACATTTCTATGGAATCAGCTGGATAAATTGATTGCATCAGAAGATACTACTAGTCCTTTTGGCAGATAATCCAACTTTTCCCAGATAACATACTACTTTTATAATCTCTACCCAAGAACCCATATTAGGCACAGAACACTGTCATTCTCATACCTATAATCTCATTATGTTCCATCTATGACATTTTAAAGAAAGTATCTGTTTTGATTAAGAAAACTCCTCTCATTTCATGTTTAAAAGATTCTTAGTAAATACTAAGCTCCAACAGGGAAAGTGCAAACTGCTTTTTAAATATTATCATGTTGTCAAACCCCTTCAAAGATTCTAGTTTCTGAATACATACAGTGCTACTCAACAATCCTCATCAGAAATGGGAAATCACTTCCCATTTCTCAACTTGCTTTTTCACACCTTGGTACACAAAGATTCAAAATGCACCGGTTGACTCTTGCCCAAGAGAGTGCCCTGGCATAACCATGAAAGCATGCCAACCAGTTGCAGCACTAGGAACACCAGCACAAGTAAATGGTGTAAAGGAACCTGTGTGCTTTTGTACAAAAGCAATGAGTTGCCCTGTGCCTTGCATGACAAAAGGCTTAACTTTATATTCTTCAAGCTTTGTGTTCAGTCTACAAAGTTCCTTTTACAGCATTTGAAATTACATATGAGGATTCTGAGAAAGACTGATCATTTTTGTTTCAAAGAAACAGGACTTTCAGCTCAGCTTGATGTATAATCACATTAGACCTAAATCTACAGTAAATTTACTGAGGTCAGACTCTATGCTGAACAACTCAAACAAATTAACTTGTGGGTGGTTCCCCCCCCACCCCCCCTAATTTTTCCATTAAACTAGGCAGTAGCTAAAAAAGTCTGAACTTGCTTTTCAGTTAAATCAGGGTTCATACATGGCCTAAACAGCTTACAATTGGAAGCATGAAACAAACAGATGAAAATTAAGTAAATTTTATGAACACTTAGTCAAATAAAAATGAATAAATATTACATTCAAGACTCAGTTCCAAGAATTAGGAAGCAGAACTGTTCTATTAGAGTCCTATAGCCAGAATAATAACCAGTGAGGATGATAAGGACACTGAATAAGGCTATGCTGGCATGATCCTTTGCTGGCCCCCTGCGCTAATCGGAGCAGTCCTCTAGCTGCAGTTCCCTTCACCTAAGCTACAGCCAACCCAAATTAGCAGCTATAGCAAATCAAAAAAATAGACTATTTACACAGTCTAGTAATGTTAGGACGAGGGGGAATGGGTTTAAGCTGGAGGAGGGGAGATTTAGACTGGATGTTAGGAGGAAGTTCTTTACAGTGAGGGTGGTAAGGCACTGGAACAGGTTGCCCAGGGAGGTTGTGGATGCTTCCTCCCTGGAGGTGTTTAAGGTCAGGCTGGATGGGGCCTTGGGCGAGCTGCTCTAGTGGGAGGTGTCCCTGCCTGTAGCAGGGGGTTGGAGCTGGATGATCCTTGAGGTCCCTTCCAACCTAAACCATTCTATGATTCTAATTCCACGATCAGAAGATAAAGAATGGCACACAATCACACAGGCTTCCCATTGTGGACCTCTCATTTCTCTCCTCCTTTTCACTGGAAGATCAGAGTGCAAGCAGTTTTTTCAAGTTTACAAAACTAAGTCACACAGTATCACAGTATCACCAAGGTTGGAAGAGACCTCATAGATCATCAAGTCCAAGCTGTTACCACAGAGCTCAAGGCTAGACCATGGCACCAAGTGCCACGTCCAATCCTGCCTTGAACAGCTCCAGGGACGGCGACTCCACCACCTCCCTGGGCAGCCCATTCCAGCAGCCAATGACT
The DNA here is from genome assembly GCA_013400475.1 of Tricholaema leucomelas. Classification (NCBI taxonomy): domain Eukaryota; kingdom Metazoa; phylum Chordata; class Aves; order Piciformes; family Lybiidae; genus Tricholaema lacrymosa; species Tricholaema leucomelas. The sequence continues at coordinate 605,746 of WAAF01009850.1, read as the reverse complement.
CTCTCAGTGAAGAACTTTCTCCTCACCTCAAGCCTAACATCAGAGCCAGGACAGCTTTCAAAAAGTCCAAGACAATCAATTATTTTCTATTAAGTTTGGTGCAGTCCTACCAGGTTCATATATATATAAGATAATTAAAAAAACCCCAAACTTTCAGAGCCCTAAAATTTCCATGTCATGAGATTTTTGCTACTGAAAGAATAAAACTTACAGACTGATTATTGAGAGGTATATAGTAAGGAAAGACAAAAATAAACCTCCAAAATTCTAAGCTCTTCCATTAGAAAACCTTGAAAATCCACAGTAAACAATTATACATTCATAGAATCAACCAGGTTGGAAGAGACCTCCAAGATCATCCAGTCCAACGTAGCACCCAGCCCTATCCAGTCATCCAGACCATGGCATTAAATGCCTCATCCAGGCTTTTCTTGAACACCTCCAGTCTTTTCTTGAACACCCCCAGAGACAGTGACTCCAACACCTCCCTGGGCAGCCCATTCCAATGCCAATCACTCTCTCTGTGAAGAACTCCCTCCCAACATCCAGCCTAGACCTAGTCATTTTGGATGAGACTATAACCATGATAAACTCCAACTTTCATTATGTAATGCTTTTGCAGAGGGATTATTTGTACTGATAAACTAGTTCAGAATGAGTATTATTTATTTGGCAAAAAAAATCCTACCATTTCAATCTGATAAGAAGTTTTCCCAGGGAAAGAATAACTTTTGATAGGTGGTGTCAAGTGCTTTCAGACTAGAAGAAATGTTGCTTGGTGAAGGGGAAGTTACATTAAAAAAAACTATCTACCTCAATCAGAGATTATTAGATAACTACTTGAAAGCAGGACCTTGTACAATTTTACAGTCACTACAGTTAGCACCTTTCATTTAAGATCATAAAGCTTCTATAAGAATAGCCTTTAAGCACCCAAACAGTTGAGAAATGTAAACAAATGAATAGATGCTGTCATTGTTCATAATGATACAATACTTGAGGGAGAAAGCGTGATCTGAATCCATTATTCCTATGGGTTCTAGAAATCTCTAGAAAGCATTCAAGATTCAATTGATACCCACCTGAACATGAGCCAGCAGTGTGCCCAGGTGGCCAAGAGAGCCAGTGGCATCCTGGCCTGCATCAGGAATGGTGTGGCCAGCAGGAGCAGGGAGGTCATTCTGCCCCTGTACTCTGCACTGGTTAGACCACACCTTGAGTACTGTGTTCAGTTCTGGGCCCCCCAATTTAAGAGGGACATTGAGATGCTTGAGCGTGTCCAGAGAAGGGCAACGAGGCTGGTGAGAGGCCTTGAGCACAGCCCTACGAGGAGAGGCTGAGGGAGCTGGGGTTGTTTAGCTTGGAGAAGAGGAGGCTCAGGGCAGACCTTATTGCTGTCTACAACTACCTGAGGGGTGGTTGTGGCCAGGGGGAAGTTGCTCTCTTCTCTCAGGTGGCCAGCACCAGAACAAGAGGACACAGCCTCAGGCTGAGCCGGGGGAAATTTAGGCTTGAGGTGAGGAGAAAGTTCTTCAGTGAGAGAGTCATTGGCTACTGGAATGGGCTGCCCAGGGAGGTGGTGGAGTTGCCGTCCCTGGAGCTGTTCAAGGCAAGGTTGGACATGGCACTTGGTGCCATGGTCTAGCCTTGAGCTCTGTGGTAACAGGTTGGACTTGATGATCTGTGAGGTCTCTTCCAACCTTGGTGATACTGTGATACTGTAAAATACAGCCTCCATATCAGAACAAACCACACAGACTGAGTGAGAGTCGTTACCTTCTAATTACTGCATTTTAGTAGTTTGTTAAATTTGGTATTAAATGATAGTGCTGAGGTGTAGCTCTTTCCTTTGAAATTAATTGCACGACAATCGTTTGTTAAGATTATCATACTTCATGCACTGTTGCCACAACTGCATATTGCCAATATCTTTAGCACCATAATAAGCAATTCACAAGTGAGTGCCAGAGAAATATTTCCTGTAGACTCACACAGAAGACATGGACCTTATCTTCTGCCCACACAGATGTTTCTCATTTCTGTGTCAAGGAACTCCAGTTTTTTTGTCAATTCAATTTAAAACTCAGGAACTGCCCTTTTTATTTCAGGAACAATATCCCAGATAAGAACATGGTTACAAGACCAGTCAATCAAAGGAAAAAGAATGTTAAGTTCGAGGAGACACCTGAAACATCAGATAAGGCAGAAATGTTGTAGTGGCTGGCCAAACGACATATATAGCTCTTCTACTGAAGCCATCTTTCTGTGTCTCAGGTTCTCCTTGCAGAGTGATGATAACAGTCTGCCTTCCTCCTCAACCTTTCTCTGTCTCACATTTATCAAAGCATTGTCAGACAAAGGAACTTTGCACTCCACAAAGTCATCATTAGAAAAAGTGCAACATGGACAAACTTAGATGAGGCTTCCTTACTAATATAATCAATACTACTACTGATTGTATTATTAAGAAGTGACACTTTTCTGCAATACAGCACTTGATAGCAAAGTACAAAGGAAATGTTCCTTCCTGTATTAGGTACACCAGAATTGCTGAAAGTCACTTGAAATACATAGAAATGTGAGTCTGTGCACATTACTGGCTCAGCACTTCTCATTGCTTAGCTTGTTCAGGCTTCTCATTTATCCTTCATTTGAGAAAATATTACATGACTCAGCATTGTGAATACACTGCCAAGAATAGCTACCTCACTTGGACCTCTTCATTTAAAAGTTAAGAAGGGATTTAAGGATTACAGAAAATATATCATTTTAATAGCATTACTGTCCTGCTTGGTGTTGGAGCTTTGAAGCATCAGCAGCTCTGCACATCTGCTATTCGTGTTCCTTGTCAACGTCTCAATGCCAAAATACACATCCCAACCCAGCTCAAGCAGATTCCACACAAATTCCCAGAGCTTTCAGATGACTGCGTACACAACACAATCTATTTCAGAGAGACTTAATCCACCGCTAAATCCACATTTAGAACAAAAATACTGGTCACCTGGAACTACAGGCTTTATGCAGATAAATTTAAGAAGGTATTTACCTTACTTAAAAGAACTCTCAAATCTTTTGCTTAACAATTCGCATCACTTGTCAGATCAGGACCACTTTTCACACAGAAGAGCTGCAAGAAGTCAGGAAGGGCTTGCAGCAACACTGACAGTAGTCGTGAGCGATTAGAAAGCCCTCGCATCTTTTGTGTGTGTCTACACATGAGGCTGTTACTCCTCTTACTTTTGATGTGCTGATGAACTCCTAACGCACAGATTCTCAGATTCTTTCCTTAGAGGGCTTCAAAGGTTACATAGTCTACCCATGAACAATTCCCCAGCCTGCCTCTGTGTCCAAAGTTTTCTATAAAGCCTAATTTCACATTACCTAGAGTACTCTTCTGGTAAATTAAACAGGCTTGCTGAGAGTTTCACAGAAATCAAAAAGATGTGCTTTCTGAAACAGAATCCTCTCTTACTGGAAAAGAGAAAGACACAGCAGTCACCCAACAGTTAAGCCATAGTTTGGCAAAAAGAGATTTGCAGGCTCTCTTCAAAACCCAAACGGGTTAAGTGCTGCAACTAAACCAAAATCTCAGAACAACAAATACTATAACTGCATTTATATTGTATTGGACAAGTTTTCTAAACAGCCCCTGGCACAAAATGTTCATTATGAGAACAAAGCAATACATGTATGTCAAGAAAGGAAAGTGTCAAAAGTTGCCTGTGAAATGGGTTTATTTCAAAGTTCAATTTTTTCTTGAATTGATCATTATGTCTTCATGGATATGAAGATATGGACAGAGGAACTGAGTGCACCCTCAGCAAGTTTGCAGATGACACCAAGCTGTGTGGCACAGTTGACTTGCTGGGGGGCAGGNACAAGAAGGACATGGAACTGCTGGAGCGGGTCCAGAGGAGAGCCACGAAGATGATCAGAGGGTTGCAGCAGCTCTGCTATGAGGACAGGCTGAGAGAGTTGGGGCTCATCAGCCTGGAGAAGAGAAGGCTTCCAGGAGACCTTATAGTGGCTTTCCACTATCTGAAAGGAGCCTACAGAAAGGCTGGAGAAGGACTATTTACAAGGTCTAGTAATGTCAGGATGAGGGGTAATGGGTTTAAGCTGGAGGAGGGGAGATTTAGACTGGATGTTAGGAGGAAGTTCTTTACAGTGAGGGTGTTAAGACACTGGAACAGGTTGCCTAGGGAGGTTGTGGATGCTTCCTCCCTGGAGGCATTTAAGGCCAGGCTGGATGAGGCCTTGAGCAAGCTGCTCTAGTGGGAGGTGTCCCTGCCTATGGCAGGGGGTTGGAGCTGGATGCTCTTTGAGGTACCTTCCAACCTAAACCATTGTATGATTCTATGGTATAAAGTGGTGCGATCCTCCTAAAAGAAATAAACATGCAGAAAGGGCTTCTGCAGCAAAGACTGAAACCAAAGAATTTTGGTAAAGGTTTAAAATAAAATTTTTCATAGCTGTGTAAACTGAAGCACTCTAAAAGCTGTAAAATTAAATGGAACTGTACCAAAGGGTACCAGTACACAGATTAACACTATAAGGAATATGAAGAGCTATCTAAGAATCTGAAATATATAACTGGGCAGTTTTCATCTGAGAACAGAATGCACTCCAAAATCATGTAAAACCAACATAGGTGACACAATATTCTAACCTGCCTATGTAAACATTTGCAGCACACAAACATAGAAGCACTAGAAGTAACACAGGTTTTCACTGCAGCAACTAAAGATTGTCCAGCAGGTCGTCTCTAACTCAGGAGAAGGTTCATGCTATCTTTCACTACTAAAGCTGAATTTTAGGTAGTTTCAATGTTATTCTGAATTATTCTCAAAAATATCAACTCACCAAAACTTAAAAGCTGTATAAACCTCTAAGTCAGCACTCTGGATCAGTTATTTTTCTACGCTTTAGTATCTTTTTCCATTTAATCTCTACAAATTTTGCACAAGTACCTAAGAAAATCATATGAAGTATGCAACTGTAAAACAATGCTAATAAAGCAGCATGGAAGAAACCTGGCTCAAAAAAAAGGGGCATTATATCATCCAGTTCACTAATCCAAAATAGACACTAATGATGTTGCTACTGATTCTGTGCCAGCAACAAGAACTAAAATATAGTATGTATCCAAAGCTATTTATTGGTTTAAGTGACTAAGCCTAGAGTGCTAAGAGTATTTGAAGGAGTTTTGTCATTTTAATTCAGTAGTAGGGTGGAATAGATACATACCTGCACAACAGCTACCATTACTCAAATGGCTTTTAGGGACCCAATGTACCAACAGGCTTAGAGCATGTTCTCATGTTTTAAAACCCCTGTGTTGTACTTCACACTCACAGTTGGAATGTTAAGCGTTTTACAAGCATTTGCTATCTTACGCATGGACAGTATTTACATGCAAGATGACAGACGACTATTTAAACCCTGTATGTGCAGAGAGAACTCCTATAGTTCAATTGTGGCTCAAGTGTGATATGTCTTCTTGAGTAAGTAGCTTTGATGTTTACTCTTCTGTTAAGTGGATAATGATAAACCCACATTCTAAAAAAGTTTATGGGCACTAATTTATGCAAAAATATTTGAAACGTTCAGCAGAAAGGAAGCATAAAAGCATATCTGAAAGCTATATTACATCCATAAATGTAAATGCAAATCTAGTAGCACTGTCAGTAGAAAATCATTAGGACAAGATTCACTGAATTTAATAGATTTAGCCATGATTTCTCTAAATCCATACAAGTGGTGTGTATAGAGCCAAATATCTTAAAAGCATGGAGTTTAGATTTTTACCCTGCCTATGTATCATCCATATGTTTAATTTTGTAATGTTCCTGCGGGGTTGGGAAAAGCCAAGCGATGACCCACTATGAGCTAGCAGTAAGGCTATTCAGATGCTTGAGAGAGCATCAAGGTTCAAGTTACAGAGGATTAATTTTCTGGTCACAGTCAGAAAAGGTGAGCATACCCAACATGTAGTGTGGTACATCCAAAGATTGGTATTTGCATATTCCCCCCCACCTGTGGTATCTTTCATGACTTCTGGTTAAGGTGAGTACAAGGTGACACGTCCGGTATGCAACGCGGTGCTGTTAATCTGCATATTCCTCCCCACTTGTGGTTACTGCTATAGCTGAGATTCCCTCCTATCCTGGACACAGTCTCAGGGAGCTGCTTATCAGAAAGCTCAAGGCCACATTCTTTTGAGCTTCTTCACACACAGTTCTGTGACTTACTGCAGTCCCAATACTCAGACCTTACATCCAAGGCTTGATTGTACAAGCTTCTAGGGGTCGTACCCCCACTCCTTCAGCCAGTTCCCAACATGTTCCTTCTCATATTTGTATCATTCTGGTTTATTTGGCTCAGGCATAAACTAACTGGTTTGGTTTTTTTGTATATGATGCATATGGATGTAAAAAGATGGGCAGCAATGGTCATACTTCAAGACCAGCTTTCACACAGGTTGAATCAGGTTTGTCAATCCCTGGAAGAAATGGCAAACCTCTTTCATGGGCAGCAGAGGCAAACGGGCTTAGAAGCTTTAAGAACACATTGTGATGAACACTACATTCTTTCTGTGGAAGCTAGCAGTTGCGTAACATCTGCACCACACACTAAGCTGGTTGTTCAATACAATTTGCAACTAATATAATCAGATGAGCTGATGAGCATCATATGAACAAGAAGGGGAAAAAGTTAATACATAAAAAGTTTTGAGTAGGTAGCATTCAGAAATCTTTATAGACGTCTTACACAACCTCTAAGGAAGCATTCCTAAGTTTGGAGCATACTGTATTTGAAGCTAAGACTATTACATAATCCCACTATCTAAATATATCATAACCCATTTCTAATTCATATAAGTATTTTGTATAACCTTTCTGGATAATAAAACTAGGTCACTGCAAGAATCTCAAAGGAAGCCAAGAGACTGCACAGCCAAAATACCACTAGTCCTACGCATGCAAGAAATACAGAAAACATTTGCAATTAGCTTAATAATACTGGGGTTCATCTCAATGTGTGGGCAAATTTTCTTCACAGGTAGGATTAGTGTGGGGGGTAATTTACTAACTGCAGGTTATTGCTTTATTCCTACGTCTGGAATTCCCACACAATCACACACAGAGAGGACAGAGCAAAAGGACCACCAATAAAAGGTGAACTGCTGTCTTAGCAGCCATTTAAAATACCTCCTCCCAGAAAACAACACAAACCAAAATATGCACATGGAAAAAGAAGCTGAAAATGATCTTCTATTAACGGTATAAAACAGGTAACTAATTTTCCTGTGAAGGTGACCTATTGCTCTAAGAAGTATAAAGTATTTCTCTGTTTTCAGGGCTGGCTACTTTATGCACTCTCTCTCCCCTTCTCTGTTTTCCTTTTCAAAAAGCAGTATTTTAGCTAAAATAAATTTGTGACAAACAGGCTAAACCAAGCAGCACCAGGTATAACTAATCCTCCCATACTGCAGAATCAGCTTTACTCATACAACTGAAATTGAAAAAAAGAAAGAGGAAAAAAAAGAAAGGAAAAGATTAAATGACTTTCAAGAGAACAAAACCCTGATGTGTGCCTGACAAATCGTGAATAAACACTGGCATGCCCTAAGGAACCTTTACTATACTACTGACTGTATTGAGGTATAAAAATCATTAAAACTTGTAGCACAGTACCTACTAGAACTACTTCTTACATACTCATTCTTTTAAGTGTTTCTTTTGAGAAGAAATGCAGGTCCAAATGAGCTGTGCCCACCCACAAGGAAAAAAAAAAAGACCAAAAAAAAAATCCCCACAAAAACAACAAAAAAGGGAACCAGGCAAGAACAACAGTGTCTCAATTCACATAGATGAGAATAATTGGAGCCCAGTTCAATCTGTGAAGTAAACACAAGCAGGATGAAAGCTTTTCAATTTACACCTACAGCCTACAAATTAGTAAGCAGTCTGGTAGGATGAGCTTGCCAGAGATTGCATAATAACCCTACCCACAGTGACAATGCAGGGAATGGGGAACAAAATGGTAGCTCTAGACCAGCAGGGAATTTCCCTTTCTAATTACTGAGTGCTATCAAAAGTATTAAGAAGAGCCAAACATTAGTTTTTGTGCAATTTGAGCAGGAATTTCTGTGCTATTCTCAAGCTATTTTCATGTGAAAATTAATATGCTAGCATTTTATTAAAAATAAATAGGTATTAAAATTACAATATATTCAGCAAACATTGCTTGGGAATTTGTGTGTTAATGTTTTATCTCTTTTTAATAGAAAGCTCAACAGATTACCAGTAATAATGGCTTCTTGATATATCTTGCCTACATAGGTATTCATTAGATATTCACTTGCCTATGATTGAAATCAAAAGTACCTAAACCAAAAAATTCTGCTTTTGCAGTACATGTGTGTTCACATCCTGCTCCTTAGATAGGCATAAGGAAAATGAAACACAAGATTTTCAGTTTTTATCATAGCAAAGAGAGACAGAGCAGAAAAGGGAATGGGTGGAGACAAATAGTTTAACAAGTGTTAACTTACTTCTGGGCAATGTAATTGCTCACAGGTAACTTTGCCGTTCCCTTTTAATGATTATTGATACATAGATTTCCACAGTGGATAAAACTCCCAGCAGCAAGTCCTTCCATAAGCACAATTACTTGGAGTAGGATTCAAGATTCATTTCTGGCAAGCAATGCATCCTTTCTAGATATATCCTCAAATTTGTAGTGTTTGATTAGAAGTCAGCCCTGTGAACAAATAGCTGTCCTGATGCTAACTAGGATAGAAATGGCATACCATGAGGATTGAGAAATAATCTGGCTCAGGAGTTGTCTTCAATGAGATAATATCTGTTCTCAGATGTCTCACTGCTAGAGACACAAAAATGAGAGGTTAAGGAAAGGTCTGCCTCAGAAAGAGCTCTTTCTATATTAGGGAGGGTCTCAGAACTTAAGGGCCAAGTCAGGAAAGGAGGCCGTTATCTCCTGTCTCAAGTGAAATCCAGGTCTTCTGGATTGGTCTGCTGATGAAGATGACAGTCCTGCACAGGTACCAGGGCAATTCTGCCAGACAACTATTTAGCAGACGAGAGCTCATCTATAAAAGTGTTACTCTCATAGCAGCAATGATCACAGGCAAGAAATCCACACAGTCAAGATACAGAGGGCAGACTCGAATCAGTGTGAACGCTTAACAGAGTAGATGTAGGAGGACAGACAGGACAGAAAACAAGTTTTACTCTAGTGGGACTGCTCACAGTGCATGTAATTGAAAAGGCCTTTGAAGAATTTAAGTAGCAAATAAGCACCGAGTACCTTTCTGGCGGGTCTTCATGTGAATGGAAGGAAATAGCATTCAGGTGATCATTAAGCAGAGGCTGAGGTAGATAGCAAGCAATTAGATGAGATGTGAAGGGAAGTTCAGATGACCAAGTGTAGCCCACCTGTCTGAAGATATCCTTAGGCATAAGTACTTTCCACTAGTGATATTCTTATAATCCCAGACCTTGCAAACCAGGGAAGAATAAAGTCTTCACCTTGAAGCAATCCAGCATCATGCTGAATGAGACAAGTTCCTGCAGTTCAGCAAGAACTGATGTGAGAAGAGAAGCAAAACTATATGGCTATTTGGTCAAGGACTCCAAAGAGGCTCTTTTAGCTTAGAGAATAGCGACTTCTTAAAGCAACATCCTCTCCTTAACCTACAGTTTTCAGACAAAACAGACCACAGAAAATCAAGCATCCTACACAGAAATAAGTCTGCAAAGTCTCTTGAGTGAAGATCAGCACTGAAGCAAAACATCCTATGTGTTCAGGATAAGAAGGTATGTTTCCCAATTGTATGAATCCTTCTGTATCATTCTGAGGATATCAGATAGATTTCCATTCATGACTGCATGAAATTAAATGACTAAAACCATCTATGAAGGTATAGTAGGGTAAGCTATCAAAAGGCAAACCTGTTGAATGTACCAGACTCAAAAAGTATGGTCCTTGGCCTGCACAGATCTCGCATCATTCTGGTGTAAAATAAATACACTGTGATCAGATGACTAATGATCCTGGGTTATTAGGTCATGAGAAAGACCTACCAAAGCAAAGATAATAATCAATTACAGATGTTCAGGACAACAATGGAACTTGAAACTGTGTCCCTTTGCAAACACTGGGAAGTTCCTACCATTATGAGAAAGGAAACAGTTGTAAGGCAGAAAGCCTGTCAGGGTGGACCATATCTAGGTCTGATAACAGTGCACGGTACAGTCAAGAATAACAAAAGCTAACTACACAGTCACTTAGATAATGCAAAATTACCTTTTGAATTCAGAAAGCAGTTCTCAAGTCAACTGGCATAGCAAGCAGCACATTTAGTCTGGTAGAAATAAATTCAGCAATTGGGTTGCCATGAGAACTGACTTGCTTCACTTGACAATGAAGACTAAAGGAAAGATTTTCCCTACAACAGCCATTCATGAACAAGTTAGGTAGGTAAATTCCTGAATTTAGAAGAGTCTAAGTCACTAGACTCTCTCTGAAGACATCAGAGGTAAATAAAGGTGCAAAGGACACCATTTAAATTTAATTGGGAGACTTTCTACTGGCATATCTGTACTTTCCTCAAAAGTCAAGTCCAAAAGACTCACAGTAGGATTTTCTTAATGTAGTAGAAAAGTTCATATAGCCTAGAGAAACCGTCAAGATAAGTCTCCATTATTATCAACACACCCCCTCCCAAATCACTTTAAGGAAAAAGAAAGCACATTATGAGAAAACTACAGATATAACTCTGCACTTCTCATTGCTTCCAGGTAGTGCTCACTTGGAGAGAGGTGTCAGAACAAGCACACTTCCCCAGAATAACCTCTCCTTATGTCATTATGGGTGCAGCATGGCTGTCCAGATCTCTAGCTATCACAGTTATGATTATGGGCAGTGATAGCTGAAGAAGTCCAGATCAGTAAGGAATACCTGATAATAGCTTTGTAACCTGATGTAAAATGGAAGTGCAAAGAACAGACACTTGCTCTAAGGTCCCCTTGATTGAAGTTGACACACTGAAGGTTTTCTGATGCTGCAGAACTTGCAGAGGCAATACTTGAAACATTACATAAGGATAATAGGAGTTAATGAGGTAAGTCATTCTCAGTAGAAACACAAAGAATCTAGAGTAACTGATGAGTGCCTTAAAGTTGGTAAATAACGAGGGGACTACAAGAAAATTCTAGGAAGGAAAGCCTGATGGCAAAATTATTAATTAAGAGAGAGATGCTGAATTTCAATGAACCTGGAGCTTATGTGTATATAGAGCTACAGTCATCCTATGATAACTAAAGCATCTGGCTCCTGCCAGAGGGTTAAAGAGTTTTCTTTAAATTTCACATGGCCCAAGTGAGTCACCCTCTGGATAAAGAATATCTGATACTGGAGTAACAATGTGTTAAGGAGATTACTGAGGCAAGAGAAAAGAGGTTTTTTAAAATACATTCCTTAAGAGTCACTGAGATAGATGCAGCCTCTTAAACACGGCCCAGGGAAAGTACAGATAGCTTCTACTCACTGACAGAGTCAGTGGTATCTGCACACCTGGAACCAGGCTTTGACTCTGAACGAAATAATTGCAAGCACAAAACTGACCTCAAGTCTGGAAGCAAGACCTGAACAGAGAACCTTCACAAGGTGTCGAGCAGTCTCAAGTCCCAGAGGGCACAGAAGGAGGCTCCCAACACTGATGTGTCTGAAGAGCCTCCAAAGGACACAGGGTTAAAAAAACCACCATGAAACTTCAGTGTGATGTTAAGATAACATAAGCATAGATTTTTTTTTTATTTATCATAGTATCATCAGGGTTGGAAGAGACCCCACAGATCATCAAGTCCAACCCTTCACCAGAGAGCTCAAGGCTAGACCATGGCACCAAGTGCCACGTCCAATCCTGCCTTGAACAGCTCCAGGGACGGCGACTCCACCACCTCCCTGGGCAGCCCATTCCAGTGGCCAATGACTCTCTCAGTGAAGAACTTTCTCCTCACCTCGAGCCTAAACTTCCCCTGGCGCAGCCTGAGGCTGTGTCCTCTCGTTCTGGCGCTGGCCACCTGAGAGAAGAGAGCAACCTCCCCCTGGCCACAACCACCCCTCAGGTAGTTGTAGACAGCAATAAGGTCACCCCTGAGCCTCCTCTTCTCCAGGCTAAACAATCCCAGCTCCCTCAGCCTCTCCTCGTAGGGCCTGTGCTCAAGGCCTCTCACCAGCCTCGTCGCCCTTCTCTGGACACGCTCAAGGATTTCAATGTCCCTTCTAAACTGGGGGGCCCAGAACTGAACACAGTACTCAAGGTGTGGTCTAACCAGTGCAGAGTACAGGGGCAGAATGACCTCCCTGCTCCTGCTGGCCACACCATTCCTGATGCAGGCCAGGATGCCATTGGCTCTCTTGGCCACCTGGGCACACTGCTGGCTCATGTTCAGGCGGGTATCAATCAGCACCCCCAGATCCCTCTCTGTCTTTAAAAGCTTAAGAAACAATCACAATCATTTATAGTTGTTTTTCATTAACAAACTTTGTTTGTAAATGCAAGAACTGACAAATCATGAGACATAATCTCAAGTTGTGCCAGGGGAAGTATAGGCTGGATGTTAGGAGGAAGTTGTTGCCAGAGACAGTGACTGGCATTGGAATGGGCTGCCCAGGGAGGTGGTGGAGTCATTGTCCTTGGAGGCATTCAAGAAAAGCCTGGATGAGGCACTCAGTGCCATGGTCTAGTTGGTTGGATAGGCTGGGTGCTAGGTTGGACTGGATGATCTTGGAGATCTCTTCCAACCTGGTTGATTCTATGATTCTATAGTAAAAGCCTTTTAAGATAGCTTCTTTCAAAAGGCAGCACATCAGCTGCTTAAAAAGATGTAACATTCACATACAATGCTGGAACATTGCAACTGGGGAACTGCTCTAAGAGCTTGTAAAAACACCTTTAATCTTAAGGCTTGAGTAAGCACATGAGCCAACTAAATAATAACAAAAGAACTCCTCACCAATTGGCAAGCCTCAAAGGCCATCTTTGGGGCTATTGTTTCTGGAGAAAACTAGAGAAGGAGGACTTAGAATAAAGGGCCAGGTACCCCACAACTTCAATTATTCTGATATGTTTCTGTCAGAACACAACTCTAGCTTTTATAAATGCCCTATATTTCATGAAACCTTCACATTTCCTACTGCAGTGCCTGCTCGTGTTTTTATATTAGTTTTGCACTGGTGGGTCAGGACCTAAAATAAGAATTTCTCAATTCACTCTAGAGCAAAGGAAGTCAAAAGGACACCTCCAGGAACACTACGATGACAAATGCATTGAACACTAAACTATCACAAAAATAGTGGACGTAGATTCTTATGCTAACAACTGCTAATGTCAAAACCTATACAAAGATGTGTCTAATTTCAAGTCTTCATGACTCGCTTTATTGTTATATGTATTATCCACCTGGAGTACTGTGTGCAGTTCTGGAGCCCCCAACACAAGAAGGATATGGAACTGCTGCAGCCAGTCCAGAGGAGAGCCATGAAGATGACCAGAGGGCTGGAGCACCTCTGCTATGAGGACAGGCTGAGAGAGTTGGGGCTCTTCAGCCTGGAGAAGAGAAGGCTTCCAGGAGACCTTAGAGTGGCTTTCCAGTATCTGAAGGGAGCCTACAGGAAGGCTGGGGAGGGACTATTGACAAGGTCTGGTAATGTCAGGATGAGGGGGAATGGGTTTAAGCTGGAGGAGGGGAGATTTAGACTGGATGTTAGGAGGAAGTTCTTTACAGTGAGGGTGGTGAGACACTGGCACAGGTTGCCCAGGGAGGCTGTGGATGCTTCCTCCCTGGAGGTGTTTAAGGCCAGGCTGGATGAGGCCTTAAGCAGCCTGCTCTAGTGGCAGGTGTCCCTGCCTATGGCAGGGGGTTGGAGCTGGATGATCCTTGAGGTGCCTTCCAACCTAAACCATTCTATGATTCTTTTTTACAGCCAAGTATGAATTCATGAAATCTACAAACACCACATTTTTTGGTAGGAATAGTGAGGACTTAGAAGGATAGGATTGTAGTTCAGAGCTTTCTTGATAAATTAAACAAATCTGTGCACTTAGAAGAAATCAAATTCCCAGATAGAAAATAAGGAATCACAATGTAGGCAGCAATACATGCAGGAAAGGATTTAGGACTTTGTCATGGACCTCCTGCACAACACTGGGATGATCCTGCAGTAAAGACAAATTGCATATACTTATAGGATTCTGCACAAAGCAACTGCAATAGTCTCAAGCATCATTGCATCTAAACTCTATATGATTTAATGTCAAATTGAATATTGTGTACAATCTAGGAAATATATGTAAGAATGACCTCTCAGTGTGGCTGCATGTGCTGGTTTGAGACTAACTGAAATAGTTTAAATCCTTAGCTGTGAGAAGAAAGAAAAAAACAACCCATGCCCTGTATCACCCATTCTTCTGCTGAGAAATGCAACTAAGCAAAATATAGATAAGATGGGCACTTCTCACACACTGCTCAGCTCTCACTTCTGGCTGTGCCTTCTTTCTGGCAGTCTGCTCTCTGTGGCTACCCCTGCCTTAACTCTAATCTGATCTAACCCTTTTTCTTCTAACCTCCTCCTCGTCTTTTTGACATCTCACCTCAGATCTCCAGATTTATCATGTGAGATATATGTGGGTTGATCTGGTTATTTCTAAAGGGAGGGAAAGAGGGAGGGGGAAGGGGGAGATTGGGTCAGGAGCCCTCCTGAGAACTCTCTTTCTGGGAGGGGTATTTTGTTTCTGTATTACATTTACCTTGTATATAACGGTATATATATGTTTGTATGTTGTGCTAAGCTGTAAATATAGCTTCATTATTTAACTTCTAGTCATCTGAGTCTAGTCTGGGTGATATTCTTAAGTGTGGGAGGGCAGGTAACACCCAAACCATCACACTGCAGAAACAGTAAAATTGAAAAAAGATGCCCTACAATGAAAACACAAGAATTTTAATATGAAATAAGTAGAGTGTGTGTGGAATTGGAGAGAGAATGAAGACAACTTCAGAATAACTGTCTCATAAGACATCAAGAAAATTCCAAGAAGATAATCTCATAAGAAAGCAACTTCACCACTATTAGTGAAGATTCAGTGCAGACATTTATAAAGGCTCTTTATTTTCTATTAAATATAATTTATTGAAGTCTTTGAATGGGCCACTTGGAGAGATGATTTTTGTTGTTGTTGAACTCCTCTCTAGAAGAGATCTAGAAAACACCCACCAATAATTTTCTTGGAATATTTATTCTTCCTCAGAGAATAAAGAAGATAGATGAGATAAGGTTTAGCACTAAATTTCTATTCTACATTATTTACCAGACTACATCTATTACACTGCATACATATGGTGATTAATATGGCCTGTATAGGTACTGACTATAGGCAGTCAATATGGCCTATATAGGTACTGACTATAGGCAGTCAGTGCTGAATTGATGCCCTTGAGTATAATTTGCCTTCAAACAATTTGCAGACTGTTGCTAAACACTACAGAAGAGAAAGATCAGCAGGCAGAACAGGCCAATGGAACATAATATCCAAAGCTTTCACAGTGCCTCACTGGACCTCTGAGTTCTACAATTACTACTGGTGTAAGTAAGAGCCATATTACTATATCCCCAAACTTCTATGACTGAATTTGGCAACTTCAATTTCCCTGCCATATTTAACATGTTTGCATGTTTTGTATGGGACAATGTGATTTGTTTATTTTAAAGTTTTCACTGTGCCTGGGTGTGCTATGAGGAGAAAGAAGTTTGACTGCATTAAGTAAAACAAACAATGCCAAAATCAGATTTAAAAGTCCCCATTTTTTTTCAGAGAAAAACAGATTTAGAATGAGGGAATCCAAACTACACTTCTCTAAAAAGGTCTTTATGGCAACTATAAAGGAAAGAAAAAATGCAAAGAAAATAACACCTGTCCCACTAACAATTTTAACAGCTGTGCTATTTACAGGATCAAGACCCCACAGGTTAATGATTAATGAGGACTAGGGTACCTGCCGACTTGCAGAGTCAGACAAGAGTAAATGAGCCATGAGGAGGCTGTAAACGGCAGAGCAAAGCCCCTGCAGGGCAAATACACAGCAACCACTTACTGCACCTTCATCCTTTGCAAGGGGCTGTAGCTCTTAACCTACTGCAGCCCGGCTCTGACCACTAAACTCAACTTTTTTTCCAGCCTGAGTGCACCACATCTGTATCAGTCACCGAGATGTTATTCTAATACAAGTCCCACTGCTGTACCTTGAAGCAATAGACCTGTTGATCAGTTATACACTTCAGAGCTGTACAAAATGGAAGCTACAGCGAGATCTTAATCTGAGTTCTCAGTGTGGATTCAGGTTTTCTCTATGAAAGATATTGCAACCCATACTTCGTGATTTGAAAGTGGTACCTTGTCACTCCAAGTGCCACCTCAAAGTGGCTTGAAAGTATGGTGTTGCACAGTCTCTGAGGCATGGGGGGGAAAGCATGTGTCTTTTTGGGTCAACTTCAATTTCTTTCTGTCCTGGTTATACTGAAAAGTCTTGCTAACATGAAGCACTCTGATTCATGTGGTGCATTTGTGTACTTTGTTTTGACTATTAATTGAACAGTATATTTGTCTCCTCGTGGAGGCAGAGGTTTATGTCAGTAGTCCAAAAATGGTTTTGATTCTCTTGCCACTATTAAGGAATTGTCACTGAGTTCTGTTCTACTTCATAATCCATTGAATAACACATTCTCCACCTGAACACAGGAAGTAAGCGGCTTCAAGTGGCATTCAAGTTACTGGACACAGTTTTTTCTTACTCTGCATAGCTGTTTAGACACCATTAGGATCTTCAGGATGTAATACAAACACAAGGCAAACCTTTGAACTAAACCTCTTTTTATCTCCTCTAGTTACGAGCACCTAGCCACGCTACAGGAGCCATCGGTATTTATCACTGTAAGCATTCATCGGATACTTTAAATAAGAATCTTAAATCTGTGTCAGCACAGGCAGAACTGTCAGGCACTATCTGAATGAGCTTCAGTTAGCCATGCTAATGTGGGATGAGCACAGTGAGTACTGTGTGCCAGAGAAATACAGATTTAGTTATGCATAACATTTGAAACTGCTCTGCCAATTAGAACACTGACTTCAGATTGCAACCCATACAATAAAGCTAATTAAACAATCTTCCTCACACCGAGATCCACTGGGCTTTCATTTGATCTATCTAGAATTTCCATTTGCATCCCACACTGCTGACTTCAGAACTCCTCTGTGCTTAGGCTAAGTTCAGTGAGTTTCCCCACTACATTCTGTGTTAGAAATAAGCCTGGCATAATGGTAAAACTCAGGCCAAGCCTGTCCCCTCAGCCACATATCAACAACTGTAAATACAGAAATGAATGGTGACAAATTTCTTTTAAAATAGATAAAGCTCTGTCATTTCTATTCTTAACAGGAGCTGATACTTCAATCTGAGCTTAAACAAAATCTGTCCACATTAAACAGATATCTTCCAATTCATATTAGGAAATTGTTTAATTCAAAGGAAGATGGAGTTATTCCAACATCAAGTAAGTTCTCACTTATTCTAGATTTTCTTACAAAATATATGAAAACCAGGCAAACTCAGTAGGGAAACAAAGCAAATAGGTATTGAGTTTGCACATCATGGTGCCTGTTTATAAAAAACAGAAGATGCTTCAGGAAGAGATGCTAGGATTAAGTTGATTTCTGTCTCCTTGCAGGTCATCAGAATTAGAAATTCTGAGTATTTCCTCGAAAATGTTGAAATGCTTTTTTGAGGCAAGTGGAATCTTCAACCTATTAGAGTCATTATTAAAACTAGTATCAAAATTATTACCCATCCTGTAAATTATAGACACTATAATTCAACTAGATTTCTAAGTTTGGAAAGTCAAACAGCAAACAATCCCTCATTTGAGAGTCAACCAACAAGAAAGCTACATACCTACTTATAGTGTGTATTCTCAGTTCCCAGAGTTCCACTCATGCAATACAATCTTGAAATAGCTGGAAATACTATTTTGTGAATCATCACTCTGGATTCTGATCCTTTTTATAATGATAAACATTTCATCCCACTGAATGTGTTTGTTAAATAAACTACTACTGAGTATCAATAAAACAGTGGACTCTAATTTATGATTAACACAACAGCCATTACAGCTGTGACAAACAGTTCTCAGAGTCATAACCTAAGTCTGAATGGACAAAAATATCTAGGCAAAGAAATACGAAAAGCAAAATGCTGCTAAAACCATTTTCATATTAATTTTGGATAACCAATTTAGGTGTCCTAGGCTCTAGGCCACATCAAGTAACTGATCCTCATGTTTAACTGGAAAAATATGGGAATGCAAGGTGAAGTCCAGCTACAGAATCTTTGACCTCTTGGAAAAGGTCACATGGAATACAAAATATGTTATATTGTTCTAATGTCAACATCCACAAACAGTTATGCTTACTTAAGCATAGTTTGCATTCTGCTGTGCTTATAATAATTTCCCTTCAAGCCAAGAATAATGTAAGGAAGACTTCTAGAGGTATCGGTCAGGTAATGTTCTCTCACCTGAAAAGTTCCTGCATGGTCTTCTTCCTTGTCACCTTCTTTTCCTTCCTTGAGGGCAATCAATGTGAATCCTCGAAAGTAAGCAGGTGTGGCAGCAGAAAGTGTCACTGAAATATAATGAAGAGAGAAACAATGAAAATGTTGTTCTATTTGTGAAATCAGACACTTCTGTATCAGTTCACAGTTCAGGTTCAAAGGTGTGTGCTTTAACTTGCTACTAACAAAACCTAGAGCAGTAACAACAAAGAGCAGAGTCAGCCAGAAAACAAAAACGTTCAGTCCAAGCTTCCACACAAACTGACAAACACTGGCATGAAGTAAAATATCTCAGCTATTTTTCTTTGCCCTCTCTTCTTTTTCCTAAAGCAGATTGATAATCTGCTCACTTCTTCTTAATAAAAAAAAAACAAAGTGTGGGAACAGTTCTTGAACATTTGGCTTTGGTTTTTGCCCTTCTTTGAGCATAAAGAAGAATCTAGGCATTTTAGCACACAAATAAACTTCTGTAACTATGAAGTAAGATGACAATAATGCCTGTTTCAGCTCAGCTACACTCAACACAGTGCCCCAGCTGGTGGACACAGTCTAAGTCTTACCTTCCCCTCCTCCCCTTAACCTCGAGGCAGTGGAGGACACAAAGTTAACTCATAGTTAAAGCTGTAGAGATTGTGCTGCCATCTCTGATTGCCAAAGCATCCTACACATCACCAAACACCCTTCTTCACACACCAGATCGTTGGAACTACCCCCAGAGAACAAATAACATAACTTCACCAGGCTCAGCATGAGGAATACATCCCTTCCTTTCTGCTAGTGCAAGATACCTTTGTCTGATCTTTCCATTTGCAGTCAGCAGTATTTATGCACCACCCAGCAACACTTGAGTTACACCAGCTGTGGCTCTTTTAATCAAATGAGCTCAAATAAGGCACAGCTTTAGGGGAAGTTTTAGAATTACTGAACCCTTCTCAACACCTGAAAGGAATCCTTTTCTGAAACAGAGGTAAACTTTAGGGGAAAATTCTCTTTTAATTAAAGAGACAGAAAAATGGACTAGTAATAACTTTAAGTAGCTTTTACTTTAAGCATGATACAGAGCTGTTAGTAGTACACTATTGTCACACTCTCAAACCCTGACTAGCACAATAAAACTGAAGACCACCCAGAGTTTTCAGGAGCAAGTACAACTAACGAGTGTTGCATCATAGAAGAGTATTCACAAGAGACTCTCACACAAATAGGCTGTTAGAGGTTGAATCACATCACTTTAAAAAAAGACAGATTGCCCTTAAAAGATAAGAATTTCAAAATGTGCCCAGAGTTCATTCAGAACATATGGAGAGCTTTCTGATTTAGCAATTCAGTAGTGGAAAACTAGAAAGTCAGCTGCTTGAAGGTTTCTAGCATTATATTGCTATGTTTGGGTTTAAACCCCATGGTGTTTGGACTAATACACTGTCTGTGGGGAATGGAAAAAAAAAGAAAGCAGATTGAAGATGCACACAAGGTTAAAGAAATGAACATGCCATGTTTAGGTTTGGACACATACAGACGCCTGCATAAGCTTAGAGCAGCCATGGGCATAATAGAGAGTCCACCAACTTTAGAGAATTGCAGCACACTTTTCAGTCCATATTATAAGATTAAACCTCATCATTTGGGGGAAGAAAGAAACTTCCACATTTTCTGTAACAGGAACTGAGTAATAGCATAACAGCATTAAACTTCTGATTACACTTCTAACAATTCCTCCAATGAATTAATTCATTAACTGTGCAATAATTTGCAAAATCAAACTAATAATGCTAACTTTGGCAGCTCTAAATGAAAATCCACAGCCAGCCTCTCAGTTGCAGTGGGAACAGCTCACTGATGAACTCCACAAGGGTGAATGCATAATGCTTGCTTGAACACTGATTCTTAGAAACTAATTGCCACAAATGTCTTTTACATGCAATATTTTTTTCCATCTATGATATGCAATTCAAAACTCTGAGTAATTATGAGTAAAACATTACACCAGAAATACTTAAGCAAGCAAATAGAGAATCCAGATATGATCTGACTCAACAGTTTTCATCATTTTCTTCAGAAATTTACAGGTCAAGCCAAAGAGTTTTTGAAATTCTAAACAAGCACCTACCTATAAAACACAGGACATGTGAAATGATGAAAAGCCATCAGAAATAAAAAAAAAAAAAAAGGAAAAGAAAAAGTAATTCTAAATCCTGACTCATACCTTTTGAATGCCTGGGCTTAGCAATGCTCACACTGCAGTTGCAGAGTCATTTTAACCCAGAATAAATCCATATGACCCTGCTCTCCCACAGCCACACAGCTGTGCTGTCAGCTGAACCAGGGAACATACTCAGCTGAAAAGTAAAACAGACCAGCGAACCCCAGCCAGAGAGTTCAGCTGGGTCCAGTCCCTGAGCAGCTGTGCTGTGCAGTCCCAGGAGTGCTTCTGCCAATGGCAGGGACACCCAGATAGGAGTGAGGGGCCCAAAGGGTGAGGACCACAGGGCTCTTGTGGGATTTTAGCGTCTGTGCAACCTCAACACAGGAATACCAAGGTGAATGTATGCTTTGGTCACCCTAAGCTAGGCAACAAGAAATGCTAACACCTGAGCTGTGTCAGTTCTCTGAACTACGCAGTATGCCAAGACAAGGTTGCAGTGCAAGGCTTTATCTGGAGCACTCCTACATACAGAGCCTGGTTATGGTGATAGGTCTGCAGTCACTGGCTCAGGGCTGAATGTCCCAGTTCAGCAGGTTTGCATTGCACAGGCAGCAGTGGGAAGCTGTCAGGCTACATCTGGTGTTTACAAGAGATAGCAGCATCACACAGCATACCAGTTGAGAGTTCTCCTCAGGCTGAACTCTACCATTTTAAGGTACAGCTGAATATTGCTCACACTGCATTGTTCACATGAATTAATGTTCACTGAACACTATGAACTTCCTGTAAGGATCAGTTAAATCTCAGTGCAAGTCTCTAAGTCAAGGATTTTACTTTAAAAAGAAGACTACATATCAGAACTTATGTCTGTTTCCATCCCCTTCAGCAAATCTCCAATTACCTTACAAGCTGCACTTCGGCACACACCTTTAACACCCTTCTCCTTCCCCAGTGTCCCCAGGTAAAGGTGGGTGGGATCAAAGCAATTGCTCCTTTGGTTTCTGGCATGAAAGCTGACTTTTCACATCCTGTACTACAGCACATCCTGTGTTGTATATCACACAGGTACCAACAAATACACTTTTAGTATCTACTCTTATCTGTAACTGTGAAACATTAGAATCACTAAAATATTTACAGACTGAGGACTTCTTTGTAAAGTATAGAAAAGAGTGTTTGCATGCTGGGGGAAAGACAGAAATGGAAAGAGAAAGATTCAACATTCCTTAGAAGTCCCCAATGGATGCAATGAAGTGTAATATTATATGAGCTTTTCCTTGAAAGGTGAGAAGATGAACAGGCCTACAAGTGGAGGTTCCATTAAAATCAGAAACAGCATCCACACAGAAGATGTATTTGACTACAGTAGTCAAATCTTTCATGTTCTTCATCAGTACTTCAAAGAATCATTACCCCATCACATCGTCTAAACTTATGTAAGGTTCATCTGTGCCCTTTGAACGCGATAGAAATGTTGACCTTCAGTGGAAGCAAGAGCAGCTACATCAAGGTCTAAGTTAACTAGCAGGTAGGAGAAGACCTTGACCCTGAGATGGTGTGCCCACAAACCTGGTACTATGGGAAGACCTGCCCACCACATGTGTTTGGCTGTCTGCTCCACAAAAGGAAAGGCAACAATACTGTGTGTAGCCTGAAAGACTGGGCAAATGAAGGCCATTTGCAGGCTACAGCATCAGAAGTCCCAATTAAGATGTTAAAAATCAGTTATCTCATCTCCCTTAGGGAAGCCACAAAGTCTGTAGCCATTCTTTCTTTGTTGACATGAAGGAGGGAAGGAGGGTGGCTCCTCAGCCCTGCTACTACCTCAGTTTTAATTGTCTGAGACAGGAGAACGTGTCTTTCTTTACTGCTACCAACATCTGCAGACCAAAGGACCCATTCAAATAGGTTAGTCAATGCTCAGAGTCATTTTCCTACATCACAGCTACAGAGAGGTGGGAGAGAAAAAACAAACCAAAACCCAATAGGAAAAAAAATCAAGGCTTCCATACACACATATCCAGCCAGGAAAAACTCCTGGCTGATCTAAGGGTGGGTAACTGCAGCAAGCCTGCAACATTTTCCAAAACAGAAATGGCAGCTGGGAACTGTGGTCTTCTGGTTCCCACACTGCAAGAGTACTGTGATACTTCCTCCAGTCATTACAGCTCAAGAGTCTCTTATGTGGTGTGCTAGTTTGAGCCTAGCTAGCATGTTTTGGTGAGAAGAACTAGATGATAGGCTGAGAAATGAAAACAATGGTGAGGTCTACTTCCCTCACAGCCTTGCTGAGATGTGTAAAGAAAAGCAAAACAAAAGATAAAGTCACTTCTGCTTTGCCTGCTGGGGAGAGCTGAGGCTACTGGCTGAACTCCATCTTGCTCACACCAGTGAATGACTGAGTCACAAACATAAATGGATGCCCCTATACTATCAGTTTGGTGGAGTATGGCATTTGTATGTACAGTTAATTCACTTGGCATAAATACTAGTTTATTCCAAGAGCTTACTATTGAATGTGCCAGAATCCATTAATGCATTAAATCAAAGCAGAGGCCATGGAAACAAGCAGATTTGGTTCCAATGCAACAGAGGTTGTGCAGATCTTCTGCAGTGTCATACCTCTAAGTAATTTACAGATAAAAAGCCCTCTCAAAGAGCCATAATCCCACCTTTTTAAATCATTAGGTGGATGTTCTACTCTTTGTATAGAACAGTAATAAAATTCCAGCTGCACTGTAAAATTTCCTTCAAAAATGACCTCCTGAAACTTTCTCTGGGGCTGTTAGTTTTAACTACTGCCATAGATAATCTCACACTTGCTTATGTTCGTCCAGCCATCCCAAAAGTGTCCTTAAAGGACTGTCTAGATAAGCTTATGTGCCACCTGAATACTACTTTGGTCTACATTCAACTTTTTATCATTAGCTGTAATTTTCTCACTTCCAAGGAGCTACAATATACTAATGTAATTGTATTAATTTAGTTCCTAATGTCAAGACCTCTGGAAAATGAGTTCTGCTAGATCATCTGGCATTTTCTTTCCCATTGTGTTTCCATGCAACAGAAACTTTAGCAGATGACTGAAAATATCTAATAATGCTTTTACAGAAGTCAATTCCAAAACTTTTAAGGAACATTCATGTTTGCAACTGTCAAAGAATTTCATGCTTATTTTAATCCTGCTTAATAGATGTATCAAATTGATATGCAATGTGAAATCTTTCAGAGGCAAGGTACTGATCCTAATGTCTGGAACAGTTATCCAATTTGTAGGAATTATTTATTTTGTCACACCACATTAAAATAAATTGATTCTTGAGAGAAGTAAACACAAAATTAAAAAAGCATGCAAAGTTACAGGCTTAAGCTCAAAGCAGGTAGTCAATGCTGCAAGTGTATTTTTCAGCCTTTAAGTGAACAAGATGAATATGCTATGTGCACACTTCTCCCCTCCATAGCTACATTAAGAATCCAATGTTCATGTGATGACAAAACACTGCTTTCTAACACTGAACCTAAGGAAGCTCAGGAGGAACACGTAGAAGAAGCTCTTAAAATTTGTTTTTCAAAGTGATGCCAATAAAGTGCATTAATTATGGTATCTAAAACTGTCAGGATGATTTTCAAACTGCTTTTAATACAAAAAGTTAACAGTACACTTCATAAAGGTGTTTTTTAGAGGCATTATTGTTGACTGGATAGGGCTGGGTGATAGATTGGACTGGATGATCTTGGAGGTCTCTTCCAACCTGGTTGATTCTATTCTATTCTATTATAAGGTCAGGCAGGAAAAGTGACTAAAACCCGTCTTTGTCTCTTAAACAGAAAAATACACTGCAATGTGCTTTGGAAGTTCATTTCAAGGATTGTACATGAACTGCTCAATGAAGAACTGTCTCCATCTCTTATTTACACTGGTCATTAGCACCATCTCTGCCTCTTTCCTGTTAGAACCATCTGTTCATTTCCACGGAAGGTATAAAAAAAAAAATAAGGGTGGGGGGAGAATAGGGGGATTGGGATAGACATAAGTGGAAAATGTGGGAAGTTGGCAGTGTGCTGTGTCACTGTTTGCCCATACGCTAACTCATTATATTAACATTCATATTTCAGGGCAAGAACAATTAGCTCCAAGTCTTCTCCTTCCTGCTGATTGTTAAAGCTTCTTATATTAAAGGCATAGGAGGAAATCCTACAGAAGTAGGTAAACTGGGGAATTATAGAAGTATGGAAGAGTGCATTTTCTATCACATCAACTTGCGAGCTTGTTCTAGCTGAGCCGGGAGAGAGGATTCTTAACAGAAAGGAAATTCCTCTTAATAGTGAGTTAGTTTGGGAGTAAAGCAATCCTGTGAAATCCAGCTCCCTCTCACTTGTCAGGAAAGCATCCCCAATAAAGTAATGCGTGGGAGTACATTACCCTGTCTTAACCCACACAAGCACACACACACGCGCCAAAAGGGATGCAGAGATGACAGGCAGAGACACGTTATAGTTTCAGAGACACTTGTTCTGACCGTTATGGTTAGTATGGGAAGCAGAGGATGGCCAACTTACCCCGGTAACTGTTTCCAGGCTTGTAAAATTCTGGATCGCCCTCCACCCTGAGGCTAAATTCATTGTACCCTTCCCTCCTGGTGCCCTGGGCTCGCAGGATCCGACTGCAATATCCCTCGGACTTCACGGCTTTCTCCAAGGTTTCGTCAGAGAAACCCTTTGCCACCAAGGGGAAAGTCAACGCCAGAAGCCGCAGGGCG
Organism: Tricholaema leucomelas; assembly: GCA_013400475.1. Classification (NCBI taxonomy): domain Eukaryota; kingdom Metazoa; phylum Chordata; class Aves; order Piciformes; family Lybiidae; genus Tricholaema lacrymosa; species Tricholaema leucomelas. Next base: position 580,145 of record WAAF01009850.1, on the reverse strand, counting down.
AGAGGCTGCAGATGCGCTCCCATCCTCGGCGCTCCGCACAACTTTTAATCGTCGGGGCGGCGGCGGTGCCTGCGAGCCCGGCGGCGGGGGATGCCGGGTCCGGGGGGCGGGTAAGGCAGCACGGACAGGGCGGGCTCGGTCAGCCCCAGCCGGCAGCGGCCCCCAGCATGAGGCTGCCAGGTCGGAGGGACCGGCTCGGCGGCTGCCGGGGAGAGGGAGGGGAAAAGCAGGGAGGGGGCAGAGAGGGAGGGAAAGGGAGGGGAGGGGAGGAGAGAGAAGGGAGGGAAGTCTGATCTTGCCCAGATCCCGAAGTGAAGTGCTGTTTTGTTTCAGAGCGTGTGATTAGCAGCTCGGTAATGTTTATTTAACCGAGCTGAATTCACTGGGCTCGGTGGAATTGCGGAGCACGGGGGACGACTGCCGTATCCCAGACACCCAGCACAGAGACGAGAGCTACTGCCGCCCGGGCTAAGCCCCCAGACCTGAAATTAATCACTCGCATTCCTGCCAAAGTCTATAGTTACTGTGGGGATAACAAGGCTCAAAGAATTTCCCAACATCTCTCCGCTCTCCCATTCCCCTACCCCTTCCAATCTTCCTCCAAACCAGCAGACACGGTAAACATGATCAAATCAGCGCAAAAGGACCAAAACAACCGCCTGGTCTCTGCACACTTAACAGGCAAGGAGTAAGCTGCAGGTTGTCGGCTGTGAGCATCTCCAGTGCCACAGAAGAGAGATGCGGAGGCGGATGTGCCAGAAACACGAGATTCATCTCTACATCAGCCTGCAACTGTGCACATCGGAATTGCAGGCTATGCAAGTGTGCCTGCAAAACAACCCATGCACACATGAAAGCTGTGAGCACAGCTCACCGAAGTGAACGCAGGAGGTCTGCTCCAACACTTGGAAAAATCCGTGCAGGTGCAAATAGGAGAAAGCAAGGACAGGCAGGTCTCATTATTTCGCCTTTTTACAGGGCACAGTGAGGAACAATGACAGTGAGTGACTGATCTAAATCCACAAAAGATGCTCAAAGCAGTTGGGGGAGGGGAGGGGGAAGAAGAACCTAGACCCTTGGGATCACAAATTCCAGTTTCTTGATCCCCAAATGCTGCTCTTCTCTCCCTTCCTCCGTTGCTTTGTAAGCGGAGGACAGAGTCAGAAAGGTACGTCCTCGAGCAGGACCTGAATACTTTCAGGTTGCCAGATGTACAAGACGGCACAAAACCCTTGCTAACCACTTTCTTTGGGACAAGACTGCAGCAGATCAATGAACACAACTGCATTTAAGCACAACTTCTGAGGAATATTGGAACTTCTAGAAATGTCATAGACTCCTGGGTATGATTTGACCACTACATTAATCTCATTCATTTTATGAGAAAATGTTTATTATTTTATCCAGGCTCTTCAAATTTATCAGTAAAGAAAAGCAAGCAAATATGCATCTGAAAATGACAACTATAACTGCACGAGATGCCTGTGATTTTGCTTCATTCTCCATACTTGACTTCTCATTTCTTTCGCTGAGATTGACTGAAAAGCACGAAGCATTCATGACAGGAATTGTGCACACTTCTGCACAACCTGCCTTTGTTCTGAGTTCTAATTCAACACTACTCAGTGGATTTCATCTCAAGTTTTCTTCAGTTTTTCTGTGGTTTATATGGTACCAAACTAATTAAAAGCTAACCAGTTCATCAACATCTATCAAATCTTTAAACTTAAAACAGATTCTAGATCTCTTCCCTGAATTTCCCTGGCCTGTTAATTCTGGTTTCTTTGTTTAAAGCAAAAGTATTGAAAAGTTTCCTAGAACGGTGTAATGCTGTGTCTTGGCTTCAACTTAGCAACTGATACAGATAAATTAACTTGCACTGCCCACAGCCACCAAATGAGGAATTTGTCGTAGAAAGGATTTAGAATATGGGCAATTTCATTAAGCATGGGCATCCTCAGGGTTTTCTGTTTGTTCTACTAATTAGTACGTGTTTGCCTAAAGCAACTAGCATGATGTATCAGCCAAAGATGCATGCAAACTGATGAATCCAACCATCCATGGCAAATTTAACAGAGAAAGCTTCATATCTTAGAGACTGCAGTGCTGCTTTTCTTTGTTGGATGAATAAAGTTGCTGTCCATGACTATTAGTCATAACAATCACTACTGGGGTAATATTGCATCTGATGGAGCTGTAGTGGTTGGAGGAAAGTCTTCCCTCCCCCTTGCCCCCAGAAAGTGTCCTCTTAGACAAAGGAGAGGGCTTGGGAGACAAGATCATTTCTTACAGCTTTGTAGTACTGTTGTCAACTTCCTTTCTCTTAGGAATCTAAGTGGTGGAGAGTAATGAGAGTAAATGTTTGCAGAGGTCCATCCACCATTTATATTACTGTCAATGCAATGCATCTCCAATATTAAACTTTCCAATAACTCAGTTACATTTGTCTGTTGAGTTGTGCATGTCTTCTGTATTGCCAATGTGAAAATATGCTGATATTTGCCATTCCTAATACATTCTACATTTGTAGAATATTTGTTTCCTGATTGGATGAAAATAATACCATACTTATGATTAGGGAAACAATGCAACGCTTAGAGAAAGAGGGGGAGATAGAGAAGGTCTGTTACAGTTGATTCTGGATTTCACTGAGGCAAAACCTGAATAAAGCTGGGAAAACATGGGACAGCACAGAGATGGCAAAATATTTAGAAAAGTCTCACCAGCACCCTGGGAAACAGCTAGAATGGGATTTAAATTAAGGCTGCTCTTTCAATACCAATGCTGGCAGAAACTCATCTTCCACGTGCAGTCTGTTTTGGGGAGGGGGTTTGCTAAGGAAAGATCCAGGCTTCTTGGAATATTTAAGCTCAGGATTTCTTCTAGTACCAGAGAGTAATTTAAAACAAACAAACAAACAACCACACACACACACAAACCAAAGAAACAAGCAAACAAAACCAACAACCAAAAACTAAGCTCTTGAGTCGTTGTGTGGGATAAAGGGAGAGATATCTTGAGATGCCTGGAAACTCTCAAAGAGTAGCTTAAACAGCACCAGTTTCTCCAAGCTCAGCATGAGGCTTCACTTACCCCTAAAGAAATATATTGCACAAACCAGAAGAACCAGCAGTTTTCACATCACATCTCTTCCAATTACACCTGTCTCCCTCATCAGTCTCTGCCTTTAGGAACTTCCCAATTTCCATGAGGAGGAGAGAACATGTTCCCTAGCACTCCCCTCTAGCACTTATGCCACCCCCAGTGTTGCACTGTCACCAGGTCCCCACAACTGCTGCCCTGTCATAGTCTCACCATCACTGTGTCTATGGTCACCTTGACCATAACTTTTCATCACAGAATAAAAGTTCAGCTCTTAAAAAAAAAAGGCAACCCTCCAAAAAAACAAAAACCCCAAACCAAACATCTCACAAAAAAAATGAAACCTAAGTAACTTCATCTATGTTCCTTCCAAACTAAACCACAGAGGTCTGCAAAGGATTATGTTAACCTGAAACCTTACCCACAACACAAACCAGAGTTTGCTGATTCTCTTACACCACCCTTCACCTCAGTGCGTCTAACTTGACCAAATCCGTCTAAAATACTAATGAATAATAATCAGGCTGAATTCAGCTTTTCAGCATCTTTGCTGTCATCTATTCAGTATTTTATTACTACCATATTTTAGTTTTTTCATTGTTCAACACCTGTAGATTGGTGGCTGTTCTGACATGCTTACCCTGCATTTTTATTTCTCCAAGGCACATGATAAAGCTTCTGGGTTTTTTTCAGTAGCTGATTTCAATAATGAGTAGGGTAAAAAATCAGGGCAAACATTGATATAAATTGAATTTTGCATACAAAATAACTCCTTTTCAAAAACAATTCCCAAGCTGGTTGTTTTTTTTCCAGGAAGAGCATGAAAGACAGCTTATGCAGTCAAACAAAATGTTTGGTTTATACCTGAATAAATTATTTATAAAAACAATCACCAAGCTCATCTTTATTATTTATTCAATCAAACCACCATCTTCTTTGGAAAAGCATTTTATAGTTATATAGTAATTAAAGGTTCAAATCAACTCTGATAAGAATAGGACTTCATTACACAAATGCTTGCTCACAATAACAAATTAATCATAAGTGTGGACAGAAAATGCTCCTTCTGAAGTAACACATCTTATCAATAACAAGGACCCAAACCCAAGATTTACATCCTCTTCAAAACCAAAAAATCCCCACAACCAAACTCCCAAACCAGCAAAACAGCCCAAACAAACAGATAAGGATGAAAAATTTTGGGGAATTTCTAACCCTGACCATGAAATCAAGACAGGAAAAAAAACCTGACACATTTGTAAACCGGGACTATAAATCAAGCACAGCGATGTTCACACTCTAATACAATCAGCTGCCAAAGCAAGCCTTTTACAGCAACTTCGTGCTACATTTTATGAATTTATTTTTTCCATGTTCTCCTGTTGGACTCAGGAGCCCTCCTCCCTTTCAAAGGGAGAAATATTTTAAAGACAATATTTCCTGTAACAAGTTGAACGGATGCACTGTTTTTTCGTTTACCAGCTAACGGCAGATTTGAATGTCAGACTCTCAGCTGCAGCACTGATGCAGTTTACCAACTGTTGCCACTTCCATTACATTGTTACTGGGAATCCAAATCAGCTACTTATATCTTGAATCCAATGCAAATTAAGTATTTGGAAGTACAATGAAGTCTAAGGGGAAGGTGCTCAGTGGGGTGCATGTGCTCATCTGATATAAGTAACAAACTACTGACGAAAAAGCACAGCCAAGTTGTGATTGCAGGACTAGGAAGAGATTTGCATTTCAGAATTCATTTGCCACTGAACAGCTGGGCTAAATCTGAGCTCCCAGTGTCTCTCTGTAACTCAGCTCCCTATCAGACAGGATAGTGAAGTATTTTTGTAAAGCACCGATACCTGCAGAAAAAAAACCCCACCATAATCTAATAGAATAGCTAACACCTCTGTATCCTTACTGTATGCAATGGCTAAAGCCCTACAAAGATTAGAAGATGGCTTCAAAGCAGTGTTGGGATACAGAAAGACTGTTTGAAAGTTTTCTTTCAGTGTACTTGTGCAATTCACAGTCATGGCTCAAGTATTGCTACATATTTGTGTGGGTCACAGGGAGCACAGATGAAGAACAGATAGTTACTATCCACAGAATCTCTGCAGAGAGATTTTGCAGCTGAGGATATCAGAAAAAACCAAGAACAATAGTTCCCCAACAAAGTGTCTTAAATCACAGATTTCCAGTTCAAATATTAAAGGAGCTTTGGGAAATCTTTCAAAGATTTACAGACCTATTTCTTTCTTGTATCAAAGGAAGTTTTGTGGCTGCAATTTAGAAAGGAATCTAAACCATCTGACAGCAAATGAGTGAAAAATACATATATGAAAAGCTTTCAAATATGTATATACATCCACATGGGGGGAAAAAACCCACTTTAAAAGTTACTATTTCTCCATAAACAGATGGAAGCTCAAATAGGCAAAGGTACTATTCTAATGAGGCAATTTGTCACAATTTCTGTGGACACGTCATCTTATTTTAATTGTTATCAGCATATGAGGTTAAAATTGCAAGCTGGTAATGCAAAACAGGGCTTGTGGAAGGAGGAAATATCTTTTCCCAGAGCAGCTGGTGTAGCTGAAAAAAAATGGACAAGCTTTCAAACACCCCAGCCCTTCCGCAAGTCTGAAAAAGAGCTATTTTACAAAGCTAAACACACATTCACAACAATTTCTGAGTTTAGTTAGCTACACACTAATTAGACTATCTCTGTGAAGAAAGGTAATTGGTACCTATGAAGTAAAAAGAACGTTAAAGAGAAGGAAGGAGGGAGGTGTCAGAAAGAGAGGAGGAGGGCGATAAGTACGCGAGATAGAGTTCTTTTATAGCCTTGCAGAATAAACAGAAGTTAGTGTGGGAGAGGAGTTCCAGAGAGTGCCATAAACCAATGTTCCTGGGTTTTGGTTGCCCATATTGTACATTTTGGTTTGCAGGTTCAACTTTGGAAAGCATTTTGCAAGTTTACTTTGACGAGAAAAAGAAAGGTATCAGAGACAGAGAAAGTTTTCTGATAAATATTTTTAGAGCCCTACGTGAAAATTGTATACATAAAACCCAAAAACATAGGAAAAGAGCAAAAAATGGCTCTAGATGAAGATACGTGTGATAAAGAATACAAGTACAATGTTAAACAGAGAGAGACTTGGATAAAACTCCAGAGATGGTAATGCTAGGTGTTTTGAGTAAGAACAGGAGAATATGCTATACAGGCCACAGTGATCTCAAAAGACTGAAAGCACAGAAAAGAGTTTAATAATGATTTTCATAAATCCATAATAGAAAAAGCATCAGAGGAAGCCTTGATGACTGGAACAGGCTGTCTAACTAAGTGGTAGAGCCACCATCCCTGGAGGTGTTCACAAAATGTTCACGTGGTGCTTCAGGACATGTTTAGTGGACATGGTGGTGTTGGGCTGAAGGTTGGACTTGACCTTGGAGGTCTTTTCCAACCTGAATGATTCTATGAATGCATAAGCAGGAAAAAGCCCAAGAGCACAAAGGTATCTTCCAGAGACAGTAGTGCACCCTCGAGAAAGTTTCAGTCCACACAAGCAAACTCAAAGCATGACTGATTAAGCTTTTAAATAGCCTTTGCACCCAAGAACTTCAGCAATACTTCAGGAAATCAGTCTTAATTTCTTTGACAAAAAATAATTAATTCTGCAGACTGTGAATAATGCAAAGCCATAAAGTTGATGAGCTGTGCCAGAAGAAGGACACACAACTCAGAGAATTACTTGATCATTAAGTTCAGTCCCATCTAATTTTAGCTAAAAAGTAATAGATACTTCTAGTCCCAAACAACTATTATATAGATATAAATCTATTACATCACTTAAACTTCAGAAGAAAAAAAAAATTCTACTTTGAGATAAGCAGAGTACTTTGCAGTTCCTGTTGACCTGACCTGGAGCATATTTCTTCCTGACCAAAACTTTCTCTTTTTTTTGTTTTTAATTTAACTCCTAACCTAGAGATAATATAATAAACTTAATAAGCTTGAGAAGCTTTAATGGAAATTGAACATGCCATCTGAAATCATTGTAGCACAAACATGGAAGGCATATGAGGTAAGAAGGAACAGAAGACAGCTTGCTGATCTTCTCCAGTCATGCAACAGCTACTTAGAAAGCAGTGGAACACAAACCACAACAGGAAAACACTACAAATTTTGGGGCTGTTCAGTCTGGAGAAGAGAAGGCTCTGAGGAGACCTTATAGTGGCTTTCCAATGCCTGAAGCAGCTACAAAGAAGCTGGGGAGGGACTTTTTCCAAATACTTGTAGTAATAGGATGAGGGGTAGTGGCTTTAAGATGGAAAAGGAAAGATTTAGTCTGCATATCAGGAAAAAATTCTTTACAGTGAGGGGGTGGCAAGGTACAGGAACAGTTTGCCTAAGGATGTTGTAGATATCCTCTACCTAGAATTGATCGAGGTCAAGGCCTTGAGCAACCTGCTCTAGTGGAAGGTGTCCCCTCAATTATAGCTGACATTTATGAAGGTAGAATACAAATAAATAAATTGATCAAAATGGGTAAGCAAATTCCTGTACAACTTGTCCAGAGTAGCATGGATGTGAAAGGATATCAAGTCAAGTGCCTAAAGCTGCAAGTAGATCAGCTGGATCTCCCAAAAGAATTGATAACCTGAGTTCTTTTTCTAATGTCACTTCTTAGTGTTTGTGTAATCTGACACAGATGTTCATTTATGCACTCTTACACTAGCAAAGTCTCAACAGTTTTGTGAAAACATACAATGGAATTTTACACTCTTGTCATATTATCAGCACTCATCAAATTTTTGTGCAACTGATGCAAAAATCAGATTGACAGCACCACAAAAGCAAAAAGGGACATTTGTGTTAAAGAAACCCAAGTCAGTCCAGACCTAATTAAAGATACTTTCCAAGAGAACTTTAATGAAAATATGAGCCTTCCCTTGAAATGCTGCCAAGGAAAGCTTCCTTTGGGATTACAATTTTCCAAAGCAGAAGGGAATTAGATGAACTGGTGCCCCAAGTGGCTTTTTAGTAATAATTGTGTTTCTTTGTTTTGGTTTTTGTTTAGCTGTTATGATTTCTCTAGGTTTTTGCCATTGTCCCTCCCACAAAACACATGGCAGGCAAATGCTACATTGCACAAATTTGTTCTTAAAATGACAAGTTTTGTTGCAAAGAGAACTTGAAGTGCACACTGAATGTTTGATATATACTGAATGTGAAAAACAACACTGAATGTTGTAGAAACAATACATCAACAGAATTTTGGAGAGGATGAGATAATTTTGTTCCAAAAGATATGTGCAAGAGACCAGTAAAAACTATTTATACTGAACTATGGACTACAGGTACGTACATACCTAGGCTGAGAAGGGATTTCCTCAGCATTTTAAGGCTCCTCTGTGCTTACCTAAGGTAACTTGAAAAAACAACACCTGGACTCAGAGGTGTCCATTTCTTCAGCCAAAGGCACATCCCTTTTGCCTTGCAAAAATAATAGTTCTTTGTTTGTCTTTGTGACAGTTCAAAACACACTTAAATACACAGAGACATCCAAAACCAAAGAGCAGCTTGACTGTTGCATTGCACAGTCTGCTGAATGCAGAAGCCTCCAGGTCTGTCACCTAGTGACAGAGCAGAGGCCAATTTGTTCAGCCATGTCTGAATACAGTAACTATACCTGAAGAATACAGAAAGTATTATGAGGCATTAGTCAAAGTTTAGAGTTATGATGATCAGGGTACCTGGAAGACAGTTACTGAGATTCATCCTTTCCAAGGGCCTGACAAATTCAACAGTAATCAGTTTCTGAATAGCCAGAGAAAGCTGAACTAGATCCAAACATGTCTAATCCAAGGGGAAATAATACCTGTCATTAGATTAACAGAACTCTTATTCATTCACTAAAAAAAAAAAAGCCTACCCCCTAGCATCACACTTTAAAAAAATATTGAAGTCTATCATTTGGAAGGTGTACATAAGGGGATAACTAAGCACAAATAATACATATGCATTTCTGAGACAATCTCTGATTTCATGAGTTCACATTTCCAGATGGTTCAGTCTCATTTGATAAACTAACTGGAGGCATAGCTTTTTATTCTTCTCTTGTAATGTACAGCTTTGTACATTATTTATGGGCTCTGTCACTTTAGGCTACTATACAAAACCAGCACTAAATCCACAAGGTAACTTTGATGCCTAAAATACAGAGAATCTTCAAATCCTCAGTCAATGCCACCCACCCATTAGATGCTTAAATATGTCTTAGGTTTATTAATGAAGACTAGTTATGAAGTGCAACACAGATTAATAAGCAACTTTAATATCACAAGAGATTATTAAACCACTGTAAACTGCAGAAGGAATTAACACAGGAAAGCTCCTAATCAAAAAGGCTGGCATTATCTCCTTGGCAAGCAACCTGAAACAGGTATGCTCCAAGCTTTGCACAATTACTAGACACTAGGAATATCTCTGTTTCATAAAAATACATTTCTGTTCAAGGTTGTTAAGCACATATGGCAACAGCCTCCTAACTGGATGGTGCATACGTAGGAACATACCATAATTAAAGCAGCCCAGTCAAGGGAGGAGGTTACAAGCATCATCAGTTGACTAACACGGTACAGTCAATTTTTTTTACTCCTATGAGTGTTTATTACATGTTGGTTATACAAATGAACTTGAATGTGGTTAAAAATGCACACAAGTACAGGCTAAGTGATGAGTGGATTGAGAGCATCCCTGCAGAGTAGCACTTGGGGGTACTGGTGGATGAAAAATTGAGTATGAGCTGGCAATGTGTGCTCACAGCCCAAGAGGTCAGCTGTATCCTGGGCTACATCAAAAGCAGCAAGGCCAGCAGGCCAAGGACAGTGATTCTCTCTGCTCTGGTGAGACCTCACTTAGAGTACTGTGTACAGCTTCAGAACCCTTAGCACAAGAAAGACATGAACCTGTTGGAGTGGGTCCAGAGGAGAGCACAAAAATGAGCACCTCTCCTATGAAGAAAGGCTGAGAAAGTTGGGGTTGTTCAGCTTAGAGAAGAAAAGGCTATGAGGAGACCGTATTGCAGTCCTCCAATACTTCAAGCAGAGCTGTTGGAAAGCTAGGGAAGGACATTGTCAGGAGGCGCAGTGACAGAACAAAGGGTAACAGTTTTAAACTGAAAGAAGATATATTTAGATTGTATATTAGGAGGAAAATCACTGCATGGACGGTGAGACACTGAAACAGGTTTCCAAGGGAAGTTGTGGATGCCCCTGCCCTGAAAGTGTTCAAGGCCAGGTCTGATGAGGCTTGAGCAGCCTGGGCTAGTGGAAGCAGTCCCTGCCTGTGGCATGAAATGGTGGTAGTAGGAGCACAGTGTTTAAGTATACCTGTTCTCAGGATGAGATGGCAGAGGAAAGCATTCACTGCTTGGATCATTCAAATTATAAATACAAAATATATTAAGTAGATAGATAACATTATGGAAAGATGCAGAGAGCAAGAGACAGGCAATAAAGAACAGCTCTCTAGCTCATCTGGCTCTGCAGTCTATAACATTAACCATACCATTTGTGCAAATATGCTTTAAAATAATCTTAGTACGTGTTCAGGACCATAACACCTACAAGATTAGCTCCTTTCACAGCACAGAATTTTATCATTTGTACTTGCAATCACAGGTAGGCAATCCAGAAGTGATCAGGGGAAAGCAATGCTTATTCAATTTTCAGGATACAGATCAGTCTTTTAGACAAGCTCACTCTAGCTTCAAAGTCCACTCCTACTCCTACTAAAGTCAATGAAAGATTTTCCAGGGATATTAATGAAATAAGCATTTATTTTTTTCTTAAACACTTATTACAGCTTCTTCTCTCTCTAAAGTTGCCTTAATGCAAGAGACACTCAGTGGCACTTGAAATTTTGCACAGCATTCCAATTTTTTATGTGCTTTGGTTGACATGGAAAATAATGGCAATGTCTGCTCTGTGTCAGTTATTCAAATCAAGTAATTAATAGCAAATTTTAGAAATGAGATTAATGTTTAAAAGCAACTACTCCTACAAACCAGAGACAGAACACTGTAAAAAATCTTTTTGCTCATAGGACATACTGTCCCTCCTTTATACATAGGTACATTAAACAGATAATGAAATCATGGCCCCAAGGACTCAAAATACCAACCATCACGTAAATAAAGCACTTTCCAAGTGGAAGACAGAGACTAGCTGAAGTTTCCCATGTATCTTAAATAAAGCTAACAATCCTATAGATATAGAAATATGCTGTAAAGATCAACTGAGTCATTTTATCTATAATATGCTAAAGCAACATCTTATCAGTTTGTCCCACTGTGTATATTCTTTCAAAACACAAGAAAAAAAGAACTGAATATAAATGCATCTATCTGAAATATTTAGATATAAATGAAGTCTGACTCCATTCCAAGAATTGTTCCTTGTCCACAATTTTTGACCCATTGGAACAAAATCCTTTCATTGATGCTAAGGAAATTAGAGCTCAGTTCTTAAAGCCAAAGACCACAGAGCTTAAGCTAGATAAGTGAGATTCTGCACTGGAACTGGAGAAAAAACTAAGTTCTGTAGGCTTTTTTCAGATGCATTTTTTTCCAGATTAAACCATAGAACTTGACCTACTGTCAGGAAAGGAATATAGGTATAAACAAAGTGGGGCCTCAAAATTTGTATGTATTTTTCAATAATGTGGCATGTTTCACTTTAAAGTGAGAAATTATGTCTGCAACTGAAAGTCTCATGCATTTCTAACAGTTTTCCTTCACTGAGGTGTTAACAGTGTATTCACAGTGAATGAGGTTCATCATTGTATTGCCGTAGTGTATACTAATGAGCATTATTGTTATATGATTCAAGTAATTTCTGTGGCTAGTAACTCTTTTACAATCACTTCCAGTGATTTGGAAGAAGAGGAGGCTCAGGGGTGACCTCATTGCTGTCTACAACTACCTGAAGGGAGGCTGTAGCCAGGTGGGGGTTGGTCTCTTCTATCAGACAACCAGCAACAGAATGAGGGGACAGAGTCTCAAGTTGTGCCAGGGGAAGTATAGGCTGGATGTTAGGAGGAAGTTCTTCACAGAGAGAGTGATTGACATTGGAATGAGCTGCCCAGGGAGGTGGTGGAGTCATCGTCCCTGGGGGTGTTCAAGAAAAGCCTGGATGAGGCACTTAGTGCCATGGTCTAGTTGACTGGATAGGGCTGGGTGCTAGGTTAGACTGGATGATCTTGGAGGTCTCTTCCAACCTGGTTGATTCTATTCTATTCTATTCTACTTGGAATTTGTCTTCTAGACTCGATCACTCAGAAAACAGGAGAACAAGCAGTTTATTTCAACATTAAAAGTGGTCAACTCTTTCTAAGTCTCCACTATCTGCTGCACATATCTCAATGAAATATATATGTGCTAGGTATTTTTTAAAAGTTATAACCAACCCAGTTCAATCTTAGGTCAATTACAAAGCCTGGATGAGGCACTTAGTGCCATGGTCTAGTTCACTGGATAGGGCTGGGTGCTAGGTTGGCCTGGATGATCTTGGAGGTCTCTTCCAACCTGGTTGATTCAATTCAATTCAATTCAATTCAATTCTATTCTATTCTATTCTATTCTATTCTATTCTATTCTATTCTATTCTATTCTATTCTATTCTATTCTATCATATTCTATTATATTCTGTTCTATTCTATTATTATGCCACTTTTGGAGAAAATTTTCAAAGAAAATATTTCAGGGGAGCTGTTACTCAAAAAACCCTCAGTATTTAAGTCACCACCCACATTACAGTCTCACAGTATCACCAAGGTTGGAAGAGACCTCACAGATCATCAAGTCCAACCCTTTATCACAGAGCTCAAGGCTAGACCATGGCACCAAGTGCCACGTCCAAGCCTGCCTTGAACAGCTCCAGGGACGGCGACTCCACCACCTCCCTGGGCAGCCCATTCCAGTAGCCAATGACTCTCTCAGTGAAGAACTTTCTCCTCACCTCGAGCCTAAACTTCCCCTGGTGCAGCCTGAGGCTGTGTCCTCTTGTTCAGGTGCTGGCCACCTGAGAGAAGAGAGCAACCTCCTCCTGGCTACAACCACCCCTCAGGTACATTAGTTCTGTTCTGATTGTCAAAGTTACACTGAAATAACAAGGCACAAACACTACTTTAATTATGTTTAACTTCCAACTCTTCTTCATTTAATTAGCAAACAAAGAAGAACTTAAATTCCTGCGGTGATTTTACGAGTCAATGTTTAGCATAAAGTGCCTGTTGGTTCAGGACTTTTCTGACTTTCCCAATTCCTAGTAAGGCCATTTATTCAGGAGGCGATTAAGCAATTTTTCCTTAATTGTTATATCAAACCAGTAAAACACTAGAACTAAGCAGCAGCTTATTTACATACCAAAAGCTGGAGGCTGGTTTGTTGAAAGTTTGTTAAATCTCCCAAAGCTTTCAGCAAAGCCCAGGCTGCAGCTTGAGAAACTCTGAATCTATTTAACACTTCAAAAAGCAAGCATAAGGAGCAAAGAAATCAAGGAAAATGTTTGAGTTTCAACTCCCATCATTCATGTTTACAAATAACTCATTCTAGAGAGAAAATACAGTTCTAGATTACCAAAGTTCCTAAAATATTCAAATGCTGGTGTTTGTTTAAGCATCTGAAATTAAAAACCAAACTCAGATTTAAACTTGCAAATATTGAACACCATCATGGTAATTCCAAACGCCATCACAAATAACAAACCAAAATATCCAAACAAAAAAAACTCCAAACCACCAAAACCAAAATAAAATCACCACAAATCTCCCCAAACAACTTTAAATGGAAAAAAAATTACTCAGATCAAATGAAAAAGAAACTATCAGACCAAATGAAACTTTAAACAACTAGACAGCAATAAGTATGGAGGCCTAGCACAATGTAATCTTAGCTAACAGCTTGTGGAGTAGGATATAGCAGGTAGTCTTCACCTGAGGTTTTAAGCAAATGTCAGAGAAAGTATTTGATGGACAATTTAGCCAGTACTTGTAGTTTCTAAGAGGTTTATGAAGCACCCAAACAGTTCCCTTCCCTGAGTAGGGAGGTGATCTTCATCATTAATTTTTTTTTTTTTCAGGGATGATTAAAGCTTCTGTAAGGAGTATTGAAAATTCTGGAAATCCTGATTCAGACATTCAAGAAAGGAATAAATTGAATACTCACTTAAGGCTGATGTAGAAAATCTGTCCTTGTGAACTGAGGATCTGGGATTCTAGGTTTCTGTGGGATAGAAAAAATATGTAAGTATGAAAACAACAACATGTAAGTAAGTACCAGCAAGCCACTTCTAACAACATTTGCATATTTCTATTTCAATCACAGCACAAAACTTTTTGGACACATCACAGACACGAACCTGATACTGCTTTTTTTTTTCTTTTCTGCAGTCTCATAGCCATATCTACCTCTACTTGACCTAACAGACTGCATTTAAGTTGATCTTCTGGAGCCCCCAACAAAAGAAGGACATGGAACTGCTGAAGCCAGTCCAGAGGAGAGCCACGAAGATGAGCAGAGGGCTGCAGCACCTCTGCTATGAGGACAGGCTGAGAGAGTTGGGGCTCTTCAGCCTGGAGAAGAGAAGGCTTTGAGGAGACCTTAGAGTGGCTTTCCAGTATCTGAAGGGAGCCTACAGGAAGGCTGAGGAGGGACTATTTACAAGGTCTGGTAATGTCAGGATGAGGGGGAATGGGTTTAAACTGGAAGAGGGGAGATTTAGACTGGACGTTAGGAGGAAGTTGTTTACAGTGAGGGTGGTGAGACACTGGCACAGGTTGCCCAGGGAGGTTGTGGATGCTTCCTCCCTGGAGGTGTTTAAGGCCAGGCTGGATGAGGCCTTGAGCAACCTGCTCTAGTGAGAGGTGTCCCTGCCTATGGCAGGGGGTTGGAGCTGGATGCTCCTTGAGGTCCCTTCCAACCTAAACCATTCTGTGATTCACAGTATCACAGTATCATCAGGGTTGGAAGAGACCTCACAGATCATCAAGTACAACCTGATTCTATGATCTTAATCTGATTTCAGACTTAATTTTTTTAAATTTTCTTTTTATCAATCTCAGAATGAGCTAAAAGAGAGAAATGCCACCTTCTCCAGAGACTCACCAGGTTAAACAGTTAGAACCTGACAGAATACAAAAAGCAATCTCAAAAGAAGAAAGCTTTCCACAGAAGATAACCTCTTCCCACAATTTAGCTTCATTGGCTAGTCACAAGAGGCTTGGAATGGATAACATTTAGCCCAACCTGTTCTCCTTCTTGCTGATGTTCTCTGTTAGAGTCAAAGAGAACTTCAACTGTGCAATACCAATTGCCTAAACTCCTATTTCCAGTATATTCATTAGGTGCATTAATATCTTTGAGGACCTGAAACTTCATATTTCTACCACCTTATTTGCTTAATTATGTACAATATTTCAGCACTTTCCTACCCCTCAAGCAATGTCACTAACCCAGTAGCTACATATAACATTAACGATCAGCTACTTAAAAGTCCCCTCCATCAACTGGGTTGGTGGCTTTTGACAAGACCAACTTTTAAATCTGGATTGAATCAAAAAATGGTATTTGGGGGGGGGAGAAAAGGGAAGAGCTACTACATAATAAGAATCCATAACCACAGCTATTATTATTGTTATTTAGCTAGTAAGCAAGGGAAGTCTGGTAATTACGTTCACGTGGTTAGAACACATAGATTGTACTGAAATTTCTGTCTGATTTGGATTGGCAATGATGTGTTTCAGTCAGCAGATGGTGCTGCTTCTTTCTAGCCCTCTCCATCAATATCGACAGGTACTATTTATACAGTCTCACATTTTCATACATTTGGGGAAAAACAGTGTCTGTGTTACTTGTGTCTTCCAACTTGGCTGAAAAAGCAACAAAAAGACTGCCTTTCTATATCAGCATGGCTGATGAAAGTATGCTTGTAAAGGGCATTTGTTAGGGAATAAAAAAGAGAGAGGGAGAGATATTCAGACTGATTTCTGCCTCTGGAGATGCAAGGTTTAAATACTTAATGGATGCCATGTTGCTTCTGATCTCAAGCTACTTGGCGTCTAGAGAAAGTAATTCACTAATTGCAAAGACAGAAAAGTCACTCCTTCATTTTACATGTGGTTTGCAGCCCTCAAATCCTCCCACCACCAGTTGTTGCCTTTCATCAATTTATTCAGACAGAAATGAATGAGCAAATGCTGCAGAAAATCACTTTCTCCCTGAACCAGACCAGCAGGTCCTTGCATGGTAAGGCATTATCTTTTGCATGACTGTTAAAAACAGAAGCTCTAAACTGCTGCCAACTCTACTCCCACCCAATGCAGGTCAGAAGTTTCCTGCTTACTCTAATTCCATTCCACTTTAAAATACACTCTTTCATTTTCTACCTTCAACACTATTTCTGCTGTTCTGTGTTGCTAAGAAATCCTTGGGTTTATCTCAAAAACAGACTTAAACATCAGATAAATTTTAGACAGTGTGAGAAGTATTAACAACAAGATTCAAGTATATAAATGTGTATAAAAGTTATGTACCACAACCAAACCCTTATTCACTAGTCAGTTACTTAATGCATTTACAGGATTTGATAATTCTAGCACATGCAAGCATATCTTTGTGTACTGTCAAAGCCTATGCTTCACTGGACTATTGTCAGAAAAATTTCATTGACAAATAGTATGAATTATCTTGGGAAACCTTAGCATACTCTTAGTTCTTTTGATATATTATTACATTTCTGATCTGCAGATGCAATAGAACACAAGAATGATCTAGTGTAAAAAACGTTGCAAATTTTACCATTAAGTGTTAAGACTTAAGCCTAACAGTAAGCCATAAGGAAGAAATATAAGCTCTATGTCTCCATGATCTATTTCTTCCTGTATACCACAGTTTTATGTCCCATATGACTTTAATTGGTGAATTTAGTTCATATGTTCTAGTAATATAAACAGCATACAACACTTATTTCAAGTTTGCTTTGCAAAATGTCTTGGATCTTATCAAGAACAGGGCCTAACAGATTTCTAGGAGATTTGAGAAAAAGAAGCTCTAAAATTACTTATTCTCAGTAGATGATTAGAAAATAGAATAGAATGGAATAGAATCAACCAGGTTGGAAGAGACCTCCAAGCTCATCCAGTCCAACCTAGCACCTAGCCCTATCCAGTCAACTAGACCATAGCACTAAGTGCCTCATCCAGGCTTTTCTTGAACACCTCCAGGGACAGTGACTCCACCACCTCTCTGGGCAGCCCATTCCGATGCCAATCACTCTCTCTGTGAAGAACTTCCTCCCAACATCCAGACTATACTTCCCCTGGCACAATGTGAGACTGTGTCCCCTCGTTCTGTTGCTGGTTGCCTGGGAGAAGAGACCAAGCCCTACCTGGCTACAACCACCCTTCAGGTAGTTGTAGACAGCAATGAGGTCACCCCTGAGCCTCCTCTTCTCCAGGCTAAACAACCCCAGCTCCCTCAGCCTCTCCTCATAGGGAATGAGTGATTTAATTATCATTTTGTCCATGTGTTCATCCAGCTAATTTCTTCCACGCATTACAATTTTGTGACAAAGTAGATCAGACAAATCAGCTTTAAAGGAACGAAGTTTTACTTGCAGTCTTATTACATTAATGGTGATAATAAAACCCAACTTCGATTATAGTCACTTGGTCATAAAATAAAATTGCATCTGACCAGTACAACTTACAGCTTTAGCTTGCACTGAGATATAACTCATACAAATTACGCCACTGCCCCTTATTTATGTTCTTTCACGTATTCTCTAAGAAGAAAGCATTAACTCTAGAGAGCATGTTAAACAACTCTTGTGGAAGGTTCTATATAACAGTCTAGTGAATAAATGCAAAGGGTCAAAAAGTTACACAGCCTAGGAAAGGAAGTTGCTAAAGAAAACTCACTATGGAATTTTATTCTAAGAACTTTGAAAAAGCACAGTTCCCCTTGCTGAAAAGCAAAGTAGAGCAACATTAAATAAGGATTTAAAAATAGCTGGCAAAAAGTGGACAGTAGTTGTTAGTATTTCTGTAATAATGATCTTTAACCATTTCAAAGGTTGCCTTCTAGGGAAAAGAAAGCATGTTCCAGTATTTGCTCATGTGGAAGATGCAGAAATTAGCTCTATTTAAAAAGGGCAGACAAAAGTATTTTGCACAAAAGCAGGCATCTATTGAATAAGGAGAAGCCTCTGGTTATTACTCTATTCCAGCAGTTAAGAACTGAAAAAGGTGACTTTCCAAAAGGTAACTGCCCAGGTTTAATAGAATTTCAATGTCCTTTCAGGTTTCCATAAGAGGTTGTCTTATACATCCTTGTTACCATAACATTCCAGTAAGAGTGTGCAGTTCTCAGCGTGATCACTTTAGTGCTCTAGCAACCTGTACACATCAACTCTGCTACCAGTTCATTGCTCTCTTCAAATATCAGTACAGACCTGCAGGAATCATACAATCATAGGGTCAACCAGGTTGGAAGAGACCTCCAAGATCATCCAGTCCAACCAGGAAGTGTCAGGAAGGACAAAGTCTAAATTCTCATAATGAAAAAAAATCCAAAAATACCTTTGAAGACAGTCTATAAACACTGAGATTCGACATCTTTTTCCTGACCAGCTGAGATAACACAAGTTTAAAGATTGTAATTCTTTATTTTGTGTTCCACATCGCTTTACACACCTGCCTGTTCATGCTGTAGGTGTGTTCACTAGGTAGAATAGAATAGAATAGAATAGAATAGAAT